>CM038719.1:11839612-12029612 GCA_021613375.1 Megaleporinus macrocephalus
ATCTGCCTGTACTGATGTCTGTTGTCCAAGTATTTAAACGCTAGATTCTCACATAGTGATGAAATGCTGTATTGTGAGGGGCCGGCTGTGAGACGGAGTGAGAGAGAGAAAGAGAGAGAGAGAGAGGGCAGAAAGAGAGAGAGGGGGGGGGGCTTTCACAGGAATGTGAAGTCACGAGACGCCAGTGTTATTAGTGAAGAGCCCTAAAGGCTGTATGTGAGAAGTGAGAGACAAACGAGAGAGAGAGAGAGAGAGAGAGAGAGAGAGAGAGAGAGAGAGGGAAAGAGTTGAATTTAGAGTATTTGAATATTAAGTATCTCCAAAATATACTCAAAATTTTACAGGAGAGAACAAAAACTTTTTACTTTCAATATAAGTCAATGGAACCAGATATTTTTTCTAACCTATATTGGAGCATTTCTATTGGTCCATTCAACATAAAACTTTCACATTATATGAGGATTCGCTGTAATCTTTAAAATAGTAAACAAAAAAATCTTGATTTTTTTACTTACTTATTTATTGATGCCTTTTTTTATTTCCTTTGGTCAGTATGTTCTCTGAGCTTACCTAAGCACGATCCTGTGAGACTTTATTGTTCTAAATTTCATCTTCAGTCACATGGTCTCTTGTGATTTTAGTTAAAATATATCAAATCCAGAATTTGAGTTGTTTGATTATGAATATGACAGTTTTATGTGATTAAAGCAGTTTAAAGGGAAACCATTAGATCCTGATCTAACTTAAGACCAAGATCTAAATTGATGTAGTTGTTAAACTGCTTTGCAAATATATGATGAAAATATGTTTTTTTTTAAATAGCAACCCAGTAACATGGATTTGAACAGGTTGATGTACATATCTCATTGAGTCACCTTCAGGACAGTGCTGTCGTAACAAAACATTGCATCTCTCAAATGATAACCTTACAGGAGAAGGAAAAAAACAGACTTTTGATCCATTCTTTACGAAATGTATACACGATGGCAACAGGTAATAATATAAAAACTAAAAATTGGCGACAAAGGAGATTGGGCAGCAGTGAGAAGCACTTTGCTTGTATAGCAGATAGAAGATCCTTAATGAGAAACTAGAATGATTCTACTGTTTTATTATATTTGTGCTGTGGTGTTAGTAGTCAGTAGAAGGACATCTCGGTTCTGAGGCACCTGAATAAGCTTCAGGATGTTTGTTCTCACTGCCTGTGTGCTCTTCAGGTGTTTTTCAGACTGGTGTGTGATTTCACAGAAGTGATGGTCTGTCAATGTGCCCCCTGTTCACCAGAATGTGTTATTGTAACAGTAAACATAATGTTTGATCTTACATCTCACCTGAGAGTTTAACATTCTTGGCATGTGTATCAATTTACATTGTGGAAAGGTTTCCTGATGAATGGACCAGTAGAATTCTGGTTCCATTGACTTACATTGAAAGTTAACACAGTTTATGTCCTCTCCTGTAAAGTTGGCATTTTGAAAATACTTGTTTTTCATTGGACAGTGACGGTACATACTCTGCTTTTCATCCAAAGTCCTCAGTCCTGCTGTAAAGCACGTGAACCATCCACTACTGACTACCACGCTGTACTTACTTGCTCTTGTTCTCTCTTGCTGTTTCTGTGCCAGACATTTAAGCTCTTGTGGCATCTTAGCAACGCGGCGTGCCAGCTTGCCGCTCCCATCCGTGACATCACAGGCTGTACCCACCCGGAACTTTATTAACCTGACCGCCCCCCTCGTAGCACGGCGAATGGAGTACTCTGAGAACCGGACTATAAGGTGAGTGGACGTTCATGTCCCCTAAGCCGAACCCTAGGGTCAACCTTAACCAACGAGGAACATCATTTTCCAAATGTTGTTGATAACTATATGTATATATATATATATATATATATATATATATATATATATATATATATAACTATATTGTTAGTAATGATATTGTATGTTGCTTCCAGTTACTCAGCAGAGCAGATATACAGCATAGTAGCCAACGTGGACCTCTACCAGCAGTTTGTGCCTTGGTGCAAGAAGTCAAAGGTCATGAAGGGGCGGAACGGGGATGTGCAGGCACAGCTGGAAATCGGATTCCCTCCCATTGTTGAACGCTACATCTCCGAGGTTACCGTCATCCCCAACCATCAAGTCAGAGTAAGTCACACCAGTACTACGTTCTGAGTCAGTAACAAATTTAATCTACCTTATAGGCACAGTCTATACCTACGAACAGTAGTCCATCTGTATCTCTACATACTTTGTTATCCCTCTTTCACCTTGTTCTTCAATGATCAGGACCACCACAGAGCGGGTATTATTTGTGTGGTGTATCATTACCAGCACTGCAGTGACACTGACGTGGTGGTAGTGCTGGTGTGTAGGTGTGTTAGTGTGGAGTTTTAAACACCTCAGTGTCACTGCAGGACTAAGAACAGTCCACCAACTAAAAAAAATTAACCTACAGTGTCCTCTGGGCAGCATCCTGTGAACACTGATGAAGAAATAGAGGATAAAGTATATAAATAGATACTATATTCATTTACTATGACTGACGGTTGTGGAATAAAGCCTTTATAAATGTGCGTATAGGTTTATGTCAGTTGTCATACAGGGCTTTGTAGTGTAGCCTTATGAATGCTGCCCATCAAGAAAATAATACCTACCTGTTATTGTTCGGTTAATTTAATTTACTTGGCCATTTTACAATAAATACAACAACAGAATAATCTATTAAATCTTCAGAAAGATTATGCATACATAAAACATGATACTCATACAATACAAGTTATTTCAGAGTAGGTTTCTTACGGGATTGGATCGCATGATTCCTTTTTCCTCTGTTTCTGCTGATACCAAGTACTGGACTGGTGCCAGCTCTTAAGAAGATGTTGAGTAATGTTAAGTAGTGTCGTTAGTATAGTCTGATCTATGGTAAGATTGAGTAAATTGGCATTAAGAGAGGGACAGGATGTTACTGTAGGCAGGGTTAATTCATCACCGTGTCCAACCAGCATAGGATAAGTGTAACCCCAAGGTCAAAGTCTACGCTGGGCCATTATATGTGATCCAAGTTTGGATTCAGTCCCAGGCTTTGTCTACTGTCTGTCTGCTGCCTTTTTATCTGTGGCTGAATCTGACAGAGCGGGTGTGTTTCAGGCGGTGTGTACAGACGGATCGCTCTTCAGTCACCTCGAGACGCTCTGGCGGTTCACGCCTGTTTCTGGGAACCAGGGAGATTCCTGTAACGTGGAGTTCTATGTAAGTATTGCAATATTAAACACAGCACTCTATGCTATGGTGCCAGCTCTAACCTTAGTTCAACACACACATACTTCACCTGAACATTTATGATCCCATCCCTGTTCCATTCTCTTAGAGCTTAGTCTCCGAACTGAGATTACAACAGATTAGAGGGATATTTATACCTCACTCAGGTCTCCTTCCGCTGTCCCTTAGATGTCTAGTAGTGGAGTCGTGTGGCGTAAAAGGGTTTGGGTGCTGGTGGATGCTTTGTGACCTGATTGCGTGTGGAGATTAGACACAGGAATGACTAGGAACTTGAGACAAGCCTGGAGGGATTTGAGAGAGAGGTTATTTATAGTCTCATTGATAAAATACCAGCTGTAAAGAGAGTGTGTACTTGTAGTTGGGTAACCAGAATCTGTGCAGAATCTAGAATTTTAGTTTTATTCAATCTACATGAATACTTTGAATTAATGATTTAGGCTGAACTGACTAATATAAACAACTATAACATGCATCGCAATATTTTGCACCATGATTTGACTGTATTCCCCTTATAACAGATTACTAGGCCACATTTCTAATGAGCTAAAAATCAAGGGTGTAGATTTGCTCTTGACATTGTTGAGACCTATGAATCTGCTTTGTCATGCTACGCCCCCCGCCACTGTTGTCCACAAAAACAAAACAACAATCCCAAAAAACAATTAAATCTTTCTTAATGTCTCAATTAAACTACAAGACACAGGCTCATTTCAGCCAGTTTCAAACCAGTAAACAGAGTTTACATCTAAACACTTACCAGCATTACTAACATCTCTAATACATTAGTATTAATAAAAGTAGGAACACTTTCTACTATTCATGGCTACAGACAATTTAGCCAAAGCTGAGCGTTGCCATAAGCATTATTATAATGGACTCATTTCATTAGTGAACTAGACTTTAAGTGACTTGCACGTTTCTTTGAAAAATAGCTTTTGCTGCCATCCTCCTTCACTGTTCACACCCATGTGTCAGTAGGGTTTGGAGAAACAGTAAGTCTCGCATATATGACTGGAAAGTTTTCCTTCCAGTTTTGGCACTGCTAATAACCAAACATAGCTACAGAAACTCACGTGACAGCAGGGAAAGACACAGCCAATCACATTGGCCATATGACTCGAGTAGAGAACTCGATTTCATATGATTTTTTGGAGGGAATCAAATTATTGGATACTGGATATTGTTGAGGACATGTCATTTCAGTCCATGCTAGTTCTACCCCTTGCCTAACATTCACGCTTTCTCTTTCTCTGTCCAGGTGTCGTTTGAGTTCAAGTCACTGCTCCACTCTCAGCTAGCCACACTGTTTTTCGATGAGGTGGTTAAACAAATGGTCAACGCTTTTGAGACGCGAGCGGGAAAACTTTATGGCCCTCATGTCCGTCCAAAGGAGACCACCAAGAGGACAGCAATCTGAGAACAATGCTTGAGTGCTTTCTACCAATAAAGACGTCCTTATTACGTGACACAATCACCGTTCACAACCAGAGCCTTCAACTGTGAAGAGGAAGAAGAAGAAAAAGAAAAAAGGTTCTTCTGTTCAGTCTCATCCTGGACGACCAACGCTGCTACACTCATATATGCATAATGCACAAACTCTGTGAGACTGGGAAAAAGACCATGTGATAGAATGGCTATTTATTTCAGTCACGTGATTTAATTTATTTACTTGAATGTATTTATCATAAATATATATATATTTTATATGTTGGGTAATAGTAATATTTAGGATGTAGAGAGAGAATTTGTAGATTTTTGTATATGACAAATTACTGATTTGGGATATTTTTTTAAGAATAGTCTTTCTGGGTAATTAAAGAACTGGTCTGTTTTTAAATCCTCTGTTATTCATTTATTTATGTTTTTTTATATTTTTTAGACCTTGACGTCAAGTCTGATAAACTATATCTTTATTATTGAGATACCACCAAGCTATGCAGCACACGTTTTTTATTTGAATGGTCATCTACAGATTAGCTACAAATGCCCATGTTATTAGCAAGCTTTCTGATGATAGTTGATTTATCAGCAACATTAGGTTTACGTTTCGGTTTAGGGTTAGGTTTAATAGAATTCTTCACATTCAACTTTAAATGTAGTCCAATGTAATAGATATTAAGTTGAATTATACTTAAAAATTGGACTGAGCATTTCAAAGCTTCTACCAGACCATGCAAATAAAGTGTTACCATTTTTTTTTTATTTGGTACAATCCATCTGGACCAGATTCATAAAATTCACAAGCACTTTCACTAATATATTAATTACTAACCTGTCCTGGGGAAATGGGCCCTTAGAACCTGTAAAACTCTGATATGGATGAACATTTTTTATTAATACCTTAAATCTATTAAGTGTAGCAGTGAATGAAGGGAGTTGTTTCTCATATGTAGCATACACAGCATGTCCAACAGTGTTTTCTGTATCTTAGAAGTTATTGGATACATCGTAAAGTAGGATATGTGTACACAACATTAGTCTTAGTGGTCAGTCAGGTCCCACAAACAACAAACAGAATCTTTTATTACTGTTTTTTTCATTTACATTGTATGGAACTGAATAAATTGGACCAAAATAACTTGTAAAAAAAGTCTGATTACATTGACAACTGTAACTGATTCAACTGTAAGAAGTGACCATAATGTTCCTGGGTCAGATTGAACCAATCTATGTGTATATATCTGAAAGTAATTAGCATATCCATATTTACCTACATAAACATAATCTTTAGATCAAATTATATCAATTGGATCAATATTTAGTGTAATCAAGATCTTCACTGCTTACAGATAGATCATTGTTTACTATATTAAATCACCTGTTTTCCATTTCCATCAATTATTAGTTTGTTTTTTACCTTTATACATTGCCAAAACCTATACAGTCAACACATTTGCTTTATTCTTATTTTTCTTATTTAATTTAGATATTTATACATATTTTCTGTCATAGGTCATGTTGATTAGTACAAACTAAACATCTCATATCTTCCATGTCAAACTGACCCTCTCACACAAGCATAATATTTTTATCCTTTGAAGCCTTTGTTCCCGCTGCTGGGTCAAATCAAGCCCAACATGCGTATGTAATAAAAACATCTGAGTGCAAATATTAAATTACTAAAACCTTAATTTCTTTAATATCCTGTAAAAACAGTCATTCGGTATTAGTTATTAATTGGCAGTATCGGAAACAAAGCAGAAACATATTACACAGAAAATGTCACAGACTAAATATAAAATCTGAAGGCATGATATTTTAGTGTGTCCACGCTTTGCCCTCTCTTCATGTTGCAAGACTTGTTTAATGAAAGGAATAAGCTTAGAAGTTGGCTGCGTTATCTGCTTTTCATGATCCGAGTAATCCCAAAAGCATTCAGGTGGTGTTCAGGTCTGGACTCTGGAGTGGTCAGTCCATTGTCCTGAGAAAACCAGCAGCGTCTTTGCTTTGCTTTGCAAATTGATGAGCTTCACAGCTTGGTCCTTGTACAGTTTCTAGGAGTCTCATATTCTCTCCCCGGTTTTGGCCTTGGTCATGTGTGTTTCACTTATTTTCTTTCCCCTTTAATAGTGTGTGGAATGTCATTGCCAACTCCTTTCTTCTAACAACCTTAAAGATATCTACTTAATAATAATAATAATAATAATAATAATAATAATAATAATAATAATAAACCTTATTTATAGATGTTTGCTTAAATATAAAGATATCTACTTATAAAATTGTTCATTGATTTTTCTTTTGTTTTTAAATTAACTATTGAATTCAAGGAATTCAAGTAGTTCAGCATCATTTTCCACAGCACATTGGAATCACACATTACACAAATCACTGAACCAGCTCTGGGCCTCTGTGTGAGCGTGAAGTCTGGGATAGTTCCAAGAAACTCACATGACAGGAGGATAAGTTGTGCAAGCACTGCACCTATTATGGGCCTTAGAACAGCCACACCCCCTTTCCTTCCACAGCCAATGCTTTTCTGGCCTGTGTATGTGCCAGCAAATCAGGATTAGCTCCTGAATCTTTGACCTGCCCCCTTAGAACCACAGTAACGGCATGTAGTCTCCAAAAATCCCTATTATGTCCTGAGAACGGGGAGATCTCAATGTTCCATTCACAGGCTGTTCTCATTTTCTACAGCCTGCTGCTTATGTAGTTGTAGAGTGATTGTTGTGATTAAATATTACATATATCTTAAACCACTGCAATTGTTAGTATAACACAATTAGTGTAATATATATCTATATATATTACATGAATCCATAAACACTCTAACGTTAATACTAATCTTTGTATTTTCATCTATAGATAGTAATTTTGACATATATTTAGCGGTATGTTGCAATAAGAGTGAAGATCTTATTATGTTTACAACAGGTTAATAACTGGTTTAAGGTTTGTTTATTGTTGTATAATAGCAGTCAATGGGCAGGTGACTTCAGTTGTAAGGGCTTTTCCCCCTAGTAGTTTTCTGTTTATTTGCATTATAGGTACAAGGTGATTTAGAAAAAGGGTATTTATAGGTAATCAACCATAAATACCGGTTGTGGTACACAGAGATTAGGCAGAAAATGCCGGGCTGTTCCTTGAAACAGACACAAAAACAGAAATTCCTTGAATTTCAAGCTCTGATAGAATTTTTCTACGAACTATTCAGTAGTAGGGCATTAACAGAATGACATAAGAAGTCAAAGAAAGCACCTGTGTGGGCAGCACTGTGTACGTCAATGATGTAATGTGTCATCATACATGTTGTTCCAACATCAAGTCTCACCAGATCACACAGCTGGTACACACTTTCTCCAAACATTAAGGTAATACACAAACATTGACATCCTGAGAAATCCAGTGAAACCAGCACTGGCCTCAAAATTCAGCAGTGCTTGAAAGTTTGTGAAACTTTTATAATTGACTATATTTTTGCATAAATATGACCTTCAACATAATAAGTCCTATGAGTGTGTCTATGTGCCATCATATCGGGATTATCTCCTGAACCTTTGACCTTACACCTTAGAACAACAATAACAGTCTCCAAAGTAACAGTCTCCAAAAATCCCTATCATGGCCTTTAGGAAAATTCCAGTGGCAGGTGTTTTGGGTTTTCTACAGCTTGCTGATATAGTGGTATAGTGATGGTGTGAGTATGATAAACATTGTCAGGTGATAAACATCATCAGGTGTTTTGAGAATCAGCTTGAGTAGCCTGCTATATTTAAGGAACAGGGATTTATCAATGTCAGATCTTTACAACACATGTTTGTGGAAATGTATCCTGATGTCTGAGGACCTCAGAAAAAGAAAAATGTTCATCAGTTTGGAAAGAGATGCAAGACCATCTCTGAAGAGCCAGACAGATTCACTATGAATTTGTTACCTTCTGCTGAATTGGGCCATCAACATCACTCCAACAGCAAGACATGTAATAGTTAGAAATCACATACGAGCTTCTAAGCAACTGTAAGCCTTTCTCACAGTGACTAGCCATATGTAAGATGATGTAATCTGTCGAATTCATGTTCCACACAGTCCATGTTCTTTATATACCTGTCTGAAGAACGGCAGCAAATTCAGCATCTATTTTTGTAATTTGTTTTCTTTGTTTAGGATTTTATTATCCAGCAGAGAGTCTGCAGTGCTTCTTCTTCATCTACTCATGGGACTGAAGACTGACTTAATGCTACAATGGCTTACTATTGCCTCTGGAGGTACAAAGTGCTATTATGAGAGAAATGAACGGTTAGCTTTGAGATACATAGAAGGCTCTGTCATTTCTTCACATTATGTCGACAGTTTTAGTTTTTTTGGGGGGGGGTTTAAACCTTACTACTTCTTATAAATTGCTACTTTAATGTTTTTTACTCCACTATCACTGAACACTGAACAACAATGATCTGCATTACATGGTTGCAAGTACAATGTCACTGCCCTCCAAACAGAATGTTGCTGTCTGTCTGTAGTCTGCTAAAAAATCACTTGGACAAGCCTGAACTTTTGGTTTAAATGAGAATTGCTATGTCGGCAGAAAAGGAAAACAGTGCACTCCAGTACAAGAACCCTATCCTGTCTGTGAAACATGGTGGTGGTAGCCTCGTGATTTTGGCCTGTTTTGCTGCTTCTGGGCCAAAACAACTTGCCAATATTTATTGAAAATTTAATTACTGCAGTGAGTACTGGAGAAAATGGTCAAAACATTTAATTGACAGAACATCTGACTGTGAACTAAATCTCAGTAAAACATGGTGCTCCACCAAAGAATGGTTAACAAAGACTAGAGTAAATATATTGCTAATATAAGGATCAATGTGTAGACAATTACACATTTCCTGAAGTCATTGGAGGACTGTTTTACCACTGTGGCTGATGTGTAGAGCTAAAATACACTGCAGTGCATCCCATGTAGCCAGAGGGCAATTCTAGTCTTGCATAGGATCGTGTGTCCTCTGTTGCACACCTGATTGTGCTCATCAAGGGTTTGATAACTAGCTGACAAGGACAATCAGCTGTGTTGGAGCACCAAACCATACAGGGCTACGGCCCTCAAGGACAAAAACTACCCTGTCTTGAGCTCATCTCCGATCGCTGGCATGCCTGTCAGCAGAGACATAAAGCAGAAACATTCATGAATATCCACACACACACACTCACACACTCACACACACTTTGACGCTTCGGTCTGCAGGGATTATGTGGGAAGGCAGATATCTGATACATGATACTCGTGATTTTAAAGATTGACCTTGGCATCCTTCTCATTGCTGCTATTTATGTACGAAGTGACACTGATATACATGTTGCCATCCTGCTGGACGTGTACTGCTGAGGACCAAATCAAGAAGTTTCAGTGTTTAGGATCTGATACAAACTGCTTTACTGCAACTATGAGAACGTTTGCACCACCGATAACACTATCAAAGTACATATTCGGAGGAAATTATTAATGAAGCACCTACTCTGCTACTCGGCTGCTATTGTTTGTGCTCACAGACAGACAAGTAATAATTTGACAGATTTTTTCGAAGAAAAAATACACACACTTGCAAACAACTGCCATCCCAGATAGTGAACTTACCATACAAAACAACTAAATCAGTGAAGATCTCTGATGTGGAATTTGCATTAATCTTGCTTGTTGGATTATTTTTTGGTTCAGAGTTCACTAAGGTCAAATTGCTGTTGATCCAATGTCAGAGCGGACGTTGATTGAATGTTGATCATGCATTGGTAAATGGGAAATTCAGGGCAATTTATAGGCATTTAGGAAACATGTTGACCCAGAGCAATTAACAATAGTAGAAAGGTGCAGCATTTGGAGAAACTATTTTTTTTATTGCATCCTACCTCAGTGGAGACTCAGATGGCAATAAAACCCTGAACGAAGTCTATCAACACAATGATGACAGATGTGGCAGAAATAGCTCATAAAGGCCTAAACATGTTGTGCCTCTCTAGTTTGCATAAACCCCACTTCTGACACCAATGTTGCATCGGCACTGAACTTTTACTGAACATGGCAGCAGTGAAGAAATTAGTATCAGTGGCAAGTAAATGGTCAAAGTAGCCAGCAGGTGCCTTCTAACAAGCACCTCTACATCGTCTAGATGACAATACAATTTCTCTTAAGCCAATATGTTTATACCATTTAAAAGTATTATCTACTAGTATGTATAAGTACATTTTACAGTCATCAAAGCATTGCAATGCATTGCCTAAATAATGATTTGAAAGTTTTCTTTTTTTCAAATTACTATTTATAAATTCTGGCTGAGCAATCCCTGCATTGCTAAAAGTATTTGTTACTTCATCACTCTACACTTTGTGGCTTCCACATACCTTGTGGCTTTTATCTATGATATAAAATGTCATAGCCATCCCTTGAGTTTTCAGACGTTCTTGGCACCAAACTCAAGTTCAGGCCATCCAAGCCAAATATAAACTTGTTTTGAAACAAAGTATCATATTTTCTCAAAATAACAATGTCATAATAATAACATATCTCCTCCTTTTATTTCTTTATTTCCTCCTTGGCTATGTGTGACAAATATTATTATTTAGTATTAGAGTGTTCCAGGTTAATAAGGGATATTGATCCTGTGTTCATGTGCATGGAAGTTCATGGTAGATAAAATTACCACCAGTTATTAATGACTCTTAGTAAATCTGCCCCTTAGTCTGTTTTTTAAGCCATGTTTTACAGATATGAGCCTTTAACAAGGCGCACTCAGGAAACGAGTATAGGGGCTCTGTTGTTGTAATGTGGTTCAATACAGGTTGAATTGAACTGAACTGAACCATACTGGATCACACCTGAATCAAATCATATTGAAACTGGATTGAATTGTGTTTACTGATTTGGGATTTAACTGTATCAACTGTATCTTGTTGTAAATCATGTACCACGTCAGTGATAATATGTGCAAAAACGTGTAGCTAACTCATGAGTGCAAAGTAATGTAATACTCTCTAATGTGCAATAAGCGATACTTAACTGGAGCTTGTTCAAATGGATGCTAAAGAAGGTCTTTATATTTATTCGCTAACTCATGCATTCATTTTTTTAACTGAACTTGTGCAGGTCTCCACTTGCAACAAAAATGTTTTACATTGAAAATACTGGCCCTCCACCATCTCTCTATGTTTCCAAACAACCCGTGTAAAAAATAGTCACGGTACACATTCCTCTTCCTTGGCCAACATCTAGTGTCACTTAAGGGTTGATAGTTGATGTGCTGCTTACAGTGGCCTTGTTGGTGCTATTCTGATACTGGTACACTGAGAGATGAGACATGTGCACGTCTCACACTGCTTAGAACCGCCTGCTCAAGCTCTGAACTCAGATAGCTTGGCGCAGCAAATCTTACTGCTTTATTGGCAATTAAGTCAAGAGAGAAGTGAGTTACCACAGTCGTATGGAATTCATTCCATAGTAGGAAAGGTCAGTGAAGCATAAGAATCATAATCTAGAGCTATCACTACTAATACTACTACTAATAATGTGATTTGCACAAAATTAAACTATTGCAAGGTTTGTCATTTGTCACCTTTTAGAAATAAAGTAAAAACAATTCTCAAGTCTAGCAGCTTAGTCAGGGATGACATGACGTTCAGATACATTTACCACAAAAGATTCAGTGGTTGTATGAATCAGTAATTCATATTTGTAGTAAAAAGAGACCCATGGCTACAGAAATAAACTTTTGACGATACCCCAACAGCCAGACCCTTAACACACCCCTGGGCTAGCTCCAGCTCTGGAGAGACAGCTACTATCAGTATATGTGGCTGAAAGAATGATGTAGTTAAAGATGATGCGTCATTTGTAGATGGCATTGAAGTACACCTATGTTTGTGGTGATGTTGTGAACTCATTTGACACTTGACAGCTTCTGGTGGAGTTTTATACAGCAGTGTTCTCTAAAACTAGACCAGCAAGTGGTAGATGTGGTTAGTAGGCTAGTAGAAGCCCCCTCTGCTGGGCAAACAAGCATGGCATGTCTGCTCTGCTGACATGTCTTGCCTAGGACCTTCTGGTGTCTGGTGACTTTTAATTCACAAGTAAAAACAAAGACATATCTGGGGACAGCTCCAGTCAAGGGCTGGCCATCAAAAGCAGGGGCACCTTCACAGTCCACCTCTGGATGCAATAAAACAATAGTCTGTTTATACAAAGCCCTTCAGCAATATAAAAAATACTAAGCATTTAAAATAAGGAGAAATCATAAACATATCAAATAATGATTATCTCAGGGCATCCTATCCCCCCAACCAACCGAAGAAAAAGAAAACAATAATGTGACTTGGGTACAAAAGCAGCATGAATCAGGTACTAAGTGGTTTAGAACTGCAGAGGCATATCCAGTATGTATCACCATAGGACATGATGTTTGTTAGACTCTCTGTCTAAAACAAAACTTACTAAGCTTGATAAACCTGTGGCCAATCACAAAGCAGAAAAGATGCTGTTACTGAATTAATATTATTAAATTATATACAAAAAAGGAATATTAGTGTGTAACTCAGTAAAAGGTAGATTATTCCCTCACACATATACTTGAGTAGAAGTAAAAGTGTTGTATCATCAGGGAGAATCAGCTGAAGATATAATTGTTAGACATGTTCTCTTATTTCAGTGGTTCTGGCACATCATCTGAGTATCAACAAAATATGATCCTGTTACTTTGCCCAATGTTAACTCTGTTCACACTGAAAGGGGCTAGAACACTAAAGAAGCCCACAGTCTGAGACACCACAGGTCCCTTTTAAGACAGCGGTATGCAATTACTGCCCCGCACCCCTCTGTTCAGACACACCTCCGACTAATGAGCGCATGCTTGTCGTGATATTGGGTGGCTAAACCAGCTGTGATGATATGTAGTACTGTTTTTGATCCAGTACCTTGCTGAGTTTAGTTCTACTCCTGACCACTCTGGTTACGTAGAAGAAGCCTTGTATGAGTATTAGAATGATCCCGGCGCAGTAGATGTGGTTGAACAGGGGACCATAAGAGCAGGGATGGGCTCAAAGCCACAGACACTGGACTTGTCCTGACCTT
The DNA here is from genome assembly GCA_021613375.1 of Megaleporinus macrocephalus. Classification (NCBI taxonomy): domain Eukaryota; kingdom Metazoa; phylum Chordata; class Actinopteri; order Characiformes; family Anostomidae; genus Megaleporinus; species Megaleporinus macrocephalus. The sequence continues at coordinate 11,853,449 of CM038719.1, forward strand.
CCTGTTCAGACCTTTTCTCTGCACCCATGTCACATGATCAAGCTCATGATCATACCTCAGTGTTTCACAGAGCAACATTTCTCAGTGTTCTCTGGATACATAAACATATACACAATGTAGGTCTCCAAAGAAAAACATGCATCTCCAGAACTTATTAACAGGAGAAGCCAAAAAACACATTTTATTTCAATGTTAATATAAAAAGGTTTTTGAAGCATTTCTATTGGTCCATTTATCATGAATCAGGATATAAAGAGCAGCTGTCATGTTCCAGTGATATAGAAAAATAGCAACGATATATACTGTGTGTATATATATATATATATATATATATATATATATATATATATATATATATATATATATATATATATGAAGAACGCTTCATTGTTAAGGACCCTTTAATCATTAGTCATGTTTGATATGTATATATAGGCATATCAAGAACAGACACATTTTGGCCCTTGAAGGGTTTAATTGCTTTTGCCTGAACCAGATATTTGTCAAACATCAGTGCAGACAATGACATACCTTGCTGGCAGTGCTGAAAAAAGCCAGTTTACTTTTTAAAAGGTAATCTGCAAACAGGTTTCACATTTTTTCCCATAACAACTACTACAAAGGCAAAGTCTTACAAATGATTAACGGCCTTAAGGAAGCTGCAGCTCGGCCCCCTTTCTACTTATGCTTACATTTTGCTAACATGCATAAGCAGTTAGAGCCCATAAATGGTAGTTTTATAATATGTGCATTTGCTTAACCTCAGAATGACTTTGCACGAATGTAAATGAATTTATCCATCAGTAACTGATTAGTAACAATATGAAGTTTGACTACATTCTTAACCCCCCTATTATGTTTAAAAAATACCTTTGTAAAGCTATGTATCAAATTGACACGCACTGTTTAAATGCTCTCAAAAACAAGCAAAGGGTCAAGTCAGGCAATAAAACTTGATTATAAACTCTCAGAAGATGACGAAAGATGGAAACATATGATATACTTACAATTTTAATAACTATTTAATAAACATTTGTCCTCAGAGAGAGTAGTAGGGCTGTGTATTGGCAAAAACCTGGCAATACAATACATATCGTGATACAGCAGTCACGATTCAATATATAACCATATTGCAAGCAAAGTGATATATTGCAATTTTTTAATACTACTATAAAAACACACCACTGTATGAACAGGTTTGCCAGTGCTTACAATAGTAGTGCACCCTTGTGCTGCTTGTTAATGTTGGAGTGGAGCTGAAAATGGATTACAACACTGCCATCTAGTGGTCAGAGGTTTAAACACAACACACAATGATTCACTGTCTGCCAGGAATCTGTGTATCAATACTGTGTTTTTGGGAATCTATACAGTATCACATAACCAAACATAATATCCCGATATTCCATATTTTCTTACACCCCTAGAGAGTAGTCAGTTTTTCAGAACTCAGTGTGGAGATGGGTCAAATTGACCCATAACATAATAGGAGGGTTAAGAAAGTTAACTTTATTTTTAATGCATTTTTTTTGTATGTCTTCATGCTTTAAACTCATCATACTGGCCTGTGATATACTTTTTTTCTTTAGTTGTAATTTGTGTAAAGGTGCTGTGCTTTGGGAGTATCATATATCAGTGGAAAAACACATCACTCTCTTCATGAGATAATCCCTGTCGCTAACCAGACAAATTTATGTCCTGCTATCTTATGTCTCTAACCCTGGGCTTGCCTGGGGAACCGTAACTAGACCAGGGGACACACTGTAGGCCCAGTGAACTTAGGTACTTCGGTTGACACAGCCACACTCAAGGAAGAGTTGGAGAGAACGGGGAGTGATTTGAAATAGCCTGTAGTAAATGCCTGCTGGAGTAGCACCATTAAATCTACGAGCTCAGCTCCTCAGTGGCTTTTAAGACAGTGTTATGAAAATAAGCTGGAGCAGAAACTCTATTTTAAAGTGTCTTGTTCTATAACAGCAGCATAAACAAAGCTGTACTGTTTAGATTATGTAGTCAAAGTAGAAATTACAGTTAACCCTACATCCGACCACTTCGACTCCATGGTGAGCCCCCCAACACAAAACACCCACACCCATAAACACAATGACACTTCTCAATACCTCTCACACACAACAAGAAACATAAACAGTGGCAACAGCACTGTAACTTGCCCCTATTTAATTGGGGTGGGGGGGCACGCCTCCCAAGAACCTTGCATGAGCACGTCTAGGAGGCCCCCAAAAGTCATTTTACTAGAGCGAATGTAAATGTAACCACCCTAACACAATTCTTTTCATCATGAAGCTGGCATTTACAAATAGCTTAAAGATGAATATAAAATGAATATACTGGGGTTACAGTACATTGTGATACAGTCCTGCTGTTTCTAGTAGTGGCCTAATCATCCTTCTGTATGACTGGCTGTATTGCTTTATTTGTTTGTCTCCTTACACTAAGACTGCCATCTACAGGACAAAACGAGCACAGATTAGCAGTCAGTCAGTCAGTAGAAGAAAGCAAGCTGACATACATTAACACAAATCTTATTTCTATACAAATTGCAGAACACAAGCCTCAGAAAAGCATAGACAGTTAATAATAATAATAATAAAACATGATACAATTTAGAATCTCATTTATCTTTTTTATTATCTTTTTTATTTATTACATTCAGGTTTGACACAGTTATAGCTGAATGTGGGTTTCATTCTTTCACACAATCTTTAGTAACTTCAACATACAAAAATTATATGGAATGGAATCACACACTGGGCACAGATACTGAAAACATCCCAAATGTTAATGTTTACATAACTGCTCTGGCTAATGATTACTGTACTGTAAACATTATGGACAATGCTATGGCACACGTCATGTTTAAAAAATACCAGTGTTTAAAATAGCTTTTTAATATATGTCTATATATATATACATTCATCAACTTTCAAAAAAATAGTGCATTACATCCTGATTTCCCCATTTTTACTCCCAACAATGACACATTTAAACACACAATAAAGCTACTGCTTACCTCTAGACACAGTTTATTATTGCACTAGTGCTGGCTAATGGGCATACTGTTAGCTAGAGATGGCACCGCCGGCTGCAGAATGGTCATACTAATCCAAACAGAGTTCTGTATTCCACTACACTGAACGCTGTGTGAGTGAGTCGTCCGCTCAGCTGGAGAGAACTTTGTGACATTAACATTTTCAGAACATTTTCACAACATCTACTACGTCATTACACGAATACAGAGACAACACATCCTTCACAGTTTGACTACATGAGACACAAACACTGACACGTTCACAGTTAAGTAGTTTATGGTTTTCACAGACACTGACGCACTTCACAGAAACAACACAAACACCCCACCCACACACACACTTGACTTACACCTACAGGTCAGAGGTCACAGCTCTATGGTTTATATGGTTACATGGACATATGCTCAGGCAGGACGTAGGAGATGTCGTCCCACGGGTGGCGGTACAGACCCTGTTTTAGACGCTTCTGGTCCAGATAGTGGCCTGTAAAGACAGAGGGGTGGGGAGAAAGAAAGAAAGAAAAAATAAAGAAAGAAAGAAAGAAAGAAAGAAAGAAAGAAAGAAAGAAAAATGGAGACCGAAGGAGAGATAAAGAGAAACAAAGAGAGACAAAGAAACAGAAAACAGACAAAAATAAAGAGAAATGGAAAGAGGGAAGGCAAAAACAGCATGAGTGAAATAGACACAATGGAAAGGAAGGACAGAGAGAAGGAAAAAGGAAAGAAAAAGGGGAAAGAACCAAAGAAGGATAGAAAATGGAGATAAAGCAAGAGATAAAAAAGAAACAAAAAAAAAAGAAAATGGAGAACATAGAGACAAAAATAAAGAATAATGGAAAAAATGAGAAAGAGAGAGAGAATGTAAAAACAGACAACAGGTCAAGACAGAAAAAAGGAAAAGATATAGAGACACAAAGAAGGGAAGAAAGAAAGAAAGAATGAATTAATGAATGAATGAAAGAACGACAAAGACAAAGAACATACACAGCGAGGTTAGAAGTTAGAAACTCATTTTCTCGCTAAACAAAAGACCTTGACTATTAAACACACGTCCAGAATCACAGACACTGACCGATGAAGCCCATGCTGCGTCCCAAAACGAAGATTCCATTCAGCGCACCGATTTCCACAAACTCATCAGCCTCGTCCCTGTACAGTAAGAGAGAGACATCTCAGTCACACATACAGTTTCTGCAGGAGTCTGACAGTAGTGAAGTGATGAGAGGGGTAACATGAACGCAAGCCTGAGTTCCACATACACTGACACGTCAATCAACTGGATCCAGTACAGTCCCTACAATTTGAATTAGAATTAGCCACATGTGTTTTGCACACAGCGGAATTTGACCCCGCATTTAACCCATCCGTGCAGTGTTACACCCACATATACACACACTAGTGAACATACACACGGGGGGGGTGAACACACGTGCCCGGAGCGGTGGGCAGCCCTTATCCACGGTGCCCGGGGAGCAGTTGGGGTTAGTTGCCTTGCTCAAGGGCACTACAGTCATGGCTTGCCAGTCCAGGGGATCGAACCGGCGACCTTCCGGTCACAAGTCTGGATCCCTAACCTTCAGGCCACGACTGCAAATGATCAAATGATCAAAGGACTCGTATGAACCAGTACTTTACCAGGAGTCATTCTGATTGTGTACACACTGCTGACTTTTCAGACAGGCGTAAAACATTAGCACAACTAAGTGATAACAAGAAGCAAACAGGAAAACCTGAAATTAACCACAGGAGACACGTCTGGAAACTGACCTTCAGAAACAAAGAAGCTGTTGACTATTTGTATTAAGAACGTTACACAGTCTGTGAAGAGACTGAGAGGAATATTGTCGCTGTCCAAAAAAAACCAAGTATCTCTAAAATGACAACTTTACAGGAGAGAACAAATACAATCTTTACTTTAATGTATTTTTAATGGAAGTCAATGGAAGTTTGAAGCATTTCCATTGGTTCATTCCTCATGACACAACGACAACGACAGCGGCTACGTTCAAATGTTGTAAAAAAATATAAATCTGACGGATGCAATGTCCCAACATCACCTATAATCATATTATGTGTGTGTGTGAGATAGAGAGACAGAGAGAGAGAGAGTGGGACCCCTTCACACCCCTTCATAAGTGGACAGCACCACTGTTGGAGACACGCTGTGAGGCACTCACTCAGTTATCGAGATGTAAACAAAGTCATTCAGATCAGTTTGATGTGAAATTATTAATTGTAGAGAAACTGGGGACCGAGGGCCACATAAACTGCCAGTTTACTTACTATCCAAACCACCAGTGAGCCTTACACGTACACTAACAATGCCTCTGACATCACATAGCATTTTTGTAACCATACAATGTTGTAACTCTCTGTAATAGAGCTTTAAGAGGCATTAACTGCTTTAGATGTCTGGTTCCTATCACCACCACTGAGAATTATGAGAACCACTACTATTATTCAAAAATTAAAAAAAAAAAAAAAGGGTGGAATTCCCCTTTAATCGGCTACTTTATCACAGCAGCTTTATTTATTTATTTATTTATTTATTTATTTATTATACAAACATAACCTCACAATGCGTCTTCGTCTGTCAACAAAACTGTTGTAGCAGGAGGAATGATCATGAGATCCAGTCACTGCAGATCCTTCCAGATAGAAGTGCCAGGTGTGAACAGCTACACATCTCACTCTCCACTCTCCACAGAGTGAGAACAGTAAATGTAAGTAAGCTCTTCTCTAGGTCTCATACAGACCTTGTGAAGCCTCCACACGTCCTCAGTAGATCCACGAAGGCCACGCCAATAAAGCCATCTACATTCAGAATGAGGTTTGGTTTCTGAGAGAGAGACAGATATAGTCACATACATAGTCATACACGGCACAACCAGCAGTGAAATGCTTTATGTGAATATCTGAAATATTAGGTTTAGTTCCAGATTTCTTCTGGAGGCTCCAGACAATGCATAAATTACATCTTGATTTAGCTTAATGAAGTACTGAGCAGTCAAAGCAGGTATTAGATGAGAACTGTAAATAATACGGGGTTGTTTCCAGAAGAATGCATGTAAAACCATCACTTATTGTATTAATACTATTTGAATTACACTAAAGTTACACTATACGAATAGAAGATAGGACACTTACAGAGGTGTGCAGTGAGGAACACTGGTGAGTAAAGCACTCTTTCTATCATCAACGTAACTTACATACACAAACACACAGGGGTGCTATTGTACCTTAGAGGTGGTGATTTTTTCCACGTCCAGTGCATAGTCCAGAAGCTGACTGGAGGGGAAGTGCTGCTTCACAAAGTCCTTCAGGATCTGCACCCTCATATCAGGGTTATTGATCTGAAACAGAAACCACACAAATCATAATCATGTGCAGAAACTCAGCTTTGAAGTAAAGGTCAGAATATACCTACGATCTAATTCATCATTCAATATTTCAATAGAAATAAGATTATTAATTAAACGTGTGCATAAAATTTATTGATATTTTTTATCTTTGTGATTGAGCTTTGAGAGGCATTAACTGCTTCAGATGTCTGGTTCCTATCACCACCACTGAGAACAATAAGTAAGTTTCTCTAGAATGAAGTATTTCAAATCAAATCATTCTAACTGACTTTGCTCACATCTTATTATTTACAAATTCAGAAATAAAAAAATGGGTGGAATTTCCCTTTAATGCATTCGGTAACGCTAGAATATGAGCCTATCATGTATGTAGTTTGGTTTGGACATTATTGTGATATATTTCAGCAATAAGTCAGGCTATGATTTTCTGAGCATCCATAATGCTGTAAAAACACCTCCCAGCTTCATTCTTGATAATAGAGAATCACTTGTTCTGTCTATTTGGATGCAGTGCAGAGTAGTGCATGAAACGTGGTTTATTTTACAGTATATTTTAACTGATGCACTACTCCTGTGATGCCAGAAAAAAACATATTGTGATGGTAGTAAAACATCTTTATAGTGATAAACAAGTATTGTGATATTACATGTTTGCTGTAATGACCAGCCCTACATGTAGTAATGCTTATTTACTGAAGTAGAGAACAAGTGCAGAGTAATGGATTAGACCAGCAACCACAGTAGGGAAAGGGTGACTAGTTGCCATGACAGCAAAAACCAAAGCTGTGAAATGGTTACACATGGGCTTGTGTTAACTCACAGATTTGACCCGGTGTCCAATTCCCATGATTAGTTTGCCATCCTTCTTCATCTTGTTGACGAACTCCATGGGCAGCATTCCACTGTCAAACGCCTTACTGAACTGCTTAGCAGCGGCATCCAGAGCACCCCCAAATCGATCCCCCTGAACACACACACACACACACAATGCATATATTTGTCTTACTACACTTGTCAGGTCATCCATAGGTTTCTATTGATCTTTTTACTATTGTAGCTAAATAATACTACACCTAGAGTTAAACATAAACCTAACCCTAACCATAATCACTATCCAAAGGACTATTTTGTGCTCTACTATTTTTACCAAAAAAAACATTAAATTTGTGGTGAAAACAACAGCAAGCAAAATGTCCTCACTGTTTTGTTATTAATGAAATGTTTTATTTATTTATTTATTTATTTTATTCTGTAATTTTATTTATATATTTTTTACCACCTCTTACCACCTCTCCTCGTTCTCTTCCTGTCTTGTTATATCTTTTTATCTATTTCTGTTCTTGTTATTGACGTACCCTTTTCCTTCAAGTAGCTTCCGCTACTTGCCAGGCTGGTATTGTAAATAAGAATATGTTCTTAATGACTTGCCTGGTTAAATTAAAAGTTAAATAAAAAAAATTAATAAATGAACACACACACACAATTCAAAGCCTATAGGACCCAAATTCCACATTTGTCATTAATAAATACTCTTCCCTTTTATATGAAGTCCAAATAAAGTTTGTGTAAGTTTTTCCATACCCAAAGCAGTCATAACTAATTATTAAATTTTACAACCTTTCTTAATTAATGACAATGAAATGTTTAAAACTGATGTCAATGTCAGTGACATCGTATATTGTGCCTTGTACGAAAAGCCTTGAACTGGGCTACAATACGTTTGGACTAAAGTCCTCAGGGATTGGCTGCTTGTTTGTATGTGTGTCAGAGGGCTGCAGTAGTGTATTTGTTGATTTACACTGTTTGTCCATGTTTTCAGCTCCACTCCTCCAGTACAGTGGCGGTTATGTGTTGTGCTGATCAGACACAGCAGTATAGTTGGGGTTTTTAATTGCTGTGTCCACCCACTGTCCACTCTATTAAACACTCATACCTTATTGGTCTACCTTCTAGTTCTTTAACAGTAGTCACAGGATCTGCCCACAGGACATTGTCAGCTGGATAGTTTTAGTTGATGGACTGTTCTCGGTACAGCAGTAACACTGGGGTGTTTAGAAACTACAGCAGTAGTTTCAGTTCAGTTGTTTGATGCAGAACATTTGCTAAAGTGAATGCAGTAAAATCTGGTCTTACGATAGTGAGCAGGCCGGACGTTAGGCTGGAGATGAGGTCTTTGCCGGCACGGGCACACACAATGGTGTTATGAGCTCCAGAAACCGCAGGGCCATGATCCGCAGTCACCATCAGACACATCTCTATGAACTGACATGCGTATCGTGGAAGCCTGTTGCATATATAAGAGAAATGTCTTTAATAAAATATAATACAGATAGACAGATATATAACATTTATTTCCTTAAGGTGATGAATAAGGTATCATGAATAGAAGGCAGCCTTTTCAGCCCAATAGGCCAGAGTCTCCAAAACATTCTAAACTTCTTAAAATAATCCTAAACCCATTTAAAATGTAGACAAATGTCATCAAATATAAGTTAAATAGTAGCTAAAATCATTAGTTCATTGTTAATATGCAATATTGAAAATTCCATAGTGATGTGATTCCCAATATCATCAAGCATCCCTAATTCATTTAAGAGGAAGCTTCTAGTCTACAGTAGCAAAAACACATACAGTTCCACTGCAGTGTTACCTACACACTCACCTCCTCTGGAACCACAGCAGTCCCAGGGTGCCCCCGAGACCCATTTCTGACTTAAAGACCTCTGTGATGGGCATTCCAGCATAAATCAGCTCCTGACCTCTCTCATCACAGATACTGGTCATGAAGGATGCTGGTTTACGGATCAGACCCAACTCCTGCACAGAAAGAGAGATAACATTTAAAATAGACTCACTGGTATGTCAAAATAGAAGTTTGTAAAAATATTAAGGCTGCCCAATGTGAGGGACAGCTATTATATGTGAGTGTGTGAACACCGCATGTCATATAATGCACTACATTAAGAACACATCACTGCAATCAATACAAAATACACAACATGAAAATCTTTAATAATGAAAGTGGCGTACTCACTCTTGCCCAGGAGTAATCCATCGGCACAGTGGGAGGAGGAACTTCCGTGGCAGGCACAATCACACCTCGCCTCACCAGGTCATCATAAACGGACCTAGAACAATTATTATTATATAATTATTATTATTTCTGTGGTACCTTTGAAACCTTATAGGGGAAAAGATCATGTAACAAGTATTTTTGGAGCATTTCTGTTGATCCAGTCTCTGTGAAGTCCAAATGAAGTCCAGTGCTAATATGTTAGTATGTTGTACATCTTACTTGATGACCTCTCCTAGTTCATCAAAGCTCCTGGGTACGAAGGCTCCAGCCTCTTTCAGTGCCTTGTTTTTGGCCACTGCCGTCTCAGAGGCCTGGTTGGCACACGCTCCGGCATGACCGAACTGCACCTGCACACATAACAAGACCAACACTGCGTCTATATTGGTGTCATATCTCTTTCGTAACCATCAAGCAGCTCCTTCAGCTGGGAGGGAGAATCAGCCAACCTCAGTCCAACATGATTTATTCTTCCTTCAAAAGAGGCGCACAGACTCACCTCAGAGGCGAACATGGTGGCACAGGTGCCGATACACCAGCAGACGACAGGCTTAGTGATCCTTCTCTCTTTAATGCCCTGACAAATCTTATACTCTTCTGTACCTCCAATCTGGAAAGAATGAAGATAAAATGATAGAAATATAGAAAGAAAAAGTAAATGAAAGAAGCAGCATGAACTGTTATCACTAGTGCCTCATTTCACATCTTTTAAATCGCCCATATTATGGAAAGCAGAGTTTCCCATTTTTATAAATGACTCAGAAATAAATGTGGTTAAACTCTTTTAAACTCACACTGAAGTTGTAAGCAGTGTTTCAGTGCTGAGGTCACTCAATCAGAAAAGAGCTCATATTAGTTTTAATGACACTCTTTCAATACACTTTTGGTCAAATCAACATAGTTCCAAACAAAGAACAAAGACTGAGTAGGAACTTCTTAGATCAAGCAAGAACTATATTAACATCAATGAGGCATCTCAAACGGTGGGAGATCTCTGAGAGTTGATAATGAAGAAAGCTGTCTTCCCAGTCACTAGCTTCTTGTTCAAATTTTTGGGGTCCACCTTAAGCTGGACAGGTAGACTGAGGCATCAGCCTGGAACTGATGCATAATTTGAATAGGAGATGGGCAAACTCAATCAAGAAGCTGGTGAAATAGAAGATGGCTTCAGCTTTATGGAGAGCTGAAAGGCCTGTACACAAATAAGGAGGTTGCTTGTTTTTGTTGGACATGTGAGCAACATTAACTGAATAACTGGTAGTAACTGGTCAGCATCCCAGCAGCCATTGTATCGATAGTTTGCTAACCCACAACCTAGCTACTGCTGGTTAAATTACTTGCCGTTTTGTTGTTCACTCTAACAGTACATCATGTATTTGTCTGTACTATGAATTAAGGGTTTTGCGAAGGCCAGTGTTGTTCATCTTAAAAACATAAATGACTTTAAACGCAAATAATATAAATTCCAGTTCAATCCATGCCACAGGATAAAGAGAGATTAGAAAATGGTCAAGTAAAAATAATACATATACAGGCCCTTTAAGGGTGTTTTTGAACAATATACTCTAATGTCTCACCTCTCCCAGCACAACAATCATCTTCACCTCTGGTGTGTCTTGATACCTCAACACATGATCCATGAACACTGAACCTGGGTATCTGCAGCACAAAGCATCAGTTTAGTCACATATACATACATAAACATAAATTACGCATACAGTACATACAGTATTGTGCAGCCAGTGGTCACCCTTCCCTGTATTTAATGTCCAACCAACTTCAATGCCCACTCATCTATCAGTATTTACTCTATCAATTCCTTCCCTCCAGTCTTAAACCCAACCACCCTAATTCCCTTTAAATGTCTTTCTCATCTGCATCTAAAATGCCTAAAGGTAATATTTCTGAGGAGACTATAAAAGATAATGAGACGCCTTACAACAATGCAAGACCTAGTAGATCACCAAACCTGTCAAACAGCACTTACGGCAAGTAAGAAAGGGAAACTCTGAGAAACTTGGTTGAGGTTCTAGGCAGCTTCGGCTGCTGAGGCCTGCTGAGACCCCGTTGCCAAGCACAGATTGGATTTTGTCACAAGAAGGTGAGGTGTGGTTTATATAGAGCACGTAATGATTGTGAGAAGGACTTTGGGTGTGGTCCTTCTCCCAAATTTAAGTTATTATTATAAGTTATTATTATAGCTCTTTTCAAAGCTTTCATCTTTGAGAGATTGTGTCCACTTGTCTGTCCCTCCACTGTGAGAAAACAACTCAGCACTAAAGATGTTCAGCTCTTTAAGCAGCTCTTACTGAAAGAAGCAAATAGACAAAATAACTGCACTAAAACACTGAAACTGAGGTGTGGAATATGTGTACATGTGTAATTTGGATTGCCTGGATTGTTAGAGGTAGAAAATGCAACTTCTAATGCTGAATAAAGGAGGTGTAGAAAAATATCTCTGCATATTTCTTTGAAGTAAGGCTCCTGAAAAGTATGGAAGGTGAGATAAAGGCGAAGGGTGACATATGTACATTTATGCACACACCTGTCTCCCCCAATGGCGACACCCTCATACACTCCGTCAGTGGTGCGGGAGATGATGTTGTTGAGCTCGTTGGACATGCCCCCAGAGCGAGAGACGTAGGCCACGCTGCCTGGACGGTACAGCTTGGACGCCAGGATGTTGTCCAGCATTCCGCCTGTATTCCCGATCTTGAAACAGCCCGGCTTTATACCTCCCACCTGTAACACATACAGAAACAGACATACAGAAGGGCATCCACATACATTCATTCACACCTCCTCCACTGAAAGACTATACAAACCTGTTTAGCTTTTATAAGAAGCATATTATATATATATATATATATATATATATATATATATTTATATATATATATATATATATATATATATATATTTTTTTTTTTTTTTTTTTTTTTATTATCATTTTTTTTTAATTGGTAAAGTATAGTATAAAACGCAAAAGGATGATGTTTGTGCTCTACCGTTGCCGGCCCAATGATGGTCACTCCCTTCTCATCTGCTTTCTTTATGATCTTGCGGGTCAGTGCCTCAGGAATGCCCTCAGCTATGATTGCTATCGTGTGAATCTGCAAACACATACACACCACATCAAAAATATGCATTTAAATCAGTGTTCAATCAAAGCAGCATTTCACTCCTGCTGTTCTGCAATAGCAGCAATAACAAAACATGAAAAACCCCTACTTTAGAAAAGGCTCTGTTATTAGATATTAGCTAGCAATTAATAAAGGGTATGCTAAATAGAAACAACACACAATATGGCCACGAGTATGCCAAGCCAACCCCCTTATTTTAGGTGTTTTAACCACATCCACCACTAACATTTAAATAAAACACGTAGTCATGCAATCTCCTTACAGAAACACTGGCCGTAAAATGGGTCCTACTGATGAACTCGGTGACTTTAAATGTGGCACTTTCATAAGTGCCATAAGTGAGTTTATGGAATTATTGCACCGTAACTGCTATCGCTGTGAAATAAAGTCATCTAGTAGCAGCAACAGCTCAGCCACAAAGTGCTAGACCGTGGAAATTCACAGGGTAGGCTGGCGAGTGCTACAGCGTGCAGCACATCATAATCACCATCATCTGTTAGAAATAGGTTCCTGTGGCTAAGCTGTTGCACACAAGCCTATAAGCACTAAGCACAATGGCAAGCGTCAGCTAGAGTGGTGTACAGCGCTGCCACCGGACAGTAGAAATATGTTGTCTGGAGCGATGAATCACGCTTCACTATCTCACAGTCTGATGGTAGCGAATGCTAGGAAAATGCTACCTGCCGGAATGTATAGTGGTAACTGTGAAGTTTGGTGAAGGAGGGGTAATGTGTGTGGAGCTTTTTTTAAAGCATACAAGGACATTTTACACAATTATACTATATAGTCGCGGTCCAATAAAAACAAGTAATTCATAATATTAAAATATTAATACTAAATATCAAATATAAACAATCATACAATTAACATAAAAAGTAATTGTAATCCTAATGCAGAAGTACAAATAATATAATAATTAAGCAAAACATAATTTACTGTACATGCAAGTATAGTAAAAATGTACAATAACATATTTCCTTAAATGACCGTATTTCATTCCATTTTCCATTTGGTTTTTAAAATATTCCATTTTTTATGTTATAGTTTTGCAAATGTATCAGTAATAATGATGTTTTACTTGTAACTAGCTCCATGGAAGCTATTTCCTGGCATTTTGGAAGCATTTACTAACCATTAGGCATTCATAATTAGGGAGGGCATCATTATCTGCTTAATAATAATGTAGTAGAAGCAGACCTATTGGTCCGATCAGCATGAAACATTCACACGATGTAAAGAGCTACTTTTAAATATGGTAGAGGTGTTAATATCAGGGCGTGGTTGCCTTGGTTTGGTACAGTAAGATAGTACGTTCTTGTTGGCATGGAGCTCTGACCTGTGGGTACTGTAACGTTTCCATGGTGCTGTCGTAGGCAGAGCGGAGCGAGGCGAAGCTGATGAGCACGTCCACTTCAGGGTGTTTCTTCATGGCGTCTGACATGTTCTTATAGACCGGCAGCAAAATCTCCTTGTGACCCCAATAAAACTTCTGCTTATGGTCCCCACTACACGACAAAACACACACAATATTCACAATGAGATGCTTGCATGCTGCAGATATTGTTTAACAGTTTGGAATCACTGGGCCTCATTCACCAATAACTTCTTATATCTGTTTCTGATAAATATCCTAGGAAACAATCACAGAATTGTTTGCAAACCCCAACAAACTCCATATAAGAGAACTGTATGTGTGTTTTATGAGGAAATGTCTTTTAAAGAATGGCCAACTATAAAACCTATGCATAAAATTATTCTTAAATGATGTTAAGAGAATAGGAGAAGCTTCTTCCCAGGGCAGCCACCAAGACCATCCTATACACACACACGTCATACTTAGGACTCAATGGCACAGCACTAGTTACACTCTCATTCATTTCAATCTTTCATTTTATCCACTTTTCAATATTGTTCATTCCCACTGCACACTTCTGTATATTATGTATATTATTATCTCAGATTGCATATTCTATCTCATCTTTCTTATTTTTTCTTGTTTATTTAATCTTGCTCTTACCTTTACATATATTCATAATATTTTAGATATCCTTTCTTAATATTATCTCATTGTTTCATGGTAGCAGGCAGTAGGCAAAGCATTTCACTGCTATGTGTACCATGTATAACTATGTATGTGACAAATATACTTTGATTTGTTAATATTCTATAGTTTTAAACTGTTTGAAGGAAGGAAACATGAAGAGATTTTCAATTAAATCATTCCATTATAGCAACTGAGCTGTAAAGCATTGGGAAAGTTGAAATGTGAGCAATAGAACACAAAATAACTTAAAATCTTTTATTGCTTTCTTAAAATGCCCTGAATATTGCACTGTTGGCCATTCCTTCCACCAAAAAAAGTAGAGCGATAAAACCTTCACTACATTAATAACATCAGCTCAGCTTTTCCAGTATTTCCCAGGAAAATTTGAATGTAGTTTTGTTCTGGTCAGTCTCCTGTATTCTGCTTTGAGGCAGTTATGGTGTTTAAGGTGTTATATGGAATTTGATGCAGGTCTGTGGTCACACTCTTTATTAGAATTTGACCAAGCATCTATATTTCTGACTAATAATATCTTACAGGAATTATCTAATGGATCTGTTTTCTAAAGCTGAAAGCTGTAAATCTTGTTGTAATTGTTTCATAAGACTTTAAATAAGCGTTAAGCTTTAAATGTATAACCCTTAACGGAGAGTCTTGTGTGCAGACGTGCAGACTGTGGCTGTAAGGCTTGTAAGAGAATGTGAAAAGAAGCTATGAATAACATGCAGAGGAGTTTCCTTCCTCCTTGCACTCTTAGAATCAAACTAATCAGCATATTCTGCTACATAGGCTCTGTGGGCATGCATGTGATTGCTCTGCTGACTACTGACTTTTAATAAGTCATGTAGAGAACACATGCAATAAAAGCTCACCACAAGAAATAAAAAAAAAATTATAAAAAAACATTTGAGGGTATAGTTCAGCAAAAAAAGCCCCTTTCCCACACTCACTGTAACCAATCAGCCAAGACATGCATGGTCTGGCTTCAGTGCAAAACTAAAGGAAAAAAACTATGAAATAGATTCATCACTATCTGTGAACAGAATGAGCTTACGTGAAGGGGTAGACCATGGCTGCCACTGAGGGTTCCTGGCGAGAGCACACGTAGTCAAAGTCCAACATTCCCTGCACCGCCCGCGTCTGCATGCCCCAAACGATGGCCTTTGTGTGTTTGCTGAATAGAGTGGTAGCTTTTGCTACAGAGACAAAAGACCAGAGAAAAACTAGAAAATTATAGTTTCTTTGACTTTCTGCCTAACAGAGAAACAGCATACACTCGTAGGGCAAGGTTTCATTAAACCAATTTAATAACATATAAAAGGAGTCCAAGTTATAATAGAAATTCATACACATTGGCCTAAACATGAAACAGAGGAAAGAGTACATTAAGTGTAATTATCAGTTAGAAATCACAAAATGCTGTGTGTTTGCATGACTCAAGCCAATATCATAGCAATGTACTCTTTGTGCATTATAATTTAGCGTGTCTACCCTGATCGTCCTTCAAGTTTATTAATGTAGTCTGGAAGATGTCTGGAGTCCAAGGTTACACCAACAGCAAGGCCAAATACGAAAGACCAGACAAGGCACGCATCACTACTAGCCACACACTCACTTAAGAATACCTGACTTATCTCCCAGCGAAATATTCCATTAGTCTTAAAATACTGTGCATAGCCCAGTATAACATGCAATTACATTATTCCACTTATCTTTAAATATCTTTCAGTACATTAGTAAAAAACACAACTACAACTAGCACAAGAAAAGGCTTACAAATAAAAATAATTATTATAACAAAGCTGATATACATTAATAACATTCAATAGTGCACCTACAACAGTATCACTGGGTTTTAAACGCTTATCTTACAATCAAGACTCTGAAGCTTTTAATGCAAGACACAACTTTGTGTTATATGTTTTGCGTATTAAGAATTCTGGGCAGCGTCACAAGACGTTTATTTGAGTTTAGAAAATGTGAAAATGGGGTAATTGGGAACTTACACTCATATTAACTATTGGTGAATCAAATGACAATCTAGCAAATATCTGGATATCAGCAACTTTTAGATCTGTTGTGGCCACCTGAAGGCCCATATCGTCCAGCTATACTCATTAACCATCACACCAGCAATGTTATGAGAGACTGTAACATGAATCCATTGTTTTATAGGCCAGTGTCCTGCAGGGGGAGCGCAAACCCTGATTTAATACTTGCAAGCCCGTCTGCTGGTGTTGATGTGTGTGCACTGTATCTGCATATGTATCTAACCTGGTGGAAGCCCTGCTCTGGCCCTCTCGGCAGGTGACTCCCCTACTGTGCTCTTCACCTCAGAGAAAGACGCAGTCCTGCTTGAGCTGGGGGTCTAAGAAGCAGACAGACAGAGACAGAGAAAGAACAGCCAATGAATTACCAGATGAAAACAAGGTAAATGCTCTCCCTCACAGAGGACTAATAACCCACCAAACGTTTTCCTCACCACAAGCAACACCTGGTGATGCACTAGGCTATATTTTCAACAGCTGTCAGTATAATATCTAAGCGCCAGTGTTTTGTTATGTCACAGTATTAACAACATGCTTTTCTGAACAGATCATGAATCATGTCACTACTTGTCCTTCATGCTTAACTAAAAAAAGAGAAAAAATAGTCCTGTTTAGCTGGATTTAGTACGACACATTATGTACAAATATTACATTAAATCCATTGTATTCACAATTATTTTACAAATGTTGCTCTACTGGCTCCTTTTACTCTATTCCAACTTCTCAGATGTATGAAAAAAAACCAAAAAACTGTGACATAATTTCACCCATCTCTATTTGAGGATTGCCTTAATAGCAGTCATAATAACGCTCCCAGGCTAAGATTGTATCTTCACTTAAAGGTTCTACTGGTTGAAAACAAAACTATTGCTGCTTTTTATTTCAGTTGTTGAAGCAGCACCTTCAAAACAAAAAAAGAAAGGACTTTTACATAAACACACTCCAAAAATAGAGAACACAGGATGAGTTAACAGTGTATATCACTATGCACATTATAAAAATTCAATAATTGAACTGCAGACTATTTAAGTAACCATTAATCAAATCCACAGTGTGATTAATGATATTTGATCATAAACATTAAACACTATAAAATGGTATGTAGGCCAAAAGCAAAACATCCAGAATATCACACTGTGCACACATAACAAGCTAATCTAATTGGTATCTACTATGCTGGAAATTAAATATTCAATAAATGACAGTATATTAGCACAGATATGTGCACAATATGGGCAAAATAGTGCAGCACACTGAGATTGCAATACAGCATCCAATCCATTTTAAAGAGCCCTTTGATGTGTTTAAGAGCCGTTCTCATTGAATTAATGTGCGTGTTGTGAATGTGAATGCCTTGATTCAAGCAGATAACATCAGGATGCTCACAGCACACAATAAAACATTCAGCCACTGGTTAGAGGGCCATATGCATATTTTACAGTCATGTGATATCTATATTGCAAAGGTTAATATATAGTGGAGCTTTACAAAGAACAATGATTCTACAGTAATGTGCACAAAGACATTGTCTTGTTCAGGCCCTTTTCACCATTTGGGCCACCAACTAAAGAATCTTACAAAAGAGGAAATGAAAGAAAGACTAACAGAAATAATGAGGATGCACTTCAGTGAACACCCCTGTTCGCTTTAGATCTAATGGCGTGCTGCAGGCTACAGGAAGTCTTACTGCCAACACACTGGCTTTTCAAACCAGGACCTTCTGAAAACGACTGCCCCCTGAGGGCAGCACTGTTCTGAAGTGCAGAGATGTAGCCGTGCTAGTTGTGGTGGAAGGTTTTGTATGCATCAGGTCAGGCACATGTTAGCTTTGCCTGGGCCCCACAAGGAAGAAGTAAATGCGTTAGTAAACAAAAGATTTGAGTATTAAATATAGTGCACACACATACATGCATGGTATTATACATGTATATATATGTCGGTTATTATATATATCAAAATAATGTCAGTTTTGCAAAGTATACATATGTAATTACCTATATGTAACTATAATAATGTCCTACATGTACTATCAGAAGGAAACCTGTACATTTCTGTCCACTCTACCGTGTTGGCCCACCTTGTTGAAGTATATAAATCAAGCACATGATACACAAACATTGGCAGTAGAATACTGAATAGCTCAGTGATTCACCATTGCCACAGTTTGTGAAATTTCTGTCCTGCTAGATCTACTTGAGCCAACTGTAAGTGCTGTTTTTGTGAATCGGAAGCATCAATAAACAAGAACAGCCGAACCACAATGAGGTAGACCATTCAGACTCAGAGAGTGGATGCTGAGTACCGAAGAGTGTAGCTCAATAAAACACCCTATACTTTGTGCATTTGGAACTTCAGGAAATGGGTGTCCATGGCTAAGCAGCTGCATACAGGCCTATGATCTACTGATTGAAATGAAAAATGCTATCAGTAAAGCTTTGGTCGAGGTGGGATAATAGGTCTAGGGATTGTTTTTGGGTTTGGTCTCTTAGTTCCAGTTAAGAGTGAGGTCAATGCTACAGCATACAAAGACATTTTACACAACTACATGCTTCCAACTGGTTGAGAAAGACATTTTCCTGTTCCAGCTTGACAACTTGCACAAAGACATAGCTTGACTGGAACTCCAGTGGCCTGCATGTAGTGAGTCCAGACCTCAGTCCCACTTTTCGGATGAACTAGAAGTTCTAATATGAGCCAGGCCTGCTTGTCCAACATTAGCAACTGACGTCATGGAATTTAACATAGTCACACTACAAAATCTTGTGAAAAGCCTTTCCAGAAGAGTGGAGGCTGTGTAGCTACAAAGAGGTGGCCACCTCTATTTTAATGCCCATAGTTTTGGAGGCCAAGAATATATAATTCTTAATTTCCACATGCACGTGGCTGGTTACAGCGATGCTCCAAGTATGTTTTGTAGCAATTTCATGATTGTTGTGTTGAATGCTGCTTATTTCTGCTACCGCACATGCACAGACTGTGAACAAAAGAAATCAGAGTAAGGGTATACATGTGCTGAGATTTCCAATTACTGAGCTACGATCCAGCTCTCTTTGTCAGATTTCTGGCACTTAATCCAATCTAAGAAATTAGACAATGCTGTTTACATGACCGTTTGAATAATCAAATGACTGCAGAAATCTGATTATAATATTATTATTAAGCACATGTAGACAGACTCACTGAGTGTAGATACACAGGTTTACCTATTAAAGTGGCCACTTAGTGTAAGTACTGATATGATTATGAGTTTTATTACTCTCGCTCCTCTGGATTAGCCCCATTTTTAGAACATTGTCCTAATAACGTATAAAAACATGCACAAACACACACCGAAGGGCTGCCACTGGTGTTGAGCAGGAAGTTGGCAGTGTGGGCGGCGACACGTGGCTGAGTGGCAATCGGCCGGTGGCCCAGAGCCATCCCGACAATGGCAGTCATGTGGGTCTCAGTGCCAAAGACATGGATGGGGATGCCTGTGGTTTTACCTAAACATACACACATACATACACACAATGCTCTATTACATGAACATGTGAAAACTCAATCAAATCAAGTTTGGCATTGATGTGGGGGGTATTCCACAGAGCAGAATTTTTCAAACGGGGTTGGGTTGAATAACTCAAGTAAAAAAAAAAAAACATAGTATCTTGGCCAGTGTAAGTTAACTTAAAGCCACAGGGATCCTAACTGTGTATTTTCTTTGAAATAGCTTCATCTTGACCACACAATTACTATTCTGCCCAGTGGATAACTTTACAACACCTGCAAAATGGGAGAAGTACACTGACCAAATGCTATTCTAATAAAATAAACTGGGCACTTCTAATCCTAATTCCAAACTTCTAATTCCAATCCTACTAAGAGTAATCTATAACCAAGAAAAAAAACAACCTAGCAAGCATAGCGAAGCTATTAAACAAGCCCTTCTATCTTTCTCAATCTCAATCCACTGGCCCATTTAAATGCATGTACATAACAACATTCTCTAGATGCAACTCAACAGTAGAGCAACAAAGAATCTCTTTAAGACGTCCCCACATAAAAGGTTGATAACATTTTTAGTGAGTGGGCACTGTTTTTTCTTTCCACTCAGATGTTTTTAGTTCTGCTTTACTGGTGCTACAATATAGTAGTGTTGGGATGAGGACTGTCAATCAAATGTGCTCATCAAAACATCAGGCCAAGCTCGTAGGTCTGTTCTTGGGTTTGACAAAAATGTAATCTATTTAATTACATTTTCTTTCAAATGTTGCTTTATCTAAATCCCTGAGATTTAAAGTTCCTGCCACAAATCCTGCACTGTGAAATACCCTCCAGATCAGTACATGACAATAATACTGGATTCTCATTCATGCGGTCTCATCTAACATAGGGACACGACTGCACACACTGACGTACCCACTTCTCCCATCACTCTCAGCCCTTCTTGGTAGTTTGGGCCTCCACGTCGCACAAAGATGGTGACCTCATGCTCCTTCAGAGGCTCCTGATAGTCTCGGATTGCCCTGACGATACCCTACACACACACACACACACACACACACAGAAAATTCAGGAAATGAGGAAACACAAAATATATTCATGATACTTGAAGTTTCAGTTCTGCAGCTTTTAATTTTCTACCTTAAATGTTGCGGCTACATTTGTGAAGTTAGCGATGCTTCCGCCAATGATCAACACTTTTCCTACAGAAAAGAGCACACACAGCAGTTTTTCATTTAGTAAATTCCATATACTCCAGAAAAACAAGTATCTTCAAAATAGTAACTTTCAAGAGAGTAGAAAACCCCTTAGCTTTCAATGCAAGTTCAATTCTAAGTGATTTTGGAGCATTTCTATTGGTCCATTCATCATAAAACTATCAAAAGAATATATTTTTGTGGTTGTTGTGGTTAAATGATACAGAAAAATAAAATGGTCAGATAATGGAAATACATGCTTTGGTAGGTTGAACTTGTCTGCTGCAGTGTAGCTAGTTCCACCCTCACATAAAGCATGGCCATGCTTCTGGTCACCCCGTGTAAACAAAGTGAGGCCATTAACTGTTATCAATGAAGCAGTTGCCACAGTATCCAACTGGTCTTCTTTATACTGTGAGAATTATAATGTAAACATAGCTTATGATGTTATTTCAGGTTGTCATCATTGGATCGTACCATCAGGGTGTTTCTCTCGGGTCATGAGGGACAGGATGGTCTTGGCGTAGTCGTAAGTCTGCTGTTCACTTGGAGCACCTGAGTACTCTCCGTAATTGGCCAGCTCATTGACTCCGCCCAGGTCACAGATAGTATCACTATGGACACAGGAAAAATGTATTAATTTAAACTAGTTAACAGCAACAACACTGACATTTAACCTACCTTCACCTACCTGTGTACAGGTAAACTGTAACACTACCTTCACCTACCTGTGTACAGATAAACTGTAACACTACCTTCACCTACCTGTGTACAGGTAAACTGTAACACTACCTTCACCTACCTGTGTACAGATAAACTGTAACACTACCTTCACCTACCTGTGTACAGGTAAACTGTAAAATACTCTGGATAAAAGTATCTGCCAAATAACATAAGTGTATATTTTCGGTAACAGTAATTGCCAAATTATCGCAGAGTAATATTTTTTTAATTAATTATTTTATTATATTTGTATATGACATTAATTTATATAAAAACAAAGTGACTTTAATTGGTTTTAAGGAAACAGACAAAACATTTATTTGCAGTTATTTCCTGAGAAAGCCTTCCGTCCATTCCACTACTTTTTATGCTACTTAACTTTCTGCATAATTGGGTAAACACATCAAGGCATCATGAGGGCTCCTCTGTGAGATGACACACACACACCTATACACACACACCCTCTAATTAGTCCCACCACACTCTCCGGATCCATCTTTTGACAGACGGAGAGAGAAAGTGCTGGTGTAACTGTGTGCTCAGACAGTGGTTTCTCAGGCATGGCTGGCTAATGGAACTCAGCTCTTAGAGCTAATGAGCGCCAGCATCTGCTGCAGAGCTACAGTTCTCATATCTGAGCTCATACAGTTCATACTCAAAGTCATTCATAATGCCATACACTGATTAGGGCATTAGGTTTGCTTGACTACACAAAAATTATTAAGCATTTCAGTCATAGACTGCAAGATCTGGAATGCAATACATTCAAATATTTGGGATATACCATGACACTTTTATTTTTTATATTTAATACACACCCACAGCCACTTTATTAGGTACACCTCTGTGTATCAACATGTATTGTTAATTTTCTCAGCTCTACTTATCACATAGGAGTACTTTGTAGTTCTACAATAACAGACTGTAGTCCATCTACTTCTCTGTATACTTCGTTAGCTCCCTTTTACTCTGCAGGAGTGTCTAATTAAGTGGAGAGTGAGTGGACACAATGTTTAAAAACACCAACAGCAATGCTGTGTCTGATCTACTCGTACCAGCACAACACACACTAACGCTCCATGACCACGCCAGTGTCACTGCAGTGCTGAGAATGATCCTCTGTGTTGGTATTGTGGGGGTCCTGATCACAGAACAGGCTAAACAGAGCTAACAAAGTATGCACAGAAACAGATGGACTACAGAGGTGCCGCCAATGGCTAGCAAAGGTGACCTGTACCATCCTGGAATGAAGCATCCATCATTAATAAAGCAACAGTTGCACCAGTGGAGAAATCAGCTACAGGGCAGTTTACAATCAGTTATCAGTGTCTGATGGCTGCATTAATCATTGGTTATCTTGCTGTGATAGACAGATTTATTCAGTAAACGGATAACTTAATGTGTACTTCCAGTCCTCTCAGCAGTGCAGCTCTGTGTGCTACATTATGAAGTACACTGTGATGGTAAGATGTGTTAACTATAAAAAATTAGTCACCTATAATTGTTTATCATCTAAGTAATTACTTCTTACAGGTGAATACCAGCCTGTGTTATAGATTACCTTACACAGTGCTGTCCAGCTAGCTTACAAATCATCACACTTGTGTATAACTTGTAGTGAGATCAGTGTGAATTTTTTTTTAGATAATTTTCTTATGAATGAATAAATTATGTTGCATTAACACAATTACTTAAATACAAAACAGCAGTTTCACGCGTCATTTATGTACAGAACACAATGCATCACTTTTTATATAAATCTAATACATATATATAAATCTAATGACATAAGTTCATTTAGGTTTTTTTAACAGTGTGCCACCCTAATAAAATTTCTGGGTTCTACCTGGCCATCCTATTCTAAAGGTTTTAGAATCTCTAAATGTATAACATTAGTATTTGTCAGTACTACATTAGTACATTAGTACTACACCCTTATATTTTTAGAAAGCAATCTAAAGTTATATTGGCTGTATCATTGTTTTGTTGAAACATTACTTGTTTCCCCTTTTCTGGCTGGTAAGATTACATTTTCCCCCAACATGTTCTATTACATGGTTTCATTCATGTTTTCTTCAATAATGTGTAAAGCACTAGTACTGTTTTCAGACAAGCAGCCCCCATATTATGATGCCCCCACCTCTGTACACTACTTGATGGGTAACATCCTCCCAACCAGTATCAATGTGATGATGCCAATTTTGTATCTCTATTTTTGTGTTGTAAATTTTATCATTGTGTCTAAGTCCTTTTGAAGTGCTTTTAAACTATCACTTAAGATTTTTAAACCTGTATTTGTTTAAGCTTATGACTATATACCATCGCTGTCCAATGAAAAACAGGTATCACTAAAACGGCAACTTTACAGGAGAAGCCAAAAACTGTCTTCACTTTCAATAGAAGTCAATGGAACCAGAATTTTTTCCAAGCTATTTTGGAGAAATTCTATTGGTCCATTCATCATGAAATTCAATGTAAACGGCAGCTGCTGCATTTAAAATGGAGATTGATGTTTTTCATTGGACAGCGACGATATGTTTTTGTTCATGACTGTAACCACTAGGGTTAGTTCTATATCTCTGGTTTCCTGAAAGCTAGCAATGATTCAGGGCTCCATGGAATATGCACATCACGTTCTACTGACCTGTGAAGTTTGGCTTCCTTCTAACATTTTTCTGCCGAGCTACAGTGCTTCAGAGAAAAGATCCTGTACATCATTATCTCTGATTTCCTAAAGACTACAATAAAAAATCTTTGGAGAGGGAAAATAATCTCTATAACCCTTGGTTACTCTTATTTTCACTGAGATTCTCTGTTTCCCCAGACCGCCACCACAGGCAAGCGTCTCAGCAAGGCTGCCTAGGGTGTGCTTAGAGCCTTATTTGAGCTGGATTAGTTTAACCAGAGCGTGTCCGATAATGTAATATGTGATTGGCTGATTTGTATAAGATAAAGGATCTCAGTCATTTTCTCAGATTACCCCAAATATTCCAGGTCAAAACTGGCATGCAAACGTTTACATCAGCATTATGCGACCACGCAAACACGCTTCCATGTGAGAGGTGCTTTCGAGTAATTGTAAAAATATTGTGAACCTTAAGATTAAGGAATTGGGTCAAAACAAGATCCCTTTTAAAATTTTTCCATTCCACCTTAAATGGCTCGGCAGTTAGCAAGTGACAAAAGTGACACAGCGACCGGATGAGAGTCAGCGACATGATCAGGTTCAGCTCTGCTCAACTTTCCCAAAACGGAGGAGAGACTAACAATAAAACTAACAATAAACTAACAATAAAAAACTTTTAATTTCATATTTTAAACTGGAAAATATAGCATGGTTAGTCAGGGTCAGCTACAATTTGTATTAGTATTGACTGAGTTTAGGAAGAAGGCTGCGTCTTTCAGGTGTACTTAATTATATAGTCAGTAAATCAATCCTTAATACGTGGTTTGCTTGATGACGTAATTCAGTCCAACATGCTGACGCTGATTCTATCGCTTGCTGTGTGCACTCGGTGTAATGTGCTTTAATATGATTGCTGCATCGATTCAAATGGAATGGGAAAATTCAATCTGGAATTACTACTTAGCAAACTTATAAAGACTGCAGACATGGCTGATATGTACTGAATTAAAAGCAACTCATTGGTGATTATATTACAGCACCTTCCTAATACGAATACTAATCAAGCTCAAATAGAGCTTAAGTCAGATACCAATTTGCAGGAGTCTGTGGTCCGTATCTCAGGTTCCCTGAGGGCTAACAGTGCTGCGTTAAACAGGGTTTGTTGGAAAGGCCACATCGAGCTCTACTGTTGGGCTCTTCTCTGGACATGTGGAGTCTGCTTTAGTTGTTGGATTTTTAAAGCCAAATTTTTAAAAGCCAAAAGCTAAAGTTGCTTGTTGCAAAGAATTTCTTTCTTATGAGGGTTTATCTATGATGCAATAAGCAATTAGTCAACTAATCGTTGACACTTTACTGACAGCTTAAAATAAATAAATAAATAAATATATATATATATAGATATATAAACTCACCACACTGTACACACAATGTTTGACGTAGAGCAGCATGCTGGGAAATAAGTAAAATAAGGAAATCCATCGGCTCTGTACCTGTACACAACTGAGGCTCCGCCCCCTGCCACCATGGTCCAGATACGTCCACGGGGGTTAAGAAGAGTGAGTTTTAGACTGGCGCCGCTTTTAGCATCCAAATCTGCTATATACGCTTCCTATTGCAGGAAAACAAAATGCACAAATGTTAACCATGGCAACAGTCATGATGCACAACGACACATGAACAGAAATCTACACTACAGCTGGTTCCAAGCTTGCAATGTGAATGCCAATGAGTGCCAATGTGCCAACATAATGTAATATATTACTTAAAAATAAGTCAACTGTACTCTGGTTACAGCCCCTGTTAAACAGACCTATTTTACTTCTTTGAATAAACATTTGACAGGAGGTTGGAAACAAATTATGAGGTGTTTTATCGGATTTGCTGACTTCATACCTGCCTAGCTAGAACATAAAGCATCAACAACCAGGCACAGCACAGAGAATAATAAATTATCCCCCGCATGACGAACAGCAGGAGATACAGCTGCACAGTCTGAGACACCTCAGCCAATCAAAGGCAAGCTCACCCACCCATCCATCTGGCACAACAGTCCTCCATCTGATACAAGACCAGAACCTCATTTGCTGTGTATGTGTGTATATAAACCAAGAGGCCAATGAATCCTGTCAGTTTGTCACAGCGTACCAAAATGAGCATGTGTGCATGTATAGAGGCCAAGAAAACATTCCCTGAACTGCCAGCAGGCAAAACCCAACACATATATCACGGAGTTCAATAGCAGAGGCACTGACAGCTCAATCTCATTACAGCTACAGTACAACATCCACATCTACACACTCTATTTAACACAAACTATCTCTTTCTATCGTTTACTAAGGTAACCCACCAGTAATGATACCTCACTCAAACATAGCATACATATCAGGGGTGATAACCTGAATTATTTATAAGAAGATACTTCCGATTAAATATTAAAAACTTAAAAGTCTTTGTAAGTGAAAGTGAATATATTAACACATGGTGGGAAGCTTTATGCTTCCAGTGAGTCAGCAGCAAAGGAAGGATCTGCATACAGTGTGTGTGTGTGTCATTTTTTGAGGTATCAATACATTTTATTTAGGAATATATGCAATTTTTCCTTTTATTTTTTCAAACTGCTGCCAATGCAACATCAATGGTTCCATATTCAGCACAGCAGAAGTGGTTCCAAAAAATAATGTGTCTTTTAAGACGTGTATTATATTTTTTATTTTAAAGCTGTTAAGCATATTATAAAATGATTTAATTTATTTCTAGATGCTGTATACTTTAGGTGATCTTGGTAAGCCAAATTATATTATATATTATATTAGTATAAAAATGTAGTAAGATCATTTTCAAGTGCATATACATAGAAATAAGTTAAATAATCCTATAATAATCTTACAGCAATCTTAACATGATAAATATATGATATATAAATTAGATATAATATCATTTTACATGCCAAGATCAGTTTTTTGTAGCATAGCAAAGAAAAGCTTACAGGAGTGGCAGCATTTACAGTCCCTCTCTGCTTTTATTTACATGCTTATTAAGATATTTGTCTACGTTTCTCCACAAAAGACATTTGCTTGGTGGATTTTGAAAAGGAGCAAGCTTGACGAGGTCTGCATTAAAATCAGGCTAGTGATTCTGCCGCTAGAGAACAAGGTGTCTGTGAATGAGAGACAGAGTATGTAACACTAACTGTAAATTAGATAAAACCTGGTGTTACATTAATTAGCTAACTTCAGGTGGTTGGGACTGTGTGTGTGAGTTGATTAGTGTGTTTTGAAGCGTTTTCACAGTAAACTATAGCTCAGGTCATATTACTTATTAGACACTGAAGTAATTAAACAATGGCATGATGGTTAACTTTCAAAGGAACACTTAGCTGCAATTTAGAACACCGGACACTGTACAGCACATTATATTCTAGTACATCTAGTACTTTAGCTGTGATCATGTGATGATTAACTTTTCCCAGAGTAAAGCTTGTAGATGTTCTCAGTCTTGCTCTTCTTTAAAAATGAAAACTGTTTCACCAAATTAAAAAACTGTCCTTCATGGAAAAATTAGATAAACTTTGTTTTGATTTCTCTACATCCGAGACATCATAAAGGAGGACTTGTTCAACATTCTTATTCATAAAGGCCAACATGCTCCACTGATTCTATTGCTTGCGGAGTAATGTGCCACAATATAATTGCTGCATCGTTTAAGATGGAATAGAAAAATTCTAACAAGAAGCTGAGAAAGTGTTGAGACTGGAGATTTATAGTATAAAAAATTCAACCCAAGAGCTCTATTGCTGCACTGTAAGTTGTCTGGCCTGAAGCAAATGTGCTAGGTCCTGCTGTAGGAGTGGTCACCCAAAGAGGCTCTCGGGAGGCGCCACACTTGCAGGAGGAGACACATAAATTGTAGTGAAGTTGTAGATGTTAGTTTAACATGTGTTCACGGTTTGTGTGTGCATAGAGAGTAATCCTGTGGTTAAAAGTGACGGCCGATGCTGTTCTTCTATGCTGATTAGCACTGGGTGTTGGCTCTCTCTTGCTGCTTGACGCTACACCACTGTAATCTCAGTTAAAAGCAAATAAGAGATGCTTTATTATAATTGATGCTGTGAGCAGACTTGGAGCTATACACTGAGCATAGAGTTGAGACGACCATCCTGACTTGACTTTTCGATTAGGTATCCCCAGTTTAGGGGGGCTTTTTCTTAAGATTCATCCTAATTAGGACATTTCAATCAAATGCTGAATAATTTTTCTGTCACGTCACCTATTTCTGCATATATGAATACACAAACAAACTGTTAGACAGCGTGTGTGGGTGTGTCGTACCTCAGGGTAGGCCTCTCTGCCGAATGGAGGGGGAAACTCCACGTCACCCCACTTAGCCTTACAGAGGTAATCAGCTGTGGCATCAATCTTAGCAGCCATGTCCAACACATACACACCTTTCTTAGTCACCACTGAGAAAAGAGAGAGTTTAAAATGTGAGATAGCTTTCATTACTGTCGCGCAAAAGTTGAATTGCAAAGTAAAATTTACATATTTGTTACTTATTGACAAATCTGTTTATTTGCCAAAACTTGCTTACTGACATATCTGTTTGTTTTCTGAATTTAATATTTAATAATTGCAGAAAAATACACATTTGAGCTATAAACATAATTTTAAATTAACAAGACACCATTTGGTTACCGGATTAAACTTTTGCATACAACTGTACTATTATTATTAATTATTATTATTATTATTATTATTATTATCATTATAAACCTCCAAACTATCAGTCTACACATTAAAACTAAATTATTTTAATTAGTATTTATTACTTATAATAACTTTATTGCTGCATTTGTTATCATGATAATAGTACTTGTCCTAGTATTTGTGGTATACGCTGTTTTCTTCATATCAGCAGTACATATACAGTCATACAGGGTAGATTAGATCATGTTCAGGCTCAGCATTCAGTAATATATATCTCAGGAGCTCGTAATAAAACCTGCCAGTCCAGCCTGATCAGAGTGTGCGATCAGAGAGGAGTGTGATCAGCGTGATCAGTGTGTGTGAGTCGTAAATGTGTGCAGTGACACTGCAGCGGTGCTCTGAGATCATGCAGGGTGTTTCTGTTGGTCATATACATATGTTAACATGTGAGAAAGTGTCTCAGACCTACTGTGGGGGACATTATCAAGTTTTATTTAGATACATAAAGGACTGTGGAAAGGAACATCAAAGTGAGGAACAGATGCTCCAGGGCACAAACCAACAGCTAATTACTACAAGAACCACACGCTCACACTGCCTCTGTGTAAATCATTCAGTAATTTACCCCTAATTCAAATAACACTGTTTCTCTCAGGACTAGAAAACATACATAGCTTTCCCTAGTCTGCTTTGATCAAATATTGACGTCACTCTGATTTCATAATGTATGCAAACATGGCATTAAACCAGCAGACGGAGATGAGATTTTTATCTTTTTTATAAATGACTGATTAAAATAAACTGGCTTTCATTAACTGGAGTTTATTAAAAATGTTTCTGCTTAAGGTGCCCGAGTCCTTGCTTTTAAAAACAGAGTACAGGCATAGTTACAGGTGTGGTACCTCTCAACGGTGTGCCTTTAGTTAGAGAACATAATTACTCATTGTGGAACATAATTCCATTGCAGTTACATTTTTCATGTATTGACTCCCATATTTTAATTTTCTACTTTAAAATGTATGACATTTGGTGCTTAAAAGTTTGTGGGCCCTTTGGATTTTTTTATATTTCTGCATAAATATGAGCTATAACCTGAAACACAATTAGACATTTTTTTTAAGTCCTAACAAATGGGAAAATATTGTACTTGGGGATTTATTTATTAAGGGAAATGATTTAATATTACAGATATGTGACTGGCAAAAGTACGTGAGCCTCTAGGATTAGCAGTTAATTTGAAGGTGACTTTAAAGTCATGTGTGTTCAATCAATGCGATGAGCATCAGGTGTGAATGGCTGCCCTATTGTGTTTAAAGAGCAGATGTGTGTCATGGCTTGAACAAAGGAGGAGATTTCTGAGGATCAGATTGAAAAGAATTATAAAACTTTTGAGACCAAAATAGAACTATGGTTTAGATGTGAGTTATGTCTGAAGAAAGAGAAAAAGTCAATCCAACATTATCCCATCCTTATCCTATTTGTGAAACATGGTGTTGGTGGTATCATGGTTTAGGCCTGTTTGTAGGACGTGTGAGAAACTGATTGTTTCAGGTCATATTTATGCAAAAATACAGAAAAGCATTCACAAACTTTCAAGAATCACTGAATACATCTTTTAACATGGGACAGCTGTGCATTGTCCCTTGGGGACTCAATGTTTTAGATGTTCTTTAAAGAAGTCTTCAGCTCTGCTCAAGGAGGGCTGGATTCCTGCACAGTTTGGGGAATGTTATCTTCAAGACACACTTGATTCAATACATCTGTTTATTTCCAGATACAGCGTGTGTGTGTTAAAGCTCTTTTCTAGAACTATACAATCAAGTTGAAGAACTGTGTAGGAACCTTTATTTTTAGGTCCAGTGTTGCTTTAACATACTTGTTGAAAACTACTGTATACTTTTTTAACTAGCTGATGAGTTGCACGCTCCAGAAACACTGAAAGCAAAGAGCACAATTGAGAAGCACTGTAGGTGATGTGGAAGGTGGTGGTTTAAGATGAGGCTCACCCAGAGGGTTGATCTCCAGATAGGTGAAGTATAGATCCTCATACAAGCTGAACAATCCCACAAGGAAACTGGTCAGTACCCTGCACAGACACGGACACAATATAGTTCACAAGCTGCATACAAAAGATGTAGCTAAATGCTAAATTTCAAAATGCTACTTAGGTTATAGAACATAGTTAAAAACAGTATATAATCAAAGTTATACAGTTGATTAATGATTAATAGTAGGAGGTATGTGGTTACTGACAGATGAATAGACTCACAAAAAGATTCCAATGCTTTGAAAAATCAACCTTATATAGTCATGCCACTAATCTTACTCTGAATTGATTTATACGATGCTTCTGAGATGGGTTGAGATGCATTAAATCAGTCCTCCTGTCTTATACCGTACTTACACACATACTGTACTTTAGGCAGAGGTTATAAAAAAGAAGGAGGAGTTGAAAAATACAACACGTTTACTAAAAGTACAAGTAGTAGTCAGCATATATATCTATATTGAAGTAAATCTATTCTGTCTATCAGTGTACTTCAAAACTGTACAGTTCAACAAGATCTCCAGTAAATAACATACATCGACTTTTAATGCTTACATTTATGTAATCTGTTTTTTTTTTCTACTCAAACAAAAAATACTAATATAATATCAAGTTGCAGGATACAGGAGGCCCTGGGGGGTCTGCTACCTCCTAATTAACTTCTTGGACCCGCCTAAATCAAACAAAATGTTGTAGTTCAAGAAGTTAATAGCAGACCCCCTGTATTCAAACTTTAAAAAAATATATAATGATGTTGTGCTGTCTGTTACAAAAAAAATATTCAGAAAAACTTTTCTGGTAAACAGAGTACATTATTACTTGTTTAGAGCAATGATGAGATGTGTAAGACCTCAATTAATGCATAGAAAAGCATTTCACCAAACTGGAAAAAAAGAATGGTTATTCTTGTGATGGCGAGTAAACTAGCAGCCAGTCAACACTGAAGTAACCCACCAACGTGAGACAGCTGAGGGGGTATCCCGGGGGATATTTTGCACAATGTAGAATACTTAGTAATAAATAACATTTTACCAAGTGTATTTCTACTTTTACTCAAATACAAAAGTGCTGCACTGCACAATGTTGTTTTGTGAAGTAACCTTAAAAAGAGCAGAGCCCAGTAATATATAGGGGTGTGTCTAATATGCATATTAGATTTCTGCCCTCAGTCACGAGCTGGAGCAGCTGGGGTTCAGTCTAGTGGAGAGAAACAGAGATGGAGATGGAGAGAAAGAAGAAGAGAAATTCTGGAGGGTAAGAGAGCCACAGAGTTGTGTTCAGTGAGGTATAAAAATAAGCTAGTAATAAATAATTTGCACAGAATAAAAAATAAATAAATAAATGAAGAAAAACTTAAAAAAGAAACACAACGTGTTTATTTTCCAGTATGGGAACAGATTGCTACTCCACGCCTCACAGAGTGTGCTGTACACAAGAGAACCAAGAGCTGACAGAGCTGAGTTACTGCTGGGAGGGATGGAAAGATTGAAAAAAGAGGGGAAAAAACATAACTTGCATCTGTATACAGAGGCAAGAGAAGACTGTATGGGAAAAACACTCACTCGTTACCTTTTGTAGTGTAGAGGGAGTGATGTGAGGGCAGCATGCAGTGGAGCAGTGCATTTGTTCTAGACTAAGTGTGTGTGTGTGTGTGTGTTTGTCTAGTGTGCAGAGTCGGTTGCCTCTGGTCCATTACCCCCCTGAGAGATGGGCTGAGTCTGATTTTTATAAAGCAGACAAAAGACTGAAGGAGGAGAGAAAGAGAGGGCGAGAGAGAGAGAGAAAGAGAGAGATAGACATTTACTGAATAGTCAATCTCAATGTCAGCCAAGATAGTGAGCACAGCCAGAAAGGAGCGTGTGTGTGTGTGTGTGCGTGTGTGTGTGTGTGCTTGTCTCATCTAAATAAGAGACAGGCAGCAGGTACGTGATCAGAATATGGTTACAATACAGAGAGAGAGAGAGAGAGAGAGAGAGAGAGAGAGAGAGGATGATAAAGAAAGTAAATTTCATTTGTATAATGGAACCTGATGCTTTTCCAGCACTAACTCAAAGTGTATGATGAGTAAAAACATCATCCCCTCCCCTGTTTTCTTTCTTTCTCCTTAGTCATCACTTCTTCAGTTTGGCTCTTTAGTGGTTTCTAACAGTAGATCTGTGTTTGCGAGTAATACACAGAGTTTGGTTTCTATTTGTAACATATGATGAACGCTAAGGTAACAAGTAATTCTGTACTAAGTATGTTGGTCTGTTCATCAAGCATTTCTAACACAATGTGAAATGTTACTGGAATTTTTAAATGATGCAAAAAGGTTAAAACAACAAGAGCAGCAATGCAAGGTTTTCACACAATAGTGACAATGCTAAATAACATTACTATTATATTTTATGTGTCATATAAATTAATTTAATTATAACTTTCTTACAAATTCTCATTTTCCTTCAACATCACAGCAGTTGTAGCTGTTATATAGTTACTGATTTATTGAGCTGTACATGTCATGAATATTGCTCCAGTAACTACTCTGACAAACAAACAAAAGTCAACAAGAAATTTAAAAAATTGGATTTCTACTGCGATACTTCAAGTATTTGGTCATATTAAGCACAATTCATTATGTGGTGTAATTAGAAAGACTGAATGCTTGTTTTTTATCCTTTATTGGGGGTAGAGAGAAAGCTCATACTATTTTAAATATTATTCATGTTAGGAACAAAACTTTCTTTCTAAAATACCACCTCCACGCTCGACCCTCTCGATTGTTAACACTCACTCTCTTTTGTCCGCGGGAGCGTGTGTGAGGAGTTTCTGCTTGACAGAATCTGGGTGGAGTTTCTCGTCCACGCCCACCAGCAGCTTCTGCGCTTTAGAGTCCACATCACCCACATCGACACCGCCCTCGTGATGAAACAGCACGTAATCCCCCTCACGCGCTGCATATATACATACATAAAACTCCTCCTCCTGCAGACAGAGAGAGAAAAAGAAGAGAGAAAGGAGGTCGAGAAAAAGAAGAAAGAGAGAGAGGAGAGAAAGAAAGAAAGAAAGAAAGAAAGAAAGAAAGAAAGAAAGGAATGACAGGCAGAAAGTGGATAAGAGAGAGAGAAGCATAGGATGCAAACAGAGATAAAAAGAGAGAGAAGAGAGATAAAATGGAGATGGACAGAGTGGGAGAGCAAGAGAATGAGAGATAAGAGACAGTAAGCGAGAAATAGGAGAAATATATGAGAGAGAGAGAGAGAGAGAGAGAGAGTGAGAGAGGGAAAGAAAGAAATAAAGAAAGAAATACAAGAATGACAGAGAGTGTACAAGAGAAAGAGAAGCATAGGAAGGAAACAGAGAGAGATGAGAGAAAAAAATGGAGATGGACAGACAGCGGGAGAGCAAGACAATGACATGAAAGAGAGGAAGCGAGAAAGGGGAGAAATATATAAGAGAGAGAGAGAAAGAATGGAAAGAGAAATAGATAATGAAGGAGAGAGATGAGATATTAGGGAAGAGACAGAAAGAAGGAGAAAGGTATGAGGAGGGACAGAAAGAGAGAAAGAGAGAGAGAGGTGAGGGAACAAGTGCAGGAGAAATGAAAGAAAGAAAGAAAGAAAGAAAGAAAGAAAGAAAGAAAGAAATGACAGAGAGTGGACAAGAGAAAGAGAAGCATAGGATGGAAACAGAGATTAAAAGAGAGAGATGAGAGATAAAATGGAGATGGACAGAGAGTGGGAGAGCAAGAGAATGAGAGATAAGAGAGAGGAAGCGAGAAGGGGGAGAAACATACAAGAGAGAGAGAGAGAAAGAATGAAAAGAGAAATAGATAATGAAGGAGAGAGATATGATATAAGGGAAGAGACAGAAAGAAGGAAAAAGGTATAAGGAGGGAGAGAAAGAGAGAGATGAGATAACGAGTGCAAGAGAAATTAAAGAGTAAGAAAAGAAAGAAATAGTAGAAGTAGAAGAGAAAGAGATAGATGTATGTGAGGATGATAGAGATAGAGATGTATTTAAGAAAGACACATGAAGCAAAAAAAATATGACGAAATATGAGAGACAGAAAAATAAGAGAAAGGGAGAGTATGAGAAAAAGAAAGTGATGGGGATGAGAAAGAGAGAGAACATTTTCCAAATCTTTCCATCTTCACAGCAGCTGCAGCAGACGGTCTGAACTCTGAAGAAGTTCAGGTTTGACTCTTTGTTTGAAACGTGCTGATACAGCAGAGCTGGCTGCGTATTGTAAACGGATCCTAAGGCTGTTAGTTCTCATTCCTCATTCTCTTTCATGCACATTCATTCAGGCTTTACCTGCTTATGAGCAACAAAAGGCTCTATCAGGAAGTTCTTCAGGATGCCTTTAGCCTTCCCCACCTGAGACACAGAGAAAGGAGTTAGTCATCTTTCAGGCCAGCATGGACTGAGACAAAGATCTGAGTCATTTACAGCGATGCCCCCAGAGTAATCAGAACTCCGGTCACAGTAAAATGCAACAGTGTGAGGAATTCGAGTGTTTCTGTGTGCATTCATGTTCTCTATCACTATATAAAAGAAGCTTCAGGGTGCCTTTTGTTGGGGGATAATTACTGAGCAATTCAGAAGACATATACAGACATACAGAGAAATGTTTGTTGAATATTTTAGAAATTCCTTATATAATATAATATAATGTAATATAATA
The DNA here is from genome assembly GCA_021613375.1 of Megaleporinus macrocephalus. NCBI lineage: Eukaryota > Metazoa > Chordata > Actinopteri > Characiformes > Anostomidae > Megaleporinus > Megaleporinus macrocephalus. The sequence continues at coordinate 11,889,612 of CM038719.1, forward strand.
TATGTCAGGGGTATTTAATTAGAATTCAGTTAAAGGACATTTCCTCAGGCCAAGGTCCAGACAGTCATAATTTCTAACGTGTGTTATGATTCAGTGCCATATCTTGTTTACTGAAATACAAACAAATTACAAATACTGTCCAATATATTTCAACAATATGTATGTTATACATGCTGAACTGATAATATTATTTATAAAAGTAAATGTTTTTTCCTCAAATCCTGTTTACTGAAATAGCCTAGTACTGAAAGACAAACAAATTACAAATACTGTTCAATATATTTCAACAATATGTGTTATAAATGCTGAACTGCTTAAATTATTTACAAAAATAAATGTTTTTTCCACAAATCATTTTCTATAAATAAAGTATACCTTATTTCTATAAAGAAATAAAGTCTATAAGTGTGCATATTCTTGTTAACTCAACTTCACATCTTGTTGGTTTGGAGCTGCCTGTGGGAAGAATAAACATATATATCTCTATTCCTGGTTAAAACAGTTGGTTTCTGCTGTTTTCTTTTTCTTTTTCTTTTTTTAGAACATGCCGTCAAAATTAGCCTTTGTCTGACTCGATTTATTCTCCAACTGCTGCTTCTCACTTCATAAATCATCTGCATGTGCGCGCTGCACTCCTGAATCTGCACAAATCTGATTAGCTGAGCATCGCCATTGGTGATCATACAGTGGACGTGATTGGTCTGTGAGTTTACTGTACCGCAAAGCCCGTGTACTGGTAAAATTCTAAGCGTTCTCAATAGTTTATCGGTTTGGGTCCAGACCCAGATGGCGGTCCACCTAGTAGTGACCACTGTTATATAATATATTAACATATTATATGTTATATAATATGTTATATAATATAATGCTTTACGTAGAAAGATATGAATAGCAACATATATAAAATATGTTTTACACCACCCAGTCATAGCACTGGGTGGTGTAGATGAGACGAGGGAGGCGGATTCAGACAAGACGAAATAGGAAAGACAGGTAAGGACGTAGATCAGGGAAACGGGCAGAGGGACAGAAACAAAGACAAAAAGAACGAGAGGGACAGACAGAAAACAGAGGGTATAGATCGAGACATGTAACAAAGGACATCTGGGTACAATGGGAGGAGACGCAGACTACCAACAGGTGAAGGACGGAGACAAGGACGGACACATGACAAAAACATAAGCACATGGCTTGCAATGTAAACAAAAGAAAACAGACAGACAGAAAAGTGTGTAAAAAAGATTATTAACAGAAACCAACAAGAGTCTAATCCTGAGAGTCAGGTAGAACAAGTTGTTAGATCCACCCTCACAGGCTAGACTGGAGCTGGATGTTCCTGTGTGGTTAGCTTATAGCTGTCTGAGCGTGTGTCAAGCTTGCTGGTAGGTGGGCAATAATGACTGTGAGGTAAGATTACATCACCGTGGCTGTATAATTGGGCAGATTGTTCACACGCACAAAAAGCTGCACAAGAGGAACGTTAAAGCCAGGAAAGTATTCTAGAGTCCCTTTAACTAACAACTAACTGAAGGCAGAAGTAAACATAAGTGGAGAGGAAATGTACACAGAGCCTAGTCACACAGTCTAGTGGCTTTGAGTTTCTCAATAGCATTCACGCTGGAACTGGCACACCACACTGCAGCCTAATGACTGGACCTAAACGCTGGCAGAGAAAAAAAAAAAGAAAAACGGTACAGTTCTTGCTGCAAGCAACACAAACACACACACACACAGACACACACGCACAAATCTTATTTGCTGTGCTGTCACGGCAGCGGAACAAGAGGGCTCCCGATATAAATCAACAGGAGAAAAGCGGTGGCGAGAGGTGACATTTCAGAGAGAACGAGGGAGGATGACGAGGGGGAAAAATGAAAAGCAGAGAGGATGGAGTCTGCAGTCGTTTAAGAGCCTCCAGGGACAAGAGCCAATTTAGAGAGAGACACATTTAAAGGGCTACAATACAAAGAGCTTGAGAAGGGAGGGGATGGAGGTAGAAAGGGAGAAAAAAAATTATATATATATATATATATATATATATATATATATAAATAAATGTTTTTAAATGGTCAGGACCCCCACAGGATGACCACAAAGCAGCTGTGGCTGGTGGATCATTCTCAGCACTGCATTAAGGATCAGACACAGCAGTGCTGCTGGAGTTTTTAAACACTGTCCACTCACTGTCCACTCTAATAGACACTCTTACCTTGCTGGTCCACCTTGTAGATGTCAGAACACTGCCCACAAAACACTATTGGCTGGATGCTGCCGGTTTTTGGATCATTGTCAGTCCAGCAGTGACACTGAGGTGTTTAAAAGACTTCCGCAGCATCACATTGTCTGATCCACTCATATCAGTGCAACACACACTTAACACACCACCACCATGTCAGTGTCACTGTGAGAATGACCTGCCACCCACATAGTACCAGCTCTTGAAGAACAGGGTGAGGATGGAACAGCAACGTATGCAGAGAAACAGATGGACTACAGTCTGTAAGTGTAGAAGGACAAAGTGCTCCTATATGGTATGTGAAACTGATGGACAATGCAGTGTAGAAACAATGAGGTGGTTTTAATGTTAGGGCTGATCAGTGTATATAAACACTACAACCACCATGTAAGTGTGCCTGTTATGCTGGACAGTGGATGTAGAATAATGTAGTCAGTGCAGGTTCTTTGTGGATTTGAGCTGAAAGGTTTTCATTCTACAGCAGGTTGAAGCTGGAAGGCCTTCACATCGATCCTTATGTACAGTGACACACAGCAGCTGCCTCTCTGCTCACTGAATGTTGGACACAATCACTCTCATCCCCCTGCCAAGCAGACAGACTGTATGATGCATGTGTAAGCGTAGCCGCGTGTGACCTCACCGTGGTCTCTTTCATCAGGCGGGGTTTGAGCCATTCTTTCACTCCCTTTAGATCAAGATTCACACCCACCAGTCCCAGTTTCCCCCTGCGCTTGATCAGCTGATCCGGCTTCACAACCAATCGCTGCAGAGAGGAAACAATACAGTCAAGACAATCACCTCCCGACTCCAGTTTACCTTTATTTCCTCGTTATACCATCGGCAGCTGTTGTTTTTATACTTTGTGTGAACAGCTCATAAAAATGATCTAAACATCTGAATGTTCATCTGAAAGATGCAAAAGCTGAACAAAGTCATTCAGAGTGGATAAATATAAAGAGCTTAATTCAAATTTGAATCAAAAGCTGGATGAGAGTTGCTCACAGAGGTGTAGATGGTGGTGATTTGAATGAAAAAGTTATGAATACACATGATGTCTTTGTCTTATAATAGGTTTGAGATTTATTTTGTTCCAAAAACATATCTTTTTTGACATTGGAAAGCAAACAGGGCTCCAAAAGACAGTTTTTCCAACATCAGTCTTTTATACCACTGCTTATCTCCATTGTTGGTGTTTTTCAGTTTTATTGCCCTTAACTGTGGGTCTAAATCTTATGATGGACCAAAAGAAATGTCTCAAAATTACTTGGAAAGAATTTGGTTCCACTGACTTATAATAAAAGTAAAGTATGTTTATACCATGTTAGAGATATAAGACTGTTTTAAGATAAGATCATCATTACAGCATGAGAATAGCAGCAGAACAGATACAGGACAAGAGGTAGTCTAGAGTGCAACATATTGAGAATACAAAAAAAAGAAATAATAAATTACAGAAAATTAATTATTCTCTATTGTTAGGTAAAAACAAACTATAACATGTTGAATTGCACAGGTATTGAAAGATATTGGACAGTTACATTCTATTATACCAGCTACCAGCTGATAATCTCATCTTGGCAGTCACCCAAATACTGATGATATAGGCAGTCAGAGCGCATGAGCTATAGTGATATTGGTAGTCAGAGCATTCTGACAGTAGCCCTATAAAAATACATGTAGGTTGACTGGTGTTGTATAGATATAAAATTAAATGGCTACGACTTCTGGTTCCCATCAGCACCACTTTAAATAAATCAGATTCTGTATGTTTCTCCACAATTTACTATTTACTATACATCATACTAGTTTAATGCTGTTGTTTATATCTCAAAAATACCTCTTTAATTGCATCCTTTTCATTATTTCCTCCTTCTTCTATAAAGTTGTATCTGCTGTACGACTCTGGAGATGCAAAGTTCTCTAATGACTTAATTTAATTTAAGTGTTTTATTTTTGTTCTAAAAAATACAGGAGCTCCTTAGCCGGAGTACCAATCAGCTTTATAGCGCTGAGACTGACCACGAAGGGCACTGACTGCGGGGAGAAACAGGCCGGGAGGGAACAAGAGGGTGGACCTTAATGCAATTTAGTAATCAATCCTATCTCAGAGATGGGTGGAGAGCGAGCCAGCGAGGAACGAAGGGAGAGAGAGAGAGAAAGATGAGTCATATCTAATAAGATCATGCTGTGGTCTCCTCCATAAAGGTGATTAAGGATGCTTTTAGAGCTGCTGGGGAGGAAGACTCCTCTGCAGTGATGCATTGTGATAGGGCTCTTAATCTCTGCTCCTTTTACTTAGCTCAGTCTTAGCATGCTACTCACTAATGACTGCCAGTCCCGTCTTCCAGCACCAGCTCTCTCTCTCTCTCTCTCTCTCTCTCTGCATGCTGGCCAGGGATACTGACGCAGCAGTAGTGTTTATGTAGAGTAGGACTCACTGAATGTCCAAGCTGAACACATTTGCAGGCTGAACACATTGGGGTTGTGCTGCTCCACTGCCTGATTGTAACAGTGACGGTTTAACTTGTAAGTGAAAAAGACAGGCATTTGATGGAAGAAATAAAGAGCAGGCTTTAATCTTCTTATGGGGAAACACACATACCTGGAGTCAAAGAAGCAAGGCTTCTTAGAGAAGGTGCTGATCTATGATCTTTTTGCAGTGCTAGAACCATGCCAAGGTTTAAAGAGTGGGCTGAGGAGGCCAGAGCCCTCCCTAATATCTGACTGGCCATCCCAGATGGCACTCAAAAATTTCTAGCACTTCACTGGCTTCCACAGGAGTTGGTCTGATCTCAGGACAGTTTTTTGACTTTCCTACTAACCTCAGTCAGAAGCCATGGATGATCCTGGACCAGCTTTTCCCAGTCTGTGTCTGTGGTGACACTGGCATAGCGGAAGCGGTTCTGCACAGCCGCAGTGGTGCAGATGTGTTTATACAGGAACTCTTTCCCCGTCTGCTCAGAGATGGCCTTCGCCGACATGCTGCTGGATCACGCAGAACTAGAGAAAGATAGATAGATAGATAGATAGATAGAGAGAGAAGAATAAGACTACTGCATCACGTTAAAGATCTTGATTTAACTGCATCAGTTAAGGTACCTTCTTTACTTGCTGTCAAAATGAAGAGGGAGAGCAGTTCAGAGTACATGCTTTATTCTTAAAGATACCGCGGTACAGACATGCTAAGCTCTGAAAATGGTCTAAAATAGTCTTCATTTCTTAAAGGCCTGCCTCTGCGTTTCATCTGGCCCATGTGACCCGTCTGGCCAGGTCGTTATCTTATGGGTTTGGGCAGGTTTCTTTGGGTGGTCCCTGTCGCACAATTACAGGATCTACTGAGCCATAAATGTCTAATTAGCTTTGTAGCATTTGGTGTGCGGGCCGTCTGTCCCAGACCCACTTTATCAGATTGGCTTGATGTGTAAGAAGTATTAGATAGATAGATAGATAGATAGATAGATAGATAGATAGATAGATAGATAGATAGATAGATAGATAGATAGATAGATAGATAGATAGATAGATAGATAGATAGATAGATAGATAGATAGATAGATAGATAGATAGATAGATAGATAGATAGATGAAATGTGTTTATGAGCTCCATTTTCAAAAAATTTGAAAGAGTAAGATATGTATAGTAAGATACATGTAAACAGTATTTTTTGGTAAAAAAAAATTATACAATTAAAAAACAATAATAATAATAATAATAATAATAATAATAGTAATAATAATAAAATAAATTAATAGTTAAACTTTTTTTACAAACACAGTTTAATGTATTTGTTATATAGTATATTATATGGCTGTATAAATAGTTTCCTGAGTTATATGTATATATGCAGTGTATGTAGGTAAATCATTCTGAAAGATGTGCAGATAGTGGATACAGTGGACGGTGGATACATCAGTACAGTGTATATATATATATAAAATACATTAGTAAAGTATATGAAACTTAATAGATAAAGAATAAATTAAAGTATAAGTCTTTGTATAAGGCCACTGCAGACATCAGCTGTCCCTCTTCACCTTTTAACCACACCCCACCTCCTATCTGCCTGCTCACTTTTTTCTGTACCTTCCCCTAAAACAAAAGGCTAAAAATAGCCTTGATGCTAACGCTAACATGATTAGTGCCCAGCCCCTGCTCTGCACTGTGCCCAGCAGGATTTGATTGATGCTTGTGCAGTGCAATCAGGCACAGTGGAGACAGTATACGACTGAACACTCAGGACTAATCTTCGCCCGGCTCCTCAAAACCACTTTTGCCGTTTCTCGCTTTTAAACACAATTTGAAAAAGTCTGTTTCTTTTACATTGTGTGCCAATTTTATGATGAATTACTTTACAAATTACTTAGTGGAACCACAAATTACCGGGTTCCACTAACTTACATTAAAAGTAAAGTGGGCTTGTTCTTTCTCTTGTGAAGTTATGCTGGTTATGCTCCAACAGCAGCAATGTATAATGTGTGCAAGTGTGTACCAATAACACATTTGCCTGAGACCATGTTGGACTGGTAAGTAATCTCAATTATGTTGTTACTAACATTGCATCACTGTCATTCATAAACATGCATAAATGTGCATCATACAACAAAAAACAACAGAAGTAGCAGAAAGCCTGAATTTCGTCTGTATTTTTGTCCATTTGTATACGTAACAGAATATCATACAGTGCCTGGAACTAGAAAAGATTTTGGGAAAGTCCTATTTTATTGCTGTTGGAAAAACCTTGAAGCTCCAATTTGATAACTTTACAAAAGAAATACAAAACATATTTTCCATTCAATGCATGAAATTTTATTTAGAGTAATTTTGTATTTATAACTTAAAATGTTAAACTGAACCAATAAATATCCCTTACTTAAGCCCTCTGTAACACAATACTTAATTTCACATCTCTAAGGATGTTAATTTTTAATATTTTTTATCATTATGCTTTTATGTTCTTTTAATAGCTTTTATAACATGTGTCTACTCAGACCTGCATATGTATAGATATCCATATATAAAAGTGTTCACACATCAGTATAATTTTTTTCATGTTTATTTTCTGTCAATAAAGTCTGTGTTAATTACTGGTCAGCAGTGTGTGGCATGTATGTTACATGTCATGCAGGTGTGAAATACAGGGATCCGGGACCCCTTACATCAAATTTTGAGATAATAATATAGTTAAAAAAAAACACTTATCATTAACTAGTAAAAAGCATTTTCACAAGAGGAATTGTTAAACCACTCAGCAATGCTGGAGACGCCAGCCCACATGGAACTATGAATACTGCATGTAATACTTATGTGCACTCACCAGTACTTGTAACTTTTTGTATTTGTGATGTTCTTTGCAAAATAAAGTGATTTAGATTTTTGAAATACTTACATTTATATATTTGTGATGACATTTTCACACCATGCAAGACAAATTGTCAACATATTAAAAACAGCAGTAATGGACGTGGTTGATTCGACAGTAATAATTCTTTTAGCAAAAGCTGCTAGAACTTTACATCACATTTAAAAAAAATAAGCCAGCCATTAAGTATAAAGCGGTGTAGCTTTAACCCTTAAGTAACAAGTAATACAGAGCATTGCTATTCCCCAACCTCTAGCCCACGACTAACTAGCCTCATGATCTAGAGGTTTGTCAGCTTGATCCTCTGAACCGACAGAACATAACTAAAGTGACCTTGAACACGACACCTAACATCCCACCTGCTGTAGATAGGGGGGCCTGTGTGTGTTTCATTGCATGAATGGGTTAAATTCCTCTTGCAAACACAAGTGACAAAAATCCCTCTATTTTCTATTATCAGCACTCAAACCTTGAGTTTTGGCCGATATTGGTTCAATATTTCATCAAACCCTCTATGTTGGGCTTTTTTTAAGTTAGGCACTTTTTTTTAAGAGGAGCATCTAAAAAGTAGGCCATCATGCTCAAAGTACTCCAACACTGCTCTACCCTACAGACAGAAAGAAAAACACAGCATCACACCACACACTGATCTGTTACAGGGCTGGATTCATTTCATTCCTTATGAACTGAACTAAAGCAATTTGGGTAAAATATTCTTAGTTAGTAAACTTGCTTCGCCCAATGTCTAGATCTGACAATCAGAGGATGAGCCGGCTCCCGTCTGAGGGCCTAATAGCTCCTCACATGAGTGCCCTGGTGACGGGCAGGCTGTTGCCTCTGTCTGATGACATCACAGCCCCCTGTCTGAACCCTGTCAAGGGTTTTGCATTAGAATGAAGAAAGGACGCTGACCCCTCCATCGCTGACAGCTCTCAGAGGAAAGGCCCCAAAATGTCTATTATGACAAAAAAGAACTGCACTGTATAAAATCTCAAAACTGAGACACATCTGGACACTCTGAAGCTTTTTAAACCACCTAATAACCTGCAAAGAGAAGCACACTCATATCCGTGCAGAGAAAAGGCCAAATGATCAGGCTGAAGGCGGAATGTAAGCATGTGTGGGTCCCTATTATACTATAACCCGTTCTAATGAGGAAAGAGAACACACCAGCCTGTCAGAGGAGAGCCTATTTTCAGATTCAGCTTCTCTCTATTTGCATCCGGAGCAGTTCAAATTAAATGTTGTGTATCATGAGTAAAAAATAATATATAAACATATAATACAATATAAAATTATACAAACATTATTTCTTACAGCCCATATGTGAGATATAAGCTGCAAAATTGATCACACTTGTGATGGTACAACGATATATACATACACATGGTCAGTTATTCAGTATATAGCAGTGTAGCTTCACCCCATGAGTAATAAGTAATATAGGGTGTTGCTATTGCAGAGAGTTTTTATTGTTATTGTAAGCAAATTGAACAGTGCAGCTTTCCAAAGGACCTGCACATTTGAATAAAGTGTCAGTAACCCTACATTAGACCCTTAAAAGGACCCTTTAACTACTTTACCCCCTAAAAGGGACCCTTGTCCTATATTTTACCCTAAATGTAATATACTTGTAAATGGGATGGACAGACCTGACATACCTCAAACACAGTTGTTTCCTCCTGTACATACAAAACCCTGCACTTACAAAACAGGTTGGTAAACGAGCCAATGTCAAGATCTTTTTTACTATTGGAATTCTTTATATACCTTATTGTTTTTTGGTTTTGTACTGTGTTTGTAACTGCTACTGGCTGCTAAATTTCCTTCGGGATCAAGCAGATAATCTGAAACTGAAAGTTCTTAGTGAGTTCTTTTTGTTGATGTCAAGATTGAAAGCAAGTAGCAAGTAGTACAGGTAACATTAGCTACTACCAAGTCTAACAAGCCGTCTGTGATCATTGCACTGTCTAAGTGTGAACTAGCTAATTAGAGCAGAGCTCCTCAAATTATTCATGAGCTAAATTCGCTTGATTCTAGAACCAACCCAAGTAACATATCTCTTAAGTAGAGAGAGAACAGTTTAAAATAACCAGCCACATTTAGGCTGATGGGACAAAATGCACTTCATGGAAAGAATGTAATACAAGAAAGTGACAAATATGGGCTCTTTAAAGCAAACGCCCAGGTGGAAATGTATTACCATCAGCAGGGGGGAAAAAAAAGATCCAGTAAAACCAAGAACAGCCTCTCCAGTGCATCAGTACATATCAAATGAGTGTTTTAGATCAATAAATCTGAGACAGTATTGAACAAAAAAATTAAATAATTTTCACTCTACACTAACTTGTTCTTTGGAACAATAAAAAAATCAAATCCATTCGGAGGCCCTAGACAGGCATGTGTGGCAGACAGTAGTGGTAAATTAAGCCAGAAGTGTTTGATTAAGAGAAGCTAGTAGGTCCTTGACAGCTCCAATTTACTGATTAACAAACAGCTGACCCCCAGCGGGTCACAGACATACACAACCATCAAATAAATCACCCACCAGGCCCAATGAGAACGTCAATATATACCAGCAAGTCACAACTGGGTTTTAAGATGCTACAATACACTCTCATTGCACCAACATGCTGCGGCTTATCACTAACTTACAACAGCATGACCTCGGAACCAAGACGCTATTACACAAGATAGTAATCAGTAGCTGCTTCTATAGTAACAGTCATCCCACCTTAAAGAGAGAGCCTGCTGAAGAATCACATTCAGACAGTTTGCCTTTTACTATTAATGTAGCTGATCAGCAAAAACAAGGTTGGTGTTTGAAGTTTGCTTCATTCCTCTCGCACTGGATGTACAAGGTTAATAGGTGGAAGAAGGTGTTATGGTCCATAGTCTTGTCTGCTTTTATAGCCAACAGAAGGTCCTACGGTGTCACATAAGGAAGTCCAATTGGAAGGATTCCTTCATTTAGCCATGCAGCAACCTATAAACTTTCATTATTGATAAACTACATAAGCCGTACAGTTCCAGCGCAAAGAAAAACAAGCACACCTCAGACTGTCCTGGCTGATTGACTGCCTTTGGGGGAAATTGTGTAGCTCAGATTTTTTTCCTGGACAGGGTCGCTGTAGTGCTCTTCTCAGCCACAGCAGTCTGCTGTTTAATCAGCTATTTTAGTGGGCAAGAATCAGAGTGTTCTCTGTATCGATCAACAGGAGGAGAGGAGGAGAGAGAAAGAGAGAGAGGGGGCAGAAAAGGAAGGAAACAGATCAATCACACTATCCATCTTAGCAGGTTAAGAGTGCTATGAAATATGACTAGATTTCACAAGCGTAACACCAGCTGCCTGTAGCGTTCATCCTGGGCGTGTGTGTTGTTTTTTTTTTTTTTTTTATTATAAACAGTCTTAATGAGGAAAGAAAACATCACCCTCTTAGAGAAAGAGCCTGTTTTCAGATCCAGCAGTTTTACATTCCTCTCCAGCATCAGCTGCAGTGCACATTAACCAGCTGGCTTATAAAGTTAACCTGTATAATTAGTATATTTATTGTGGATGTGTAGCTTTTTTGATGTCTTTGGACATAATAAAACATTACTTATTATTATTATTATTAGTAGTAGAGGTAGTAGTAGTAGTAGTGGTAGTAGAACATGCCAGCTGCCCTCTACATCAAGTAAAAATAATAATTAAACCAACGTGAATTGGTTTTACATTGACTAACATTAAAAGCCATTATATTTTTTCCCCTTCTCCTCAAAAAGAGCTCTTGGGATTTTGTCTCAGACAGCGATAATATGTTTTTACCTTTTTTCTGTTCTTTATCAAAACCTAAAGCTGGATTCCAAGTATATGTGCATGCATTTGACCAGTAAAGGGATTTTAAGACGTATCTAAAAGGTGTGGCTAACAGAGACACACAAATGCCTCTCTGAAAGACAAGAGCCAGGTGGTTCTAGTTAGAGCAATGCAAACTGAAGAGCAACATAACCAAATAGCTCCATCACAATTCCTCTCCAGTTTGTCAGCATGCATTCAGGGAAGATGCATATTATGATAAAAAAAATCATAGCATCATGTATAATATTAGAACAAATTGAAACAGGTTGTTTATGTTACTGTGCTTTTCAGTGTGGGCTGATGTACTCATAACTTCAGTGTGAATGGATGGAACTAAACTGATACAGGTTTGCAAAGGTATGTAAACATTTTGGTTTTCATGCCATCAAAAAAAACCCTGAATTTAAAGTGGACTATGTTTGCAGATTAGTTAACTGTATGGAGTGTGAAATGAATAATGCATCCTGAAACATAATGTTTGCAATATTTAGAAACTACATATCTGTTTCTTTAAAAACAAACTGATTGTTTTCTATTATATGAGACCTTTAACCCATAACACACCTCATGGTAGTCCTTCACCGCCTGCAACATGATATATCCATTACTGAATTATTTTTTATAATTATTATTTTAAATATTATTTTAAAACACATTTTCAAAACCCACAAAACTGTGTTTCAGAAACGAGATCTCAGCATGTACACATCTTCTTGAGTCCTTTTAAGAAAACGGGCTTAATATGGCTTCACTAACTAACTAACTAACTAACTCTCTAATATATATATATATATATATATATATATATATATATATATATATATATATATATATATATATATATATATATATATATATACACCAACTTCACTGGTTAGCCAGAGCAAGAATATATATTCTTATATAAAGATTATGCCAAACATGGACTAATAAGGATTTGTATGCTGATTTTGCAGTTTAGTCCAGGATTAGGTTTCATCAACAAAACCAGCCCTGTAGGTCTGAGAAGTGTTCTTGTTTTGATGTTGATTGTGTTATCTCAAAACATTTATACAGCAAATATTAACAATTATCTTTCACTTCCAGCTACGTGTGATTCATATTCATAAGCTTTATCTGAAAGAATGGTATGAGGAAACAGAATGAAGTGGTTTAGTGTACTTTGTGCAGATCGTTTTCATAATGATATGATAATAAACCCAAGAGTTTACTTCATTATTTCCTTGTTCAGTACAAATACAGGACAGATCTGAAACTCGTCATCCACCGTTCTGCTGTATGGGGAAGTATGTACTGGACACCTGCTCTGATCACTTCACAGGTTTCCTACTGTGACACATTAACGGGCGACATACATTACAAAGTCAATATAATCTCCACAAGTTGAGTTAAAGTACAGTTGAAACTCTGAAAATGCAGTAAATGAGCTTTAACTTACCAGTTGGTGAATGAATGAATGAATGAATGAATGGCTGATCTTCGAACTCCTCCGAGATCTTACGACTACACCGCTCCAGCGTGCTCTGCTTTCCTCCTCACCGCTCCTCTTCTTTTCTCCCCCCCTCCTTGTCAGACGATAGACTGAGCCGATCTTCCTTACCGCTAATTGGTCAGCCCCAGCCAATCAGCGTTCAGCTCTAGCCCACTTCGTTTCCCCGCCTAAACAGCGGCTCATTGATCGGATCAGATTGTGATTGGCCGCAACTACCCACGCTCTCTGAGAGGGCCAATCAGGCGTTGCTTATCGAGCACGTGGACACCTCCTGCTTGGGTTGGAATGTAACCCAGAGCCTCTGTTGATTAACTCAGTGTTGAAAGTACTGATTTCTACAATTGTCTGCCATCATCCCAGCTTTCCCAAAATAGCAGATACTCAAAATCAATAAAACGTGGCCATCCTCATTACCCACCTTATTATAAATACCTACCTTGTACCTCCACTCACTGCTCTTCTATTGAGCCCCACCATATAAACTGTAGCTCATCATTCTTAGTCACTTTCCACCCCAGCACTACTGCTGACCAGATCTTATTACTAATATGTGGGTGGGGGTCTGTTCTCAACACAGCAATGATATGATGGCATGATTGTATCATTACTAGGTTGAGAGTGGTCCACCACCCAGCAAACAGAAATTCTATAGTCAGAAAGTCATGATGAATGAAGGGCAAAAGCAGCAGCCTAGTTACTAAAGGGTTTTTAGAGGGGGGCACATGACACAGGTGGGCCTGTGGGGAACAGGACACCTTATATATTATTGGATTGATACTGACACAATTGTACAATCATGACTCGTAGAACACTTAATCCTACAACTTCTTTATGTTAACAATAGTCATGCTATATATACTCATGCTATATAATATATATATATATATATATATAAGACTGATCTAAGTAAATGAGCTCTGTTTTGATTGGCTGCCACATATTGCGCTTCATTCAGAAAGCAGTTAAGGCCACTGGACAGAAACAAACTTCTATAGGCTGAAAAGGAGGGCATATGTAAATATATATGATGATCTTTATGACATCAAAAATACACCAAATTTAAAATGGACTGTTTTTGCAGACTGGCAAACTGAATGGACTTTGGAGTGAGTAATGTATTAATAAACATACATACAACACCAAATTCTTCATTAGGACCACTGCTGACCAGGCATCATTATTACTGGAGTGGTGGTCCTAAAGAGGAATTCCACTGACATTTCAAAAATTCTGCAGAATTCTGTTGTTGTGATTTAAACGCTCATTCAGAGTGCTCTAATGTGAAGTGATTCATTTTGGAGACTCAGGTTTCTTTGTAGTGGTGATGATAGGAGCGAGGGGTCATCATGTCCATAACTAAAATCTATCCTCATATGTACTATCCAAAACATCCATTGAACTTGCATGTGCCTTCGGAGTTCTTACATGTAGCACATGTAACTCTATTATGGTAAAATAGTGAAAATGAATTAAAGTTAATCTAAAATGAATAAATAAATACATTTATTTTAGGGACTATTTTGCCTTACAATGCTCTGCATGTATCCCTTCACCATGCATAACCATTTCAGACGTCTGGTTCCCATCATCACCACTTTGAACAATTCTGACCCTCTAGGTTTCTTTAGGAAACAGCATTTTACATCAAACCACTTTGAATCATTTTGTTTACATCTTTACATCTTTTGTTTACATCATGTAATTATGCTGAAATTTTGAAAAATCTGTGGAGTTCCCCTTTAAATGCAGAGTTCATATAAGGGCACATAAATTTGTCTGAGGCATATAAGCTGATTGTTTAAAAGCCGTTATCTTAGCAATAAGTGTATTTTTACCAGTAGGAACACCAGATATCATTAAAACAGTTGTAAATAAGCAAACATACAATATACAGTAATATAAATATCTTATTATGAAAGAAGTAGATCCTATCTTGAGCTCCAGTTTGAAGAACAAACTGTAGTTCCAAATTTCTCCTGGACGCCCCAGACATTGTATGAATATATTCAGTTCCTTCAGCAGCAATCTTGATTTAGCTTAATGAAGTACTGAGCAGTCAAAGCAGGTATTAGATGAGAATTGCAAACAAAACTAGGTGGTTTCTATGAGGAAAAGCTAAATAGGTTAAATAAACACACTGATGTTTGAGAAACCACTACTTACTGTATTAATACTAATTAAATATTTACAAAATATTTTGTTGCAAATAAAAGCTTCCTGCCAGGAAGAATAGCTTTTTAGTACAATAATGTCCCCAAGTGCCCCAAACCTTTGTCACGGTATTGTATGTCATGGGTGAAATTAATTTAATGAAAAGCTGCAGATGTGGTCCAACCTTTTATCACCTCACACAGGACAGGAATTTAAATCATTTCCATCATTTATATCCTCTCTGTAAGGTAAAGTAGGTCGAATTAAACGAGACTGCTAATGCAAAGCCTGGCCCTTTATCTTCACTATGATTACTTAATGCAGTCTGAGAACTCCAGCCAAAAGACATGAGTCAACCGGCGTTAATAAATAATAATAAAAAAAAGACACTGCTTTAAATAGAAATGTTCTCATTGATCTCCGGGCAGTGGCACTGACTGACGAAATACATCAAAAGCGAGGCAGATAAGATGCTAACAGTGCACCAAACTGGACTAGAGTAAATCTAACATATCTAACATATAAAGAAACAGATTCTGGAATACAGTGTAATTTGTCTGTGTTTGCTTTTTCTTTCTGTCTTTCTGACAAACATGTGCATTCAATCACATCCAGAGAGATTAGGCTGGCCAGTCTTGGCAGAGAATCATCAGCTGAGCTAGTAAAGGCCAGAAACCACCAGTAATTCAGTGTTATGAAACTGCCTAATCAGCTGAATTTAAAGTTCAACGTACGCAACTGAAATCATTGCACGTTCTTGTGTAACCAAGACTAAATGACTAGGTAAAACTAATAATTGGCAAGCACCTTTGAAATAAACCACATGACCAAAATCATGAACATTGAATGGTTAAGTCATTCAGGGTGTTTTAGTGTGATATGCTATGTTCTAGAGAAACATAGTGCTGATGAGAAAATCCACATCTCAATAAAAGATATTAAACAAAACAGTGACATGATTTCTGGGGTCTGAGACACTGTTAATTAAGGCATGTGGCTGTCAGAACCTCCAAAGTGGTAACTCTATAGGAGATAATAAATGTTATTAAGGTAGTAAATGTATCATGAATTTTACCTACAATATAAAAGAGCAAATTAAATTTTAAGCTAAAATAAAAACAATTAATAATTGAATTAATACTTTAAACTGTATTATTAGCTTTATCACCACTTCTGCAATAAAACAAACCCTGGAATCAGCCAGTTTCTCTGCAGGGTACCATTCACAGTGAACCACCGAATGACTCTGCTAACATCTCAGTTAATTTGGATGGAAGATTTTTTTTTTTAAAATGGGAGGAGCTTCACTTTAAGGTGCACCTTTGCTGACAGATGTGCTTGAACTCCCTTAGAAAGCATTAGCAATAGAATATGGGCTGCACTGGATTAGGTGAACACACCCAACACCAGCGGTATTGAGGTAGGCGAAAAGTACAATACACAATGTGAATCACAATACTGGGTTTGTACTAGCTTTGATATGAGAAAACAGACACCAGCGGCGAAACAAACTATCGTCTATTATAAAAACTATAAAGCAATGGTTTTAATTAAGCAGGCCAAATTAATAACTAAATGTGTAAATTAGTTGCAGCTGTTTAGTGACCATTTCCACTATGTGCTCTGAAAAGCATATAAATTGTATTATATTGCCCACTCCTAGTTACAGGGTTATAAAGCCTCCTAACATGCAGTGAAAATTGTTGTGGTAATTGAGTGTCATCCAATACTTTGGGATGAGCTTGATACAGAACTTATCAGCCAATAACAGTAGCTGACCGTATTAATGTTCTTGTGGTTGAAAGCAATGAAATCCAAACATAGCATCATCTATCAACATCTAGTGTAAAGCTTTCCCAGAGCAGTACAGGCTGTTAAGCTAGTAACCTCACAGAAGAAACCTGGGATGTCCACAAACTTTTGGACACTAAGACCCAGTTTTACATGGAGCAAACCAAGTCTTGGGCTTGGGATACTTCTCCGTTGGAACTTCTTTAACTGAGCCTTAAACTTAGATTAAGTCTGGGAAAACTGATCCAGTTTTTTGGGGCCTACAAAAACTAAGGGGATAATTAGTGCCACCTTGTGGAGGAATATAGAAATAACATTACCCTGGGTTTAAATGTCGCAGAGGACTGTTGTATTTGCAAATTGTTTCCAAAGCTTCATTTGCATAGAGAGTTAGCACTTTCTATGCAATACCGGCTCTACCATCTTACAAATCAGGGCCAAGTTTAATGCAAATTACCAGCCTGAGAATTTCAGTTACTTTAAAAAGCCAATGGGTTTCATCTTTGGCTACAATCAGGAAATGCTTTCAAGCTGCTACCGCATACGAGCATGGCCTGCCACAAGAAAGAGAGAAAGAAAAAAAAAACATAGATATCGGTCAGGTTGATGGGCTATGGTACAGAGGGGCTTATTTTAGTGCAAGCACCTATTGGAAACCAATGATTAAACACATTGTCCTTGGAAGGCAAGACTAAAAAAACAAGAGAAACCCCATAATAAGGAAGTGAGACGGCCACAGCTGACACTTCATTAAAACAGAACCAGAGGACAAGGTCGTCAGAGCCAAGCAAATTCTTTATTAAGTGTACAAAAAAAACTAAATGAAAAAAAAAAGTAAGTAAGTGCAAAAAACATAGCGCCTCAAGTGACGGAGGCCTACATAAGCACGCCTGCTGCCTCCGAGCACCCTACTGTGGAGGAAGGCAAAAGGCAATCGCCGGTCACAGTATTCTGAGTGCACCTTTTGTCGAAAGTGACAGCATTTTGGGAAGAACACATGAGATGAGCTCAAAAACGCTAAAGAGACAACACATTAGTGGTTGGTCGGGTCAATCCGATCGACGGGAGATATGCTTATGTGAAGTGTAGCGTGTTAGCTAATGTGGCAGATGGCACATTCAGAAAGGTAAGCTCCCATGCAGTGTCTAAAGCATCAACATGGGAGCCTTATGAAAGAGAGACATTCACAGTATCACTAACAGAGAAAAGACAGAACACAGCCATGATTAGTACAGAGAAACAGGGGGGTGGAAAAATGGCAAAAAAACAAATATCGAAAATGCCTGTGCACTGAAGACAGCTAATCTGTGGGGGGGGGGGGGGTTGTAAAGTTGACGCTGCATGCGGTCTTAATGGAGTTCATCACAAAAGTCATATTACTACTGCAGAGAGAGAATACACTAAATACTCGCATGTTCCAAACATACGCACACCAACGAACAGCCATTCACACGCAGTAATCAAATCTAGGCTCAGCTGAACTGGAGGCAAGCCGTACCTATTTGGCACCAGTATTGGTCACGTCTAGTTGCAGAACCTGAACAGACAATCTAGCACTCCAGCCTGCTCAAAAACAAACAAAAATAAAAAATAAAAAACAAGAACAACAGAAAAAAAAATTAAACTAAACTAAACTGGTGACAAGTGGTGACGACAGTGTAACTAAACTACGAACAGAGATAAACACGTTGTGATAAGCAAGCTAGCATTGTATCAAGTGCAGGGAAGACTGCCGCAGTGTAGGGGGGAGGACAGGTATAGTGCAGTGGCCAAAGCCGAGTGAGCAAGTAGCACCTAACGAGTGAACTATGACCTAGAGCAGGGTGAGAAATGACCTTAAGGCAGATTCTAAGGCCTCGGAGCTTGTGCTGCCAAGCGAAAAAGGGGAGAGAAAAAAGGCACCTGCTAAAGGGAGGGCTGGGGGGTACTTTGGAATGATAGGGGCTTGCAGTATGTACCAAAAATCACCCACCCCCAGCCCTATGCGTACACTAAAGCTGAAAAAACACATACACACCACCCACGGCAACCACACATACAGAAAACCAGCCTCGGGCGAACAGGGAAGAAAGCATCTCTTCTCCGGCGCCGCTCTCACAGAATGGAACACTTTGGCTTCTTCTTCTTCTCCCCGCCCTCCTTCTTGGCTGGTTCAGCAGGACGCTTGTCTTCGGAGAAGCTGGAGAAAGTGGTGTCGCATGTGACCGCCTCCCTCAAGGTCAGGTACCAGCGGCCCTGGCCCAGGTAGGACAGGGTGCCCAGCTCCAGCTCCTCGGTGGCCGCCGGCTCTTTGCCCTCCTTCTGCAGGTCCAGGATCTCCAGCAGGTCCAGGCCGGTCTGAACCGCCTCCACCTCCGCCGCGCAGCCCAGTGTGACGTGGGCGCGGCTGCCCACCGGAAGAGCCTCTACGCTGGCCAGGGAGGCCTCAGGGACCCCCTCTTTGTCGGCTCCCGCCGGCCACAGCTGCAGCTGCTCTGGGGTCAGCTGTACACGGGCACCGAACGTGCGAGGGGTCACCATGAGGGCCACGACGGACAGCTCGGCCGAGTTGCCGTACGAATCCTTCACCACCTACGTATGCAGGGAAAGGAGTGAGTTCAGCAGTGCACCAATAATCTGACGCACTGGATTTTGAAATGCCTGGAACTGAAGATGCACAATATTAAATATCTAAAATCTACTATTAGATTGTACATGCAATTCATAATATCTGGCATCACAATGAACTGACCTGCTGTTCAGCGTATTCTTTAGATCCCTCTACTTTTCCATAATCACAGAATTTGGCTGTGCAGTGAAGAGGCCCTTTGGTTTGGAAGTACTGCTCCAGATCCACCTCTTTCTCCACTTCCCCAGTAACTGAAAACATAATGAAAGTGATTAAAAAGAATTCCAACAAGATTAAACTCATGATTAAACTCAAGAACTTACTTATTTAATAAGTAAAAAGCCCTTGTTGTTGTTTTAATTTGAAAATTAAAATGCAGGCTTTTAATAACTTGCAACGTTATGTGGCTTAAATTTTCACTGGTGGTCTCGTATGGTAAGAAACAGAGCCTGACCATCCCAATTATGTGCATTCTTACTACATTGTTTTAATAAATTGTTTTTAAAAAGACAGTCTCTTTTCTAATAAACCATTTTGTGATCTCTGAAAGGCTGTTCATTGTTTGCTACTGTTCTTTGAAATCACTTTCCCTACAAACGCAGTTACATTGTGATAACCTACTGTTTTGGTGTCCAGAACATTAAAATGTAATTCCTCAGAAAGGTGTGACAATGTTAGATGACAATGTTGTCTTAACCTTCTAGTATTCTTCATATTTTACATCCATATTCCTCATATCATATCTATATTCCACTACATTTATATCTGTATGGAATTTTGTGAGGTTGCCAATAGTCATAATACTAGTGTTGCACCGATACTGATACCTTATCGGTACCGATACTGGCACTTATACACAGTATCGGTATCGGCAATAGAGAACGCCGATACCGTGAAGCTTATTGACTAAATGGCTGCACGTGTTTCTGCATTGTGGAGATTTTTATTTTTTCATAGCTGTGCAGTAAATGGTGTTCTTTCAATGTTATTATATCTTATTCAGGATAAGACATAAAACAATACAACATATAAAAAGTGGAACACTATAAATATCAGGATTTATAGCCATATATCGAGCATTTAAGTCAGAGTTGGTATCGGTACTCGGTATCGGCAGATACCTGAAAAGCTGGTATTGGTATTTGTATCGGTAAGTGGTATTTGTGCATCCCTACATAATACCATGAAACAACATTACTTACTCTACTGCTAATATAACCAATAGCCACCAAAACTAGGCCCTGCAAGCCGACACACAGAAGCACCCTGCACTTACATTCATTCAGATGTTTCTTGAAGGCCTCCAAAGTGTCCAAAGTCTTGAGGAAATCCATGGTGGAGCATTTTATCCTTTCTTCGACCTCAGCGAGCAGGAACCAGCCGAAGAAAAGTGGAAGCTCTGCCTCTTTCGGTTGTTGCGCTGCCTCTTTTGGGAGCTCAGCTTGAACCTCCTCTGCCTCAGAAGGCTTTTCCTCCGCCTCCGACGCTGGGGCACCGGCTTTTTCTGCTGACCCTGCCTCTTTTGCTGCAGCCTCTCCCTCTACCTTTTGTTCTAACTGGTCAGCAGACATCTCGGTAGCTTCTGGTTTCTTCTCCTGCTCAGAGGTCTTCTGCTCCACTACTTCCTTCTCTGGCTTTTTCTCGTCCTCAGCCACCTCTGAAGGCTTCTCCTGGACTGCTGCCGCTTCTGCATCCTCGGTTACCTTCGCAGGCTCTGCGGCCGTATCAGAAGCTGCTTTGGCTTCGGCAGGCTCCACCTCGGGGGCTTTCTCGGGTTCAGGTGCCTTCACCTGCGCTTCCTCAGCCTCTGGAGGGCTCGGCGCTGACTCGGTGGGCTGCGAGGGGAGCTCCTCCACCTCCTCTGGCTTGGGCTGCTCAGGAGCGGGCGAGTCCTCCTCTACTGCCTGTGACTCAGCAACGGTCTCTGGCACTTCCTGATTCTGATCGGCTTCCATTCCTCAACAGCAGCGTGTCTGATGAAGAGAAGAGGCGGGGGGCGGGGGGGCACAAACAAACTGATTATTATCAGTTCTCCAGAAGCTCAACATCACAGATCAGACTCCGAACATGCATCCTTGGTCAGTGTCTTCAGATACAGAGTATCAGATGCTAAGAAGCATGTACTGGATCAAGAACATTATAAGCATGTTGGTCACACGTCGTTATGAACTACAAGAAGCAGGAAACTATAACTGTTTTAACACTTGCCAGTAAACAAATAGCAGTTACACAAATCTGTTATCCCCAACCCACTTGCTCTAACTTCCCACATACAGATAATTAAAACGCTTCTATCTAATAATCCAGCATCTGTCACTGTTGTGTTCTCCTAATAGTATTACGTGCGTTAATCCAGATTTTTCTTGTTCAGTGCAGAACTCAGTTACTTCATAAGATAAGCTGAGCAAGACAGCGTTCCTAATTTTGTGATGCATAAAAGGCCATCAGGAAGTGTCAAAACACACCACAACCACCCTCCTATCATCTCCAAGTTTAGTAACAGAGAACATGAACTTCTTGCTTGGTAGGAGACGTCATTGCAAATCTTTAAAAGAAGCCAAAACATGGGGCAAACATGGACACACTCATTATTAATATTGCTATTAAATGATTTTAGTGCTACAACTATAGCTATAGTATTTCACAGCACTTCACACACAAATACTTTCCTTTATACTTATATGTATTACATAACAGTCATTATAAATAAGCCTCACTGTGTAATGTCCCAGTTACAGAGACTGAAATGCACAGTCATTCCTATATGGGCCTTTACAAGAAATATTTCTTCCGAATCATAATGTATACAAAGTCATACAGAGCTGTCTGGTGTACATCATAAGAAACTTAAAGGGAAACTCCACCAATTTATCCCAAAAATATTCTACATAATTAAACGGCTAAGATGTAAATTTAGTCATTCAGAGTAGTCTGATGTGGAATGTGTTGTTCTAGAGAAACATACTGAGCTGGAATTGCTCACAGTAGTGGTGATAGGAACCAGATGTCTAAAGAGCTTAACGTTCTTAAAGCCTACACGCTGAAGGATATTACATGAAATGTTTTTTGAATATGCTGCCAAACATATGACCAACTGTTTTAGTGATAGTTTTGTCAAGTCTTGGCACAACATGTCTAGTTAATCTATTTATTTTAATCCATTTATGGCGGAGGGCAACTTTTCCACTATTTTACCATCATTATCAACTAAATTACATATAAAAACCTTACATACCTATGTGTAGGCATGCTGGTAGTTTTGGATAATAAATAAAATGGCAATATTTGTGTTGTGAAGACACGTCAACTCCTGGTTTCTATCACCACCACCACCACCACCACCATAAAGAAACCAGAGTCTGGTAGCTTCTCTACAATTAACCATTTTATATTTAAAGCCAACCTAAGCCAAGCCAACCTAAATCACTGCTTACAGCAAAATTAGCACAAATTCTCATTTCAGTCACAGCAGTTTCTCTAGGATGCATTGCTTGATGGTAGAGATGTAATTTTCCAAAGATCATCTCCAGCTCGTCAGCAAAGCACATCAAAGCCTTCGGTATGACTTTGCTGACATCTCAATCACCGAATTATGCAGTTAGTTTGAAGAAAAAGAGAAAAAAAGGAAATCCCGCCCCAGCGTGGGGACTGCCTTTTCTTTTTGATTTCTCAAAAGCTTGAAAACGCAATCCAAACGACTGTTCCCCACAAACATGAGCTCATTCTGCCAGGCCTCAACACAGGCCTACCCAGGTGAAGCAAAGAAACACAATTTCCTCTGATTCCCGAAGGGATTCGGGGTCGAAATCTGGGGAACCACCCTTGCATTGTAAGCGCAACCCCAGTAGTTTGGCTGTCTTGTTCCTCCCTGCCCATCTTTCTCCTGCTGTCTCACCCACACACCCCTACCCCACCCCACCCCTCTCCCTCCCTCCCTCCCTTGCTCCCTCCCTGCAGGCACAGAGGGGCCAGAGCAACACGCAACAGCCTTTATGCCCAACGTCTTTTCTATTCACCAACAGCCAACTGTCATTTTCTCGATTTTGGACCCCCACCCCACCCCAAAACCCCAGTGCAGCTGCGTGCTTCTGAACACGAAAAGCATCAGCTGACCGCTGTTCCTGTTCTTCAACACTCAGCACACTTCAGCTTTCAGGCGCAACCCAGGAGACAGTGACGCCCATCGGGTCTTCCTCTACAGAGGAAGTGATCCTGCTCATGTTTTCATTAAAGTAGAACCAACTTAGGTCGACCTACATTCACACAGCGACCCACCAGAGCCATAGCGGTTCAGACAGGAGGTCTGCTGAAAGGCAAACGTGGACTAAAAGCCTTGCTGCAGGCCAGCAGTTTTGTTTTTTTTTACCTTGAACACAGTCCAAAGCATAGAGGGACATGGAAGTGAGGGGGGGTGGTGGGCACATACAAAGGGACAGGACAGGCACAGACGCTGGAGGACATCTGGGCGCAGGCCAGCGTGAGACTGGAACACCTGCAAATGGTTTGCGTCGCTTTCTTTCTTTCTTTCTTTGTGCGAGCGAACTGCTTGTGGGCCGCGGCGCGCTGAGCCGTGCGCTCCTCCATACCAGACAAAGAAGAAGCGCAAACCTCCAGACATCTCCAGACACCTCCAGCCTCTGAGCAAAGAGGCAGACACACAAAGAAGGAGCGCTGGATCTCAAGACGAGCCCCGATTTTCACATACGATCAACACTGGAGGAGTGGTGGGTGGGTGGGGGGGGGGGGGGCTCAATATAGAGCACAAAGCGAGGGCAGCTGGAAACAGCTGTGTATAATTAGTAGAAAACAGGAAAGAGGTGGCACCTCAGTTACAGGGTAGAAGATGAAGAGAGGACGTTAAAGAGGAAATAGGACAGTTTACTGAGGAAGAATAAACAGATCTGGATTTTGGGGGTATGTGGGGAGTGGCAGCACTGCCACGATGCACGCGCACACACACACACACATAAGCCAGCACACACCAAGAGCACAAAAACGCTGCGTCTGACAGAACCGAGGCCAAAAAACGCTGGTGGGAGCCACGTGGTGCCTCCAGACTAACGAGAGGACCCGAACGCGTCCAAGAAATAAACAAAAACAAGAAGAGGAAACTGTGCTCGGCTCAGCAAGGCGGGTGGGGACACTGAAAGAAAAGAAAGCACGCAAGGGGGATAAAAGCCCCTCTTCTCTCTTACCCGGGCTGAAGGTTTGAAAGTAGCTCCCGCTCACTGGGGGCCTGCGGCGGCGAACAGCAGTATTCTGGTTTCTGTTGTCTTTGTTATGGTGTTTTGTTCCCCCCTCGTTTCTTTGCTCGGTGAAGATCTCCCCCCGCCTGGCCGAGCACTGATCAGGGGAAACGAAGCAGAAGCCACGGCGCTCTTGAGCTGTGCTGGTGCACGGGCACGCGGGCGCGGGCACGACGCTCACGGACGAGCAGGTGGGAGGGGCGAAGCGGCGAAGACCACGCCCACTTTATCTGCACAATAAGCAGAACGTTTACATCAGATCGTGTTTTTAATGTTGAATGTATTTAGACACGTAGTTGTTTCTGATACAGAAGCAACTGCAGCCTGTTTAGTCAGTAAGCTCGCACAGAATAAGGGGGCGTGGTCATAATCTTAACGCAGATCAGAGAGATTCCTGAAATAAAAATAGAGAACCGAAAAGAGAAATAAATTAAAGGTATACATATGCAGGACAATGAGAAAGTTTAATTCTCCTTTATTTTCAAAATATTGTCTAATGAAGACATGCCTGATTACACTGCTTAGAAAAAAGTGAAGAAAGCAGAACTGAGTCACATGCCTCTTTAAAGGGGAGGTAATGCTCATTTTCAGTGTTCATACTTTTATTTTTTGGGTCTACTAGAATAGATTTACATGCTTCAAATTTTTCAAAACTCACCATTTGTTTTATATTGTACATCTGTCGCTTTAAGTCCCGCCTCCAGACGAGCCAAGTGTGCTCTGATTGGCCAGCTCACCCACTTTCCTTTGCTTGGCCAAATGCTAGTTCTGCCCTCACACAGGTCTGGCTTTTCTTACAAAGCCATTGGTTCTGACATATCAGTTTGAGTCAGAGTACGACCCTGAAAGTCAGGTAATACATACTAGTATACCCAATCCACCTTACTCTGTGTTGTGTGTTGTGTGTATACCAATGAACAACACAAAGAGTCAGAATTCAAACGAGACTTGTTTCGTTGGTCAGTACTTTGGGCCAAATGCACTTTATACCTTTTTTTTTTACAATATGGGTGGACACCACAGCTGTTCGGTGAAATGCTGCCGCCTGCTGTTCAGAGTATGAATTTGACAGGTTGCATCATCTTACAAATTGCTCCTTTAATGGGTGTGGCCAAATGCATACCATCTCCACAATAAGAAAAGTGTAAAAAATCCACAAAATTGTAAATTCTTTTTAGTCCAACACTGTCCTGAATCCATGTTTGGCAAACTGGCCCAAAATAGCTCTTTTAATCTATTAATGAAATTATTAGCTTCATGCTGCAGGTTTGGAAAAAGAAGTTCTTGAAATGGGGGGATTATGAACCTAGGACAATCATGAGGTTTGATAAAATTAGTTTAAAATCTTTTTCTTCTCACTTCTATACTACATTTAGTCTGACAGCATGTCATCAGTGGCTGTTTTCTTCCAAGTTAAGCTGTCAACACAGCTGGGATATAAAGAGAAAGAAAGACAGAGATGTTGCCTAAAATAACCGTTTAGTTACACAATCTACAGTCCACCAGTCAGGCCTTGTTAGTGTGTTGTAAGCTCCTAGTACTCACTTAAAGGGAAATTCCACAATTGTAACAAAATGAATAATTGAGTCCTTGAGATGCAAGTAGGGTCAAGTATTTGCTAAGAAGTCATTCAATGTAGAGAAACTTACAGTCATGGTGATGGGAACCAGATGTCACCATGCCTACAGCACAAATATGGCCAATTTATTTACTATGCATAAACCACATCTGAAGCTATACATGCCTTCAGAGTTCGTATATGTAAGGTTGACGATGGTAATATAGTCATAAATCTGGTAAACTAAGTTATTTTGCTTTACAATAGCCTGCATGTAGACCTCCACCATGGACAGAATTAAAATCAATGGATTGAAAGACATTTTAGGACAAAACCTGATCACAAGACTATCATAAAACAAAGACATTAGGCAGCTTGTATCTAACATTTTTATGTAAGGGAGGGAGCGTTTGGAGGTAGATGCCTGGTTACTATCAATGCAAACAATTCTGACTTGGTATGTTTCCTCTGAATGAAGCATTTCACATCAAACCATTCCTAATGACAGTTTACATCTCAATGATGTAACTACATAGAATTGTTAATAAACAGTGCAGCTAAATTGTATATTGAGGGTTTTTCTTCTCACAGATTGCCTCTCCTGGCTATCATCAAAAGCATAATGACTACTGAGAGTATTTTAGTACAAGACTATATTAAATCTGCATTTAGAAAACCAACTGTAAATGTACTAAGCAAGGCTATACTAATGTGTTTACACATCATAGAAAGCATCAGGGCCTAATCGGCTCATCTAACTCTTCTGCTCAGGGAGCAACCCTGGATTTTTCAGGCAAAATACAGACAAGCTGAAACTGCCATCTGCTGAGTATTTACTGTGTATACACGTACCATAAAGGTGCACACTGTAGTTCTACAATTACCTACACAAACCACCACATTTAATACACATACATGGTGTGAAATACATGAGGTCATCTAGAGCCCTAATGAATCTCTTGGCCCCCTGAATGTCTTAAAATCGAAACTCTGAGGACCCTAAAAATAAACATAGGTCATCACCACACCATAATAATGTAGTTCAGTTAAAGTAAAAAAAAGAGAAAATGTTTATGCAATGTCCTTTGTTCCTTTAGACAAGGTGGAGTTTTGTGTAGGTGGGCTAAAGGCGCTATGTTTTTAGATTTGAGCTACGCTGGGCTGTTTTTATCCCCCAGATAAACAAGGGATATTTTTCTCAGTTTAGCTAGGAGAGGCTGTGTTTTTTAACTCTTGAATAAAAGGTTTTGTCATAAACCACACCTGTGATTCCATGGAGTTTATCAGGAAATTCCTTACGCTACAGTGGTGTCAGAAGTGGGATCTCATTATTACACTGTTATGCTGTCTGTTAGAGTAGACACTAGACACAAATTTAGGAGAGGTCATTGTTTAGCTGTTTTATCCAC
Organism: Megaleporinus macrocephalus; assembly: GCA_021613375.1. NCBI lineage: Eukaryota > Metazoa > Chordata > Actinopteri > Characiformes > Anostomidae > Megaleporinus > Megaleporinus macrocephalus. The sequence continues at coordinate 11,917,304 of CM038719.1, forward strand.
AGTCAGTGAGTTACTGTACCAAACATTTTACTTCCACTGAAGCTAGCATTAGTACCAGTGAGTGAGTGAGTGAGCAACCAGTCAACGATGGAGTAGCCAGTGAACATGGGACCCCCCAAATACCAGGAGGTATTTTGTACACTGCATACATCTATACAGCCTACAGCAGTTTCTCTCTGCCCACTGATGTTGAAGTTATAAAAAGTGTTTCACTGCTTTTTTAAGGATGCACAATACATGGCAACCAATCAAAACATAGCAACCCAGTAATAGAAATAGACTATTTGATTCTATGCAATAACAAGAGGATGGAAAATGAAAATGTAAAAGTGAATTGTGACTGTTTCTTAATATAAACCCACAGAAAAACATAAATGGCACCCAGAAAAAACAATGAAAGGAAAAATGTAGAATATAGGCCCATTAAACATCTTAATTAACCTCCTTTGACCTCAGACTTAGCCTCAGCACATGTGTGTGCAATAACTGAATCCTAAAACTAACTGAGCTTGTTTGTTTATTCTTTCATACAGTGACAGATTGTGTACACAGTGCTCTCATTGTAATCCGTCTGCATATTTACACATATGGAAATAAGCAGGAGGTTAATTTCCCAGTTCCCACCAAACAGCGTCCTCGTGCTGAACCACAGGCACTCGCATTTTCTCCACACAGGCTTTATTTCAGGGTCCGGAATTATGAATATAAACAGTAATTAAGATTTCTTAGTTCTTCAGAGTTGATTTAGTCACAGAAAATCCATCAGAAGAGGAAAGAAAACCTTTCACTGCGCCACTCGTTGCCTTGCCTCATGAAGAGCCTGCAGGACCAGAGAGTGAGATGTCAGTTTGAGGAAATCAGTGGACACCAATAAATCACAAGGGACTTAAATACAGAAATAAAAAGAAAAAAAGAAAATAAAGCAAAATTGAAGTTGCTAAGAAATGCAAAATGTATCTAATTAGTGAATTTAGCTATTTTAAAGAGGCAATTTGTAATATTTTAGTAACTCATATCAACAGAATGTGAAGAAATAACAGTTTTAACAGTCAAAGACATCTAACGACGCTGTTGCAGTGATATCTACATTAGTGAGCATGCTAACAGCTAGCCACGTCCCTTCCATCTCATATAGCCATTTTGTACCTCAAGAGGTGACAGAGGGTCACTGAAGGGTCAAGCCATCAGTCTAACATGAGAGGATGCGAAAGTAGCAATATTTTAGCAATTATGCGAAAGTAGCAATATTTTTTAGACATATTTTAATCTTTAGACCTAGTTTAATTGACAAGAAACCACATTCGGCAGCAAAAAGTGCTTTCCACCGCTGGAGACGCTCTTAGAGAGTAAAGGGATGAAGTTTGATGCTGAATTTGCAACAATGGCTGTCAATCCTCACATTATGGAGTACCGACTGTGCTTTTCCTTGTTTTGTTTTTTTATGATGGGGGAACACCAGCTTGCTGTCTCACATATGGAGCCTGAATTCGACAGACTGCATAATTATACAAACTGGTCCTTGAACATGTTGCAACATGTTACAAAGTGTCTGATGCCTAAGACATTATTTTACATTTGTACATTTTTGCACTAAAACTCTAGCCTGATTTTTTTTTTATCTATTCACGGTGGACAAGCATTCTCAGGGTAAATAATATCTAAACAAATTTACCACCGTTTCAATATGACATGATTATCAACATCAGATACAACAATTCAGATGTCACATGTGGTTTCACACTGGTGGTTTTGGGATATTGAGGAAAATGGCTATATTTGGTTTGTAGACATTGTATCCTGGTTCCTATCACCCCCACTGTAAAGACATCTGAGTAGGTAAGCTTCTCTACAATGAACCATTTCATATTGAATGAATATAAATGGCTTTGTGTACATCTCAACAATTTAAATATACAGATGCAATCATTTTAAGATGCATCTATTCATGACATAAGGGTTCAATTGCGCACACAGCATGTGCAATCTCCATAAAAAAGCATTGTCAGTAGAATAGGACACCCTGGAGCCATCGCACATAAACCTAAACTCACCATGTCCAATGCCAAATGTCAGGTATAAAGCCCTCCAGAACAGGTCTGTGGAGGGTTTGTGATCTAGAACTAATCATGCATATCGGTAACCGACCTCACAAAAGCTCCTGTGACTGAATGCAGTCCAATCTCACACCATTTACTGCTTCTACTGTATTTTTTGGAAGAAACATGCTGTTAATTTTTTACTATCATTTCTTTTTTTATATTATGCTGGTCCAGTGCAATAGAATAATTGATTAACAAGCTCCTTGTGGAGTAAACATTCACGTTTATCCAGAGATGCTTCTGAATATACAGTATTATACTGCTGTCACACTGTGCTTTGTTACAGGGACAACAGAGAAACACTAGTTTCTGTATTTGGATAAAATAGTAATTCAGAATTTCAGCCATTTGAATTCAGTATGAATGGGGCGATAGAAAGATCGTAGGAGTGAAAGGAGAGCGAAGTATAGCTCTTGAATGAACGAGAGAAGAGAGAGGAGGAATGTCTGTGTTGACCTTCTGGATGGCGTCTCTGGCAGCATCGTCCTGCAGCAGTTTAGCCCGGTCCAATGCCCTCTCAAAGTGGACCACACTGACCTTATAGTTTCCCAGCTTCACTGAGAGAGGAAGAAAGATGAAGACATTAAATATTAGCGAAAATGTGCATGGGCAACATAAAAACACAGATGACTGCAGAGGAAAAAGACAACAAACACAGCAAATGAAAAAGATACTGATGTATGTTAAACACAAGAACACATCTAAACCACATTAGTATCTCTATTGATTTATATATGGGAAGATCCACTAAAATTATTTACAGTCAGTTGAGTCCAAAACACATTTCTGACTTTAAACTAACTTTAACCTTAGACTAAAATTATTTTGAGTGACCATATACCTTTATGAAGTTTATTTTATTTATCAAAACTTTACCTAATGTTTCAGACATAACCATATTAGCTCATTTCAGCAGAACTCAAAAAGACTAGCCAGGAAATGACTAGCAATTACAGTTCTAAACAGATTTACACACATAAAAGCATAAAATTTTCATTAAAATACAATTGTTGACTTAATTACAGAAAAAATGTGTTTCTTAATGTTACACCCTTTTTTTAGACTTTGAGACAAAACCATGAAAATCTAAACATGTGGCCAAGAGGAAGGGGATGTAGTCTCACTTCCTGCTCTAATATGTAGGGGCGGGTCTAAAATAAGGCTCTACCAACTTCACTTTTAAAATAATATCAAAGATCTTTGAAATTGTTTTAAAAATCTGTGTTTTTTAGCAACAACTTTTCAAAAAATATGTTAAATGCCACTACATGTGTTGTCCATATAAGCTTTGCACTCCAGAGGATTTTAATTATAGCATGCTCTGTTACTTTGCTTGAATATGTTTTAATATTTGGCTATGCATTCAGCTGAAAATTAAAATTTCTGTCCTGGAGTTGTCAGCTGATACAGGTTTTAAAGAAAATTGTGGACCATAATTACCGGTATTGCTGTTCTTACATATCCCGTCATTTGATGTGCATTAAGGGAAATGCAGTTTGTACTCACACTCAGCCTGTGCCACCAGCACACTTGCATTGAGCTGCCATTTCTCATCACTGATGTCATCCGCAGCACCAAGTGAGCGAGCGCCATAGTCTCTGGCCTCTGTGTGACGTTTTAGCTCCAAGTAACAGCGGCCTATCTCATGGAAAAGCCAGGCCTTCTCCAGACCACCTCGTGCCAAAGGTATTTTTTCTTCCCAGCTACAAACATGGAATTAAGCCACAGCAGTAAGATGTCTATGTCCATATCTATACAGTGCATAACAAAGAAAAACTTATAAGGATGCACTTACACTTCTATAGCTTGCTGAAATTTGCCAATGCGTGCATACACTCTGCCAATGTTGTCCAGAGCCCTGGACTTACTGTCCATTAATTTACTATGAAGAAGAGAACAAGAAAGCTATATTTTTATCAAATCACTTTTTGTGTTTTCAAAAGCTGAAGCAACAGCACACTCACTTGAGAGCTATGACATGTACTCACGTACTTCAATCTTGAAGACTCACCATTGTTGGGCCACCTCCAAGTCTTTCAGGTGGTTGTCCAATGCTTTGTCCATGTCTCCCAGATCCATTAGTGCATTACCTGAGTACAGAGCAACAAGCTTAAATTCTGACCTCTGTCCACAGCAGTGTAGATCACTCATAAGATTCAGTTTAAGTATGGTTCTTTAGAAAATGATGAAAATGATTTTAGTGCCAAATGTAAACAAAGGCACACACAAATGTGGCAGGAAAACTTAAGAATTATTATAGACCATTTAGGCTCTGTTATGAGGCTGAGATATGCAGAATACAAACAGTACCTACAACAGTACATACCAAGGTCTTTTGTTAGGTGAGGGAGGGGTGCAGTGTTTATGATTAAAAACAGCACAGTATAATATAAATATAGAGTTATAATTCATTATATTTAATTCTAACACAACAAAATCGATGCAGGTGAATCACAGCTTACAAATAGATGCATCACAATGCATTGTTACACCCCTGTTGGGGTTGTGACTCACTGTTTACTCAGCCTGTGTGATTAAAAGATGTGAAGTCATGTCAGTATTACCAATGCAACTGTACAGGTTTCCCAGCACCTCGCTCTTATTAGGCAAAGCCTCATCAGACCAACCCTGCACAGTCTTAAAGACGTCCCTGGCCTTTTTCAAGCTGCTGTCTGCATTGCCTGCACTCAGTGCTGTAAGGCAAACATTTAAAGCACACAGTAACAACACACCTGTTAAATCACAAATTACAAAATTACAATCATAAGTAACATTTTGACTAGACAAACAGGTAAGATTAATCCCTAGTGAGGGTTTTAACCTGCATCAATCTCTTCCAGGTTTTTAAGTATGTAGCAGGTTGGGTCAGAGGGAGGGCGTTGGCGGGCTCGGTTCCACTGCTCCTGCAGAAGCCTTCGGTCACGTTGCCGGGCATAGATGGGCTTCTGTTGTCGCCAGAATTCAGTCCGTGTGTCCAGATACGAAATACAGTTCAGAATGACATCCTGCAGTCGTTCGCCGCCACGGGTCTTTCCTTTTATTAGGTCTGTGAGGCAAAGCAGTACTCACATAAACATGCAGTGTTATTCAGTTTAAATATCGTTCTACATGAATTGCTGTTGTACTGAATAACGAAGTAGGAGCCCACGATTAGTGACTGTTAACATCCAGCAAGTTTAAATGGGAAAAACAAAATGGAATTAGTATAAAACACTGAAAAAGCGTTTTTTTTTTTCATTCTTCCTCTTTGATGGATAGTCTACATGAGGCCTTTTTATTTGCATTAACAAGCCGACAGACTGGATACTAAGAAATCCACATCCGTATGTTACACATACGAGTCAACTAAGGAGTCTGTTTATCATTTAGAATTTCCAGCACCAGATTACTTGCGGTTACAGTGGTGCCAGAATGGTAGATTTTTCAGCAGATTTCTGCCGATAGATTCAAAAGAACTACAATAAACACCACCTAATTCAAACTATAAACTTGAACAGAAAGCTCCTTCAGTCTCTCGTCCTGACTGCTGATGAAGGCTTGCAAGCCTTTTTCCCTGTCGTTATTCAGACGTCTGAGACTTGATAAAAACACCTTGTGATTTCTCAGTTAAACTGATTTTGAACGACTGTGAACGACATAAACCACAGGCATTTTGAGAGTGTGATAGAGTTCTATGGGGAAAATCACGTCAGGCCCTCTAGCTGCAGTTCACACCATAGCAATGTAGTGGGGTGATGTCATTTGCAAACAACCTATACAAATGTGGTTACCTAGCATCCATGAGGAGATTAAGCACATTCTAATAACTTACTCTAAATGTATTTTCAAAATTAACTTTCAATCTAGTGGTATATTCCAGATATTACAGAGGGGTGAATAAATGAATGAGTGAATGTTAAGGCATATAACTAAAATTGCACACCCTACAAAATGTGAACCAATGATAAAGCAGACTTTAAACTTATTCATATGTTTGAAGTACCTTAATAATTATTTTACAGCAAAATGTGGTTATAGTGGTTATATAAGATGCTAATAACTTTGGTTAACATTGAAGTTCTTTGTTTCAAACATGCACAAACAGAGCCCCGATCATGGAATCATCTATTAAATAACATAATTTATTTAATTCTTGATGTACTATAGCTTTGTCAGTTGTTACTATATCTATATCATTATGATGCAAAATTCTAAATATGTGTACAGCTTTCTATGAATTATCTGAAAATCTGAAACTGGGAAAGTACTAGCAACTCATTATGATAATTTTATACATGTAAACATGTACTGTATCTGCAACAAATACAGTTCTATTTTATTAAAAAACCCTACCATGCCCCACTCAGACACCTACCTTCATCTTTGAGCAGTTTTTCCAGGTACTCTTTGTCTGTGTACAGCTCTCCCAGTAGCAACTTTGTTGTTCTCTCATTCTTGGGTGTCTTCTGGCCTTGCTGTCTCAACTCCTTCTTCTTAGTATGTATCAAAGGCTTTGGTCGAGCCTTCTTCAGCTTTTTGCCAAAAAAATAAATAACCCAAACATATACAGACACACACAGGCATACATACAAACATCATTAAAATACATCCGTTTTACAGTTTTTCTCCTCAGTCTAGCCTAAAAAAAGTTCTCCATGATAACTTTATATTTTCAGGGTTTACCTATTAGGTTACCTATTTCTAAAAAGTTGATCACACAAAAAAGAGAAATAAACATGCCTCATCAGTTTTATGAAAAAATGAGAGATCACCCTTATTCTCCAATTTCACAGATGATGGACCTGGAGAGGAGAATGACAGAGAGACTTTTAGTTTAAATTCATTAAGCAGAGATAACAAATAAAACGTTTAAGTATAACCACTGGTTCTTGTATTTATTAATTCTGACTTCTAATAACTGTCCATCACAGCTAGTTGTACTTTTTAACTAATATATAACTACGTATAGCAACAATGGACCTACAAAAATATAAGCACATGCTTTTAAAGATGTATCGTAAATAAATGCCATATTTCTCTGTATTTAGTACATATATGGATTGTTGTAGATTATTCTCCATAAGTACTCACTGCCCACAGAGTTGTTAATGGCTTCCTGAGCTTTCTGTATGCCCAGCCTGAACTCCTGCAGCTCTGGACGTAGTTTATGGCCACGGTGGTAGAAGACTAGCGCAAACTCAAAATCGCCCATGGTGTAAAGAGCCTCTGCCTTCTGATACAAACCCTGAGGGAGATGAGGAAAAATTACTTAGCCATAATGTAATAATATTCTTATAGCTGTGCTACAGATTTTAAATCCAGACTCTGAGAGTCTTCCATGCTGAAAAACAACAGAACAGACCAGCAAAACAAGCACAAGTTTTGTCTGGATGCAGGTTAACCAGCAAGACCAGGCTGGGGTGACCAGCTAAACAAGCACAAATCAGCACAGACCATCTTAGGCCAGCATATAAATGCATGCTGGTCTGTAGTGGGTGCTGTTTTTTTCAGCAGGGTTGCAACACCTCCGGAGACAAAAAATCATATGCAACACAGCTGATGCAACTAAAACCACATGTAGGTGGAACAGTAGTTGAGACTGATAACAAGTGCTTTATAGAATTTCACCAAATCTGGACCCAGGTTGCAATATTCCCTGGTGCAGGCCCGGAATGAACTTCTACTGGCTGTCCAAACAGCAGACTCTCATGGTCTTCAAATGCAGACTGAGGACCATCCCTTTGTGAAGCACTTATGATCACTTATCTCAAATATGTATTGAAATGAATCGTATTGCATTTCTGCCATGTTTGACTCTTTATCTTTCAGGTATGAACACTGGCTGGGTATTTCTAGATATGTCACTTATTCTGTCCCTTCTTTCTAGGTATCAGCACTAGCCCTTGTCTCTGCCATTGTTTGAGCTCAACTGTAGTTTGGACTTGAACCTGTTTATACTAATTATAGATACATACTTTGACTGAACACAAAGCACTTCTGTAAGTCATTCTGGATAAACGCCATACATGTAAATAGTGGACTGAAATGCAGTGCTAATGGTAAATCAGCACTTGTAATCTAGGTTTAGGCTTAACCAGGATCTAGGAAACCTGTTCATACTGATCAATGAATGGAGTTTACAATTAAATTAAATTTAAATAAATAAATAGAGAGAGAGAGAGAGAGAGAGAGAGAGACTGAAAATCTGTTCTGCATTGCAAGAAGTAACTGCCAAGCACTTTATTGTTCATATTGTTCACCTTGAAGAAGTGCTTGTCGTCTTTAAGAGAAGCCTCTGCATCTTTCAGTGCATTTTCTGAGTCTCCCATTTTCACATAGCACTTAGATCTGGAGACCAGGCAGTTCTTGTCGTCTGGCTGTAACACGAGAGCCTGGAAGCAAACGAACTTGTTTTATACGTTTAGAAAGTCTGCTTTAATTAAAATATCAATGAAAGCGTTTTGTCCAGCAGAAGAGCAGCTGGCTAGGTTAGGTTAGGTAAGCTTAGTAAACTAGTTAGGACTTACTGTGGAGTAGCTTTCAGCGGCCTTCCCATATTCTCCTTTGTGAAACAACTGGTCACCTTCAGCCATGTAGGTGGAAAAGGTACTCTTGGGACCTTGTTCTCCCTCGTTATCAGACATTTTACCTTAAATAGGGCGAAAGTGTTGCGTTAGCAGCTCCGGCTAAAGCAGCTCCTCACTCGGGACTGTCCTGGCTGAGGTATCCTAGCAACCGGTTAACAAACCCAACGTTAACGGCAGCTTAGCCTTAACGGCTCCTATTAGCCACATGCTAGCGCTTAGCTAAACTTTCCAATAGCATGACTGCAAATCACCGGGTTTTTGTTGAACAAAACCTATTAAGTAATTCCACGGTAACGTTATTTCACCAAAACTGACTTCATGGAGAGCTCCATCGGGCTGCACACAACGTTATACAAACTGATTAGAGAGAAAAAAAAAATCATACGATGTCGTAAAAGTTGCTGTTCACGATGTATTACCTCACATTTAAGTTAAAGAGTTGGTAATTGTTTCTTTATTGCGCTTCTAGCTCTTTATTTTGGGTCCTAACACTTTAAAAACCGTTAATATGCAACTTAACAACGTTACGGTTAAAGGGGAGTTCCTCCAAAATTTCTTGGTGACATTTTATGCATAATTAATTCGTTGAGATTGAACAACCTGCAACAAAAATCATCAAATGTTGGTCAACAGCAAAATTTTGTGTTTTGATTCTGGTATTCTGTGTGTATATGCTGGGTAAGAGCATGACCAAGCTGGGTGACCGGCTAAACCAGTTTAAACCAAACAGCATTGTTCAGCATGGCAGTCACTGTGTACTGGTGATTGTTAAGAAAAGTGATGGTTTGTTTATAAATAAAAGAAAAATAATTTAAAAAAAAGCAAAAAAAAAAAAAAAAAAACATCAGCTCATTTATAACCATCATTTCTTTAAAATGGTGCTTATATGGACGAAGGGTCATAATGTCTGCACCACAAATATAGATATTTTATCTACTATCCAAAGTAACCAGTGATCCCATATGTCTTTGATTTTATATGTAACATAAAGAATAAAAATGGCTTTTAGGCATTAAAACAGAAAAGAAAAGAAAACATAGACAAGATTGGCTGGTCACCAGCAAAACCAGTATGTTGTGTTTGAGATGGTGGTCACCAGTGGTTATTTCAGAAAGCAGGATTTCTTAGGTTAACCAGATAACTAAAAATGTTCAATATTCTTTATTTCTTGTACATTATTCTCTCTCTTAGGTTAACATACAACATGTACCAAATACGGCCACAATTCATTTTACATTTCCAATGTGTCTATATCTGTGAATGACTGATCTAAGATCTTATGGTTGATCTAAGATATGTTCTGATTGGTTGTTCTGTATTGAGCCTCATTCAGAACAGCACCCAGAGCTGAAACATTCCTTAGAACTTTAATATGAGTGAACAGAACTAAACTCCTATAGCCTGAACAGGTGAGTATATCTAAATTTGAGGTTCCTGTAACATCATGCCAGTCGTTGCAGCAGTGTCCCAACTCTTTCCTCAGTAATAATGGCAAATTTACATTAGTTTTTGCAAAGATGATGCAGTTACATCACCTTTATCTGTAGATATTATTTGTGTGACAGTATGTTGTGTTTTGGATGTTAGTGTATTGGTCAGCCAGCATGACCATGTTGGGGGACCAGCTAAACAGGCACTAGACCAGCATTTATCAGCTGACACCAGCAAGAATTTCCTGCTGATCTGTACGTCAGGCAGTGAATATTACATTTCCTGTAACAACTATGTTGAGTAACTTTGAGGCTTTAAATGTTTTGGTTCCCATTAACTATGCTTTAAACAATTCTGAGCAGGTTTACAAAAAATAGTGGACTTCCCCTGGAAATACTGGACCAATCTATCTATATTGAGTATGTAATACATTTAGACAATTTACTTTCCTTGGCCAACGTAATAACCTCAAAAATTGAAAACAAGACTCAAAAGGCAAATAACGTGGGGAGAAACCAGAAAAACTAACTTTATTTACATGGCTATATGAAAACGGTCCATAGTCAAGACTGTTCCTTTAGCATGAGCCACACCAATGTGGACGTTATCTTTTGGCTGCACCACAAGGATCTTAGGACAGGCAACGCAGCTTAGTGCCAAACTGAAGCATACTTTTGGCTTTAGGCGAACAAGGTAATATTTAATGTAGCATGCAGGGGGAGACACTTGTACAGCAAGTTTCCAGAATTCCAGTTTCCGAAAATTTCTCTAACACTATCCTTTAGCCAGCAAGGTGTGGAACTGCACCCAGGTCCAAGAGTTCTACCTTCGTCTATTTCCTCTAGAACCCTTCACAGAAAACAAGCTGCCTGCGGTCAGTCTGGGCAAAAAGCAGTCCAAGTGGCTCCAGCTCCCACCTCACCAGTTGCAGGTTTCAACCTGGTGGAAAAGCAGAAAGCTACTAAAATCTCTCCTCAGCCCTGCCATCTCTAAACATACAGATCCTGGTGCATATAAAGATCATCCATCCACACTCGCAGCTCCTCAAGTGGCTCACATCTGGCTTAGTGAACTTACAATAAATATTGATATCAAAAAAGTGAATATACTTTATAGTTTAAAAAATTAAACAGTTATCAACTATCAACACAAAGAAACACTTTACATTCCAGTAAAATGTACAATGCAGCAACAGGTGAATGGCAACATTGAAACATGAACGTTGCAGAGAAGGAGGAGACCACTAGGAGGCGCTGATTCACCACACTCTCTGCACTCGTGTATGCAGTAGTACAGTTAGTGAGTTTAACCCAGCCAGTTGGAGTATATTTAACAAACAGGGCTCATTTTTGTGTTTATAATTTGGCAGGGGACAGGCATGTCTATTCACATAGCATCACAGCATTTGAGAAGATTAAAAAAAAAAAAAAAAAAAAAAAAAAACCCTGGTGAAATGATGGCTCACTTCAATCCGAGAACTATTAATTTGCTTGATTTGTTCATTTGGAAACTTGTGGTAGTGGACAGTCTCCCCTTTGGGTATCACAAGCTCCAAGTGACAAACAAACAGTGTAAGTTAAGCTTAGCTTTGGTGGCACAGGGAGCCGGGACTGATGAGAGTTAACGGCTAGACGACTTCCTGTGCGAATCCTGTGTTGACCTAACGAATGCTGTGAGGCTTTCCCTGTCCTTGGTAGCCGTGAACCACAGCACCTTACTTCTACATTCACCACATGATGAGAAAGTCTAGAACAAACGGTTCCATGAGCAAACTAACCGAATGCCACTGTTTTGCTAGAGTGGTTACTTAACTAGGACCATTATTAAAGGAACTTATTGAAACATAATTGTGGAGACTGCAGTTGCTTCTTGATCAATTCTAATTAAAAAGCCTGCAGTCAAGAGGGAATGGGTTTTATTCAGAGAGGACTGGTGTATTTTGCAGTGCTTTATGTCGTTTTTTGAAGTGGCTGTTTACAGAATGATCATATGCTGGCTGTAAACGTCTTGTTGCATCAGATCAAGTCAATGGCACGGACTCAGGGTCCAGTACAGAACAGAGCGGTATAGAGTGGGAGGTGTGGTAGGAGAGTCCGTTTTGGGGTAGTCTGGAGGTCGTGTGGGTCTACTGCATACATGTTGGAGAACGTCCAGTTAGCCAAACTGGAAAAAGAAATTTCCAGGTCCAGATGCTACAGAACAGAGAAAAGACAAAGTGTGAGTGAAGCCTAAAGAGAACAGTGAATCTGCATCTCAAACTATGGCATTTATTATGAATGAATAAACAATAATATCATAATTATAAAATGAGAAGAGTACCGCTTTAAGTATATAAAGATTACCTTCGAAACTGAATCCGCCAGGGCCACCGAAGAACGCTTTGAAGATGTTGTTGGCATCGAAATCTGTAAGATAAAGAATAAACATACAGTTGTGCTCCAAAATTTTAACATTTAAAAACGTTCAATACCATTTTAACACCTCAAAAAGGAAAACTAATACAGTTCCCCACCATCTTATTTACCCATCTACCTCTATGAACTGCTTTCTCTTTTCCTTGTGGTTTCTTTCAGTTTCTGACCACATGATATTTTAGGTTGGCAGACTATTCTAAATGAGCTATATACACATTAACTATTTATGACCCTTCTTAATGTATTACTGATGGATGAAAATCCCAAAATGAGAATATTCATGTTTTTGCATGTATAATCAGTGAGAGTAAAAAAGAAACAGACCCATATTCATGTCATCATCCTCCAGGTCATGCCCACTGTCATAGCGTGATTTCTTCTTGGGGTCCGAGAGTACAGTGAAGGCTTCGCCCACTTCTTTAAACTTCTTCTCCTCCTCCTTCTGCACCTCAGCACTCGCTCCGCTATGACGGTCTGAGAGAGCAAACCAGAAATGGAATAAAAAAAAAGAGAGAAAAAGGCATAGAGAAGGAAGAGAGACAGCCCATTAGCACATGCCCTCTGGCTTCTATGTTAGGTGTGTCTGAAATCAGTGGGTCCTGGCCAACACATCAAAATTACTGTGCATGGTAATTCACCATGCGCTATAGATGTTTAATAGTTAAAAAACAATTAATTATTCTTTTAAATGTAAATCTCAGAACCCCATAGCTGCCTTGTGTATCTACATACTTTGGATGTGATGCTAACATGATGTGGGACTCTACCTGGATGGTGCATAAGGGCTCGTTTACGGTAAGCTTTTTTGATCTCATCTTCTGTGGCGTTTTTGTCCACTCCGAGAACTTTATAATAATCTTTCCTTTTGCTCTTCTTTAGCTCCAACTGAGCAGTCTTCAGCAGGTGTTTATGTTCTGAATGAAAGGAGAGAGTTTTAAGAGGCAATGAAATGCTAACCAGAGGCATCAGAGTTCAAAAGTTACTTAAGTTCAAAGACACTCTTACCTTTAGTTTTCTCTGTCTGATAGACCTTCTCATAGTCTCGCACTGCTTCCTCATACTGCTCTGTGTCCATGTAACTACAGGAACACAACACAGTGTATGCTTGCACATACAACACAATACAGTGTATGCTTGCACATACATTCATTTACAGAAATAAATACATATACAGTATATATTAAGAGAGAACAAAAAAAGGCTTACCATTGGGCTCTTCTTAAATAGGCTTTAATATAGGACTCATCTAGTTTAATAGCCTTAGTACAGTCTTCTATGGCCTGCTCCAATTTCTTTAACTAAAGGAAAAGAATATATCTGTTTGTGAGGGAACAGTTGTGAAACTACAATTCCATCATAAGAGTATAGCCAGTTTAAGAATAAGACATGAACCTGATTATACACCCAATATAAGGCAAAACAATTAATATTTCTGTTTACATGCAACAACAGTTATAATTACCCAAAAATAGTTTGCATGGCCCAAATAATATGTATAACTGGTAAAAAACTTGTTTATATCATAAATTACATTTTATGTTATATCCAGTCACATGCAAAAGTCTGGCCACCTCTGGTCAAATGGCATGTTTTGTTGATGGACACACTAATGGACATTTTAATACACAATTACTGTTTATTTGAATTTAAAATATTGGGAAATGACAACATAAAATTTATTTTTATTTATTTATTCACTATTCTTATTTATTTTTCCCCCAGTATGTTGAACTCCTTTAGACACTCCCACTAAAAATCAGATGTGTTTGAGCAGGAGAAATTAGACTAAGCTAGCTCATATTATTTATGAAATGACCTTCTAAATGGCCTCTAATATCGGTTTGAAATATTAGTAAAATGTAAACTGATAATGTCTCCAGCAAATAACATGCAGATTATCATCATCATCATCACACAACACATTTATTGCACTAATCCAGAAGAGGACAGAAAAGGTTAAAAAGTTACCTTGGAGCCGACAGTGGCTCGGTTGCAGTAGAGCTTGGCGTTGGTTTTGATGTTGTTAGGGTCAATGGTCAGGGCCTCTGAGTAGAGATCATAGGCCTCCTCAAAATTACCTTCTTTAAATGCTTTGTTCCCCTCCTCTTTCTTAGCCTTCAGTGCTTTGGCATTCTACAAGTAAGCAATAAACAAACATATTTATTCATGGATGACTCAGCGTGAGAGAGAAAGAGAAAGAGAGCGCAAGAAAGCTAGAGAGAGTGATAGAGAGAGTGTGAGAGTGAGAGAGAGAGAAAGAGAGCGCAAGAAAGCTAGAGAGAGCGAGAGAGAGAGAGAGTGAGCGAGCAAGAGAAAGCGAGAGAGAGATTTTCTCTACCAGTTTCTCTTAACCAGGTTCCTAACCCTGATCAGTAATTGGCTGACAAGCTGAATCAGTTATGTAAGAGCAGGAGAGATAGCAAAACAAAACAAAAAAAAAATAGGATTTGGACTCTTAAATCTGTCATTAAGTCTGCTAGAACATGTTATATGTTGAAAATACTGTCTTCGTGTATACATTTCATCATATAAAAATTTAAATCAAGCAAAAATCAGTAGTGCTGACTCACTCTGCAGGCCAGACGGGCCTTTTCGTGGTCAGGCGCCATGCGGAGTGCCTGAATGAAAAACTGCACAGCTTTATCGATGCAATCTTCATAATATAGACACAAGCCCCTCACATACAGTGCGTCACCATTAGTGGAATCCATCCGCAAGATATCACTGTGTTAAGCGTGAGAGGGAGAGAAGGAGAGAGAGACATGGAAGGCTCTTTTTTAGTTCCTTTGCTGCTCACCTTGCTTTTAACTTACATTAAAATAAACTAAAATGTACAATTTGCAAAACCTTACACCTAAAACTCACTCTTAACTGTAACCTCACCCTGTTTCAGTTCTCATCCTTATATTAAGTAATGCTACTGGTGATCTATATGAATTACATTTTTCCTACCCGACTTCTCCAAAACAACCACCTGGTCTATGAAATTCATAATGCCACCACTAAAAACAATTTTTATGATGCTGTTTCTCAGTTACCTGGCAACAGACTGGGCTTCTGGGTAGCGGCCGAGTAGCGCCAGGCATTCCGCCTTCAGCACCTTAAACCTGTGACACGCAGACGCCGACTCCAATGCCCGATCCATACAGAACACAACCTACACAAGTGCACAGACACACATGCAACCACATGCACATACCATCAAAGCAGATATATAAATATATATATTAAGTATGGGCAGCTGTTTAAAGCTGTTGTAAAACACTACAAACTCATATGGATACTTTTAACCACCTCACAGTTGAAAAAACCCTGCTCTGCTTATTGAATTATCTTTGACTAATGTTCCTCGCATGGATCAGCGGGTGTACTGACGAAGTAAGAAGGCAAGGAGAGAACCAACAGGCTAAACTCCTCCACTATTGTCACAGAATTAAAGTACTTCTTGTATGACTCACTGTATAACTGATATATAAAAACGTATGAAATGGGTCAACTGAGTGTCTCATGTTTTACATGCCTGTGGTTTTGTTCTGCCATTAAACCAAGGCTGAATCTCAGATGCCCTCCTCCTTCTTATACAGCTCCCTATGCAATTCTGGAATCTATTTGTCCACTACAGCATTGTACACTTGTGACTCAACCCACAAGCTATTTGCTAGGCGTATTTTATTATACTGCACCGTTTAGGTGCAACAGTCAGTATCATAATTCTTGCATAGTGCACCGTGTGTGCAGGGAGTCATTTGAAATTCAGACCCAGCAAAGAAAACAGGGCATACAACATCTGTATCTTTAGGCTAAATTAGACTGAAAATCACATTATGGCACTAACAGACATTGTATAGTCTTTGCATGGAGCAGTACTATATTGAAATATGTTCATTACTGTAAAAAAAAGTGAAACTGTTCATAAAGTCTGCAATACATGATGAGTGACTCAAGTTCTTTCAGGAGTTTGCCTGGCCACTAGGGGTGTGCCATATCGTATCGTACACAATAATATTGCCAACCTTTTAGAATATTGTGAACGATATTATACCCTGAAATATTGTGCCATATCAACCATCCCTAATTATCACATCAGGGTACTACTTTTTACTGTTTTTAGCAAAAGGAAAATTCACACTTTTCTCATTTCCCATGATATATCTACTAGAGACAGATTTTATCTGTTCACTATCATTTATTTTACTTCAGTTCTGGATATATGGAGATATTTGGAGTGCATTATTTAGTATCGTGATATTCTTGATCATTGACTACTGTTACAATCTGATGAAAATTATTGTATTTTTAAATATCTCAGTTGGAGGTGTGCCGTATCATATTGTATGCAATAATAAAATGTAATTTTCATTTTGTTGCAGTAGTGTATTCTTGAAATAGTTTGTCATATCGCCAAGAGTATTGTTATCGCAAAAATACCATGAAATATTGTGATACTATTGTAGGGCCATATCGCCCACCCCTACTGGCCACAAACCATATTCTAAAGCAGAGGTTCCCAAGCCTGGATGTGGAAAACCCCTTGCCCTGCACAGTTTAGTGTTTGCCCTCCCCAACATACCAGATCCATCTACTAATTAGCAAAGCCTTGTTAGTTAAAGTAGGTGTTTTGACAGGAAAACACAAAAATTCAAAGGGCAGCGGGTTTTCCAGGACCAGGATTGGGAACTACCACTCTAGAGGAACTACATTTCTTGGTGATATAATTAAGAACCTTAAAAACATAACAAATTGTGAACTGTGTCCTATATATTATGTTGCCTGCTGTTTTATAGAAGCAATAAACCATTTCAGCTATGCTTTACAGTGATTATCAAAGGTAAGGGGGTTAAAGAGGATCTAATAATCAGTGTAACACAAACAGCCTCTTGTGGCATATTGCTTTAATATGTTGCTCATACTACATTACTTAACAGTGTATTTGGAACTGACCATTCTGAAGTCCCGCTTGTCAAATCCAATCTCAGCCATGCGCTCATACTCTAGAATGGACTCTGCATTTTTCAGCTACAACACAAAACACAAATATCAGGTACAAGTTTTTTATGCAGATTTCAGAAGAAAGTTGTCTGGTGTATTATACATGACAATATAAACAATAATTCTGGGTTGAATACTAATTAACACCGATATAAGAAACCATGTTAGCTCTGTCCTGAATGGCTGTAGCAACAGAGTCATGACCAGCTGCCTTACTTCTTGTTGAGCCTGGCTGTTGTCTGGTTCCAGCTCCAGAACTTTCTGAAAGCAACGGCTGGCAGCCATAGCATTACCAAGCAACAGGTGGCACTTGCCCTCCCGTAGATGACCCTGAGGGACAGAAGATGAGTGAGTGACCACACATATGCACTCACATACATAAACAAAAAGAGCACTGACTAACATCTTTCCATGACTTCATCTGTGTAATCCTCAGGAAAAACCCAGCTCTTACACTGCCAACCATGTTAGCATACCTAACTCATATTCTAAAAATGCTTGAGAAGTTGTTACCCATACAAATTTAGATATTGCTTCTTTTTTGGAAAAGTAGATTTCTTTTAGGGTAATCGATAGAACATGTCACAATATTTGACATGCCAACAGTGCATCAATAAACGGGCACCAAGTATTGATATTTTATCATATAAAACTTTTACTACAATAATAAAGTACCATGGACTGCATTAACACATCACATAACAATAAAACCACCCCCTTGTATCTACACACATTGTCTATTTGATCAGCTACACTTGCCATATAGGAGCATGTTGTAGTTCAACAATTACAGACTGTAGTCCCATCTCATTTGCTGCATACATTGTATATCCCCCTTTCTCCCTGTTCTTTAATGAAAATATGACCAGTACAGAGCAGGTACTATTTGGAAGGTAGTTTATTCTCATTCTCTGCTGAGAAGAGTCCACCAACCAGCAACATCCAGCCAACAGTGTCCTGTGGGCAGAGTCTCGTGGCCACTGATGAAGGACTGGAGGATGACCAACACAAACTGTGTGGCAACAGATGAGCTATCTCATCTCTGACTTCACATCTACACGGTGGACCCACAATGTAGGCTTGTCTAATAGAGTGGACAGTGAGTGGACACAGTGTTTAAAAACACCAGCACTGCTGTGTCTGATCCACTCGTACCAGCACAACACACACTAACGCACCATCACCATGTCGGTGTCACAAAAATGACCGCTAAGAATGATCCACCACCCAAATAATACCTGCTCCGTGGTGGTCCTGTGGGGGTCCTGAGCATTGAAGAACAGGGTAACACAGTATACAGAGAAACAGATGAACAACAGTCTGTAAGTGTAGAACTACTAAGTGTACCTGTATCGTAAATGAAGCTCATACAACAAACAATAAGTGTTGATACAAGGGGGTGGTTTTAATGTTATGGCTGATCGGTTTATGCTATGTTATGCTTTAAATAGCATGCCTGTTGTGGATTTAAAGAAGTCATAGCCTTCATTTTCCCCCATTATGTTTAAGTTGGTACTAAAAACAGTCATCAATTATGTAAAAATGACAATTTTACAATCTTCCTCATCATCAAACAATTCTTTTCAGTGTTTAGGACAAATACAGTGAATACAGCATTGGCTATTTATATAAGTTTTTGAACAGGGCAGGGAATGTTTTTAATCTTTAACAATGTTTAATTATAAACCAAACTCTCATTTCCAGAAGGAGAGGAAAAGTCTGTTTAAAGTAAATTGTAATTATATTAATGAAAGTGCAATCCAAGACACCCCACTGTTTCCTTTCTTCTCCAAATCAGGCCAGTGTCCACTTATAACGGCCCTCTCTTACACTGTGCACCTCATGTTCATATAGACACAGAGCTTAGCTGACCCGCCTAGACATCAACTGGCCTGCCAATGATACAATGATACACAATGATACTTAAAAGTATATTTTATGCACTAATCATTCAAACTATGTTCTTGTAGTTTCAGGTGTGGTGTACAAAAGGATGCAATACACATCCACAGGTCTAAAGCATCAAAAGAACATCTTGTTCTTAATTCTGTAAGAGCTGCTGGCTTCAGAAGACATACTGAGCTCTTCCTCATAATGAGGTCATGTTCCAGCACTAGCAGCATCCTTTCTCCTCTAGCGGCACTCGTCTAAAAAGAAACTCCAGAAATGTTTTTATCTCAGTGTGTGCTGAGGATAGTTTATAAGATAGGTTTGATATACAGCAGAAGTATTTAGCTAGACCAAAGTCCAACACAGTTTGGCGATTTCCCTATTCAAACACACCTACTAAACCTGGAAAGTAAGAAAAGCTGACTCAGAGGCATTTCAGCCAGGAAATGACCAAGAGACGCTGGAAAGTGTTGCTCCGGTAATGGACCTATCCATGCTCTTCCCGCAAATGTGTTCTTTTATAAGGTCAAGATTTCCAGATAAGAAGTTTAAGCAAAGAGGGAACTATAGCGCACACATTTCAGATTATAATTTGCATGTGTCAACATTCATGCTGTTAGATTTGGTGGGTTAGATGGTTTTCTTGTTGTGTAACTGAGCCATAATGAGTCATGGTGGCAAACTCTGTGCAGCTCGGCGATGCAACATCTTAAAACATTATGTGGCCAGTCTTAACAAAAACCATCACAAGTTTAGCCAACATTTAATACAGCTTGTTCTACTTTACAACAGTTGCAACAATCGTGAGTGGAGCATAAACTGGCCAACTGAATACTGCTTTTGAATATTCCCAGCTCATGAGAGAATAGACTGCACTGATCTGCTACCTACCAATGACTAAGTGGAGCTATTTAAGTGGCTCAAGGTTGGTCCGGGAGGGCCACATTACATACAATTTTGGTGCAACCAATATTTATGTCCAACACACAATAACTGATCAGATGCTATTGTTCAAGATAAGGTTTGCCATTTCTGCTGTTTCGGCAGAACAACCTTTTAATCTACACTGGCTCAACCACAGCTCATAAATGATCTGAGGGACCGGTAGGCAGGGTTCCCATTTTGTCAAATGTGAAATTTTCCGTTTCATAGACTAAAAATCTGAATTACTATAACTTATAATCAAGGGGAACAGGCTGGGCAGACAAAAACCAGTCACAATATTCAAGCACTTAAATTATTTAAGCCACATTTGCTGTTTTTAGCACAAAATGTAAGCTTTCACTGCTTAAGCATTTATATTTACAATTTATTTTCCTGGCATGTCTGCCTTTATTAGCAGGTACAAGAGACTATAGACCTTGACTGAAGTGATCACCAGCTGTTGATGAGCGAGGAAGGGCGTAAACGGCACCAAAAAAGAAAAAAAAACGTGGTAGTGTGGATCGGGTGGTCGAGAGGTTCCTTGTTTAAATAGCAGGAAGGCAGGAGGAAAACATACATGCACGACTGCGGGGGCATTCTCAATTCGTGCAACTTTATGGTTTGCACCATAAAAAAATAAAAAAATATTATACAACAAATTGTAATAGATTGTAAGGTTTACTAAACCCAATCAACAACAGTCACTCGTGTTATAATCACTCGATCCACACAACACGGTTCGCAAAACCATTCAGCCTCTCTCATCTCCGAGCCTTCGCCATGAGTCCTGTCTACCCCCCTTATATATCCTATTAACCAAAAGGGCCTTATGCACAGCTCAGGGCAGATCTGAACTAAAGCTTGAAACAGAAACATGTATACATAATATATTTTATAGCATGCTATTTTCCTATGATGTTACAGGTAAGTACAGTACTATAATAATAAAATGCAATAATAAATGTTTTTTCTCTCCACAGGTACACCCCATCCCCCCTGCGACAGTGATTTTCCCCAGTCCAGTGAAGACTATAAAAGCTGGGTGGCCCACGTGCTACCACTCCCTCAGGATACAGGTAAGCATCATAATTGGTCTTTTCATACTTCATAACTGGTCTTTTCATACTTTTTACAGAATGTTTCTTGGGGCAGATGTCTTTAGGAGGCTGGTGATAGGTTAAGGTGACCTACCTCATAACAAAACAACAACACATCAACCACTCTACAATATTAGAAACATGTGAGAACAGAATATTTTAACAAATGTCAACAAATGTTCTGTGACCTGGACCCATATGTGATCTTGTCCCCTGACTTTCCATGTTTTCCACTTTTTAAAAATTCAACAATATTCCAAATATGGGAACCCCAGATTTGGGGATGATGGGGGCCTTGATGCCCATGATTAGCCTATGAATCTTGAAGTAAATGAATGGCTCCATAGACTAATTCATTATTGCACTAAACTACAAGCAATGGTTTTGGGGTATTCGTTTTTAAAGTAGCAAAAATCTTTTTTATTTAATTATGCTTATTTAGTTCTTTTTGGTTCTTGTTCTTACCTTTTATGTTTTTTTCCCTAGATTTATAACTTGTCAGTCAGTTTCTTGGTTTCTGACCTCACATATGCTAGTTAACAACTGAAATTAGCCAGCATCATGCAAAGGCCATGCACAGATGCAATGTTAGCCATAACATTTAAAACTATAACAGCAATAAATAAATCTTAAATAAAAAATAAAAAAAACTATTATAAAAAATATAATAAACACTAATCATGTTAATGATCATAAAATGCTGAGGTTAACTCCCCCTGCAATGTTGCAGCTCAGTATAAAACTGGTACCAGTCTGCAGCTTGCTGGTTGGAAACCTCTAATCCAGACCAACTTCTATCTTAAAAATCAGCATTTGGATCTCCAACCTTCATGAAAGTGTCATCGAGCCGCACGGCCTGCTGGGAATCCTCTAGCGCTTCTCTGTAACGGCTCAGCATCATCAGTGTGGCCGCACGGTTGCCGTAGTAACTGGCGTTCTTCGGGCACACATCTGTAAAACCAAAAAAAACTAATCTGTACAGAGACAAGCTCAGAAAAATAGAAGATTCAGCGAGTTAAGAGGAAACATCACAAAAAAAAGTCCAAACATAGCACTGGACCATGTTTGTTTTGGTCTGTACAGAACAAGGTCACAAAAACTTTCCCAAACAAGACGTTGCCATGGTGAAAAGTTCTATTTTTGTTTTGCTGTTAGACAGTCCTGAAGACATGAGGGCAAAGCTGTACTGAACACAAAACTGCCTTGTACGAATGTAACCCAAAAAGTGGACAGCAGTTTACTTTATCTGTAAATATCAAACAGGGCCAGTTTTCCAGCCTGAGAAGGTTGAGTGGTCTTCTCTTGTTGTGCGTCGAGAAACACATGTTTGTTTGTTTTTTAAAGCACTTTCTGGCCCTATGCCATCATTAGGGGTGTGCCATATCGTATCATACACAATAATATCACCAACATTTTTGAATATCGTGAACGATATTATACCCTTAAATATTGCGCCATATCACCCATCACTAATTATCACATCAGGGCACTACTTTTTACTGCTTTTAGCAAAAGAAACATTCACACTTTACACATTACAAGTTTAGCCAACATTTAATACAGCTTGTTCTACTTTACAACAGTTGCTACAATCGTGAGTGGAGCATAAACTGGCCAACTGAATACTGCTTTTGCATATTCCCAGCTCATGAGAGAATAGACTGCACTGCTCTGCTACCTACCAATGACTAAGTGGAGCTATTTAAGTGGCTCAAGGTTGGTCCTGGAGGGCCACATTACATACAATTTTGGTGCAACTAATATTTATGTCCAACACACAATAACTGATCAGATGCTATTGTTCAAGATAAGGTTTGCCATTTTTGCTGTTTCGGCAGAACAACCTTTTAATCTACACTGGCTCAACCACAGCTCATAAATGATCTGAGGGACCGGTAGGCAGGGTTCCCGTTCTGTCAAATGTGAAATTTTCCGTTTCACAGACTAAAAATCTGAATTACTATAACCTATAATCAAGGGGAACAGGCTGGGCAGACAAAAACCAGTCACAATATTCAAGCACTTAATTTTTTTTTAAATCACTTTCCTCATTTCCCATTATATATCTACTAGAGACAGATTTGATCTGTCCAGTATCATTCATTTTACTTCAGTCCTGGATATATGGAGATATTTGGAGTGTATTATTTAGTATCATGACATTCTGGATCATTGACTTCTTTCACAATCTGATGAAAATGATTGTATTTTTTAATATCTCAGTTAGGGGTGTGCCATATCATATAATATGCAATAATAAAATTTAATTTTCATTTTGTTGCAGTAGTGTATTCTTAAATTTTTTTAAATTCAGTTTTTTGTCATATCACCAAGAGTATCGTTATCGCAAAAATACCAAGAAATATCGTGATATTACGGTAGGGCCATATCGCTCACCCCTAGCCATCGTATATCACAACAATGCTCACTAAGAATAGCACAAATTACAAAGCTCGCTCCAGTGACTGGATCACCAGTCAGGTTCCAAGAGCTTTTACTGAACTGGGAAACCTGCTTTTAGCTCCAGTGCACCAGCGAGCTGGAACTCACTGCAGGAAACACTCGCTGGTGACATTTTAACCTCTTAATTTCTAACCACCTCCGCACGACCTGCCAGTGTTTTATTTAATTTTAGTTAACAGTTTTAGGATTTTGACAGCCAGTTGTCTTTTTTTACGCTTATTTTACTTTCTTTTCTTTTATATTAATTTTTTTACTCTTTTATTATCATCATTATCACAGTCATTATTTTCATTATTTTCCTATTTTAAGTTTTACTACTACATTTATATCCATTTTTTATTAATTTTTTTTTTGGTTTTAGTTTCTTATTCAGTTTTTCTTTGATGATTGATCTTACTTAATTTTGTCATTTTGTTTATATTAGATTTTAAGTACTCATATTAAAATGAATTTCAACTTAATTTTCAATCCCTTTTTGTTTAAAATTGTAATGCTTGGCTACATTGTAAATGAGTGTCTCCCGCAATGCACTCCTGAGTGAAAATAAAGGTTGATTGACTGATTGATTGATTGATTTAATTCATGTCCAGAAAACCAACCCATAGTGTAAGCAGCATATTAAGGAATGTATGGCTGTGCATGTCTATCTTTAGGCTCTACTACGGTATTCAGCAGTATGTGAGCAATACATAAAGTTATGTATAATTTTTCTTAAGAAAAGTCTCAAAAAGAGAAGAGGAAAAAAAGGGAACAAAACTAGACGGAAAGCATAAATTAAATGTACATGACACAGTACCTATGGCCTTGGTGTAGTAGTTGAATGCTTCAGAGTAGTCCTTCTTAATGTAAAAAGCATTGCCTTGCTCTTTGTAGCCCTCAGCTTCCCTGGAGAGATAAACACACACACAAACACACAGGAAAATGAGAAACTGGGGGAAAAGAAAAGAACAAAAACACCAGGAAGGACCAGGAAGTCTGCCAGCAGACACAGAACACAAAAATTCTTTAAATATGTACAAATGTATGTTTTATAGTGTGATGTGTAACATTGCTTTAACAAAAGCTGATATTTTAAAAGTGGATTGGTGTGAATTAGGCTTTTTAGACACCCACCAATTAATTCTGTTAGGTTAGTCCTGCTGTCAGATAACTGATGATTGGTATTGGATTGGAGGCAGTGGTATCAGTGGATCCCTAGTTTAAAGTATAGACTTAAATCACAGTACCAACACCAGAACACAGCTCACTAAAAGAAGGCCATAAGCTTCAGGGCACAGTGATCTAATCCATCCCTGGAGTTCTGAGTGTCTACCAACAAACCCAAATGCATCTGAGCAGGAGCTGAATAATTCAAATACACTGAAGAATTCCAGATAACGTCTGTGTCTGTAGATTCCTGACAGGCAGACATGTGCTTCCTTTGAAGAATTATAATAAAATAAACACCACCAACTTAAATGTCCTCGAGGATTTCTCATATAATACGTCTGCATGTATGTATCCATGGTACATAGCTGGGCTGGGTGATATAACACACTGTGATACTTTATGGTACATGTCTTCTGTACAGTAATAGTAGTCTTGTAGATGTTGTGCCAGAGTGCATATGGGACTGGGGGGAAGGGTACAGCACCCTTAGCTGCTAAACATAGAACCGGGACTATGTTTGGACAGAAAAGACCAGAAACTGTCCTGTAGAGAGAAAGCAAACTTGAAATTGTCAAGTTACTGGGAAGGGTTTTTCTGTATCCTTTAGAAATAAAGCTATTTTTGTTACTGTGCCTTCAAGCTGATATAAATTATCTCTATCCTGACTGATAACCTGTTTTGTGCTTTATTCAGAAAATCAAACTTGGTTAATGCCAACATAATGACCAAGCAGGACCTGAGGATTTTCTAGGAGCTCATGCCATGTTTTTTCTATGATACCGGGTTTTCTATTATATCTGCCCTTTAAAGAAACAAAGTATTTAGAACAATCTTGTGTAAAGACGAAGTTTAAAAATGCAGTTTAAAACCTTCAGTTCTGACAGAAACTGCTAGACACAAGTAGCAACTTGTCTTAACTAAATGCTATAAAACCTGAAAGTCACTCGTCACTAAGGGTTTTCTACACACCTTTCAGAAAGGAAGCAAACCTGCCTGAGATTTCAACAGAACCCTGTAATGGGCCATGCAAGCAGCCACATGTGAATAAACACCACACAAAGAAGGACTGTGAACTCTGAATTATGAGAAACAGCTGAGGGCAGCAAGGGTCCTAAAAGTACAGAAACACTGTGTGACACGCCAAATACATCAACCTCCTCTACCACTTACTGCACACTACAAGTACAGTGGGCCAATTTCAAACACATGGAATCAAATTATTATTACAATGCTATTATTACACTACAGGCCTTCAAGTTGTGATTGAGTTCTCTTTGAATACTCCCTTAACACATTTGATATCTTCATATTATTAGAAACATATTAATCATTAATTAGGTCTTCAAAATCTTTCACAGGGCATCTTTAAACTCAGGATTCAGGGTTTTAGATCACAAAAAAAAGAGTCTAACAATTCCAGTATGTATTAAAATTTCAACTGTGAAACAGGGTACTGCTAATACAGTCCTCAGTCTCTTCCCAGTGTTTCTTTTATTTCTAGACTTTTCAATGGAAAACTCTGTACAGCAGGCATCTGGGCAGTAATGGATAGTTTATTAGGTGTAGGTCTTGTCTTAACTATTATACTAGTATGACAGAAACAGGCACAGATAAGATAAAACACTGTAAAGATATCCTCTTTGGGTGGCTGAGACAGGGAAGATAAGGACACATTTCAAATAAAAATGCAGCATTTCCGCCATTAGGTCCTTTGGTGTAGTTCAGTGCATCTGTGGTCTTATGGCCTTGTATGCACAACAAGCAGGAATCTTTCCCCAATTCCAGCAGTGTCTGGCTGTCAAAGGTATGGATATACATTAGGGCTGTGTATTGGTAAAAACCTGGCGTTACAATATCTATCGTGATACAGCGGTCACGATTCAAAATATTGCAATATACAAGTGATATATTGCGATTATTTAAAACCTAGTATTAAAACCCACCATTATATGAACAGGTTTGCCAATGCTTACAACAGCATTGCGTCCTTGTGCTGCTTGTTAATGTTGGAGTGGAGCTGAAAATGGTTTACAACACTGCCAACAAGTGGTCAGAGGTTTAAACACATACTGATTCACTTTCGGCCAGGTGTATCGATACTGTGTTTTTAAGAAGATACAGCATCACGAAACATAATATCCCGATATTCAATAGTTCAATCTCTTCTTTCACCCCTTATATACATGCCAATATATGATAAAATAAGTTTGAGAACTATGAATTTTGTGCATCACTACAACCTTACAAAATGCCAGAAAATAATAAGGTGCCAATGCTCATGTCTTTTGATGGGATCCGTCTTCCAAATGCGAAGCTTGAGTTTGTTTCTGGCAGGGCTGCTAATCCATCACCCTGACAGACTTGCATTTGCATGTGCACACAATAATGGCTGCATTTGAAAAGGATCCCTACTAGCCTAGCCTTATTTAGATTGTGGTATATAGGGGTGAACCAATTAGTTTACTAAAAAGCAGTAAAAGCAGCAACCATGTTGTAGAGTAACATAAATATACCAACATTAGCTGATTGAACAAGGCATAAGATGCATTTTACCAATTACTTACTATAGGACTTTTGGAAGACCCGGATACGTCACTTGCTAAATATGAGCAGGAGCATGATCAGTGGGTTCATTGAAACAAAAAACAGCTGTGGAGGCTCTATTCAAGAACTCGCTAGCAAAGTGAAAGTGAAGTGAAAGTATTTTATCTAGAACATCCAAAAGAATGCAATTAGAATAGAACTAGTAGAACAATCCACTAGAATCCTATTGAGGCACTAGCATTAATTATAGATCACCAATTTGATTACCTAGATCTAATAATCACAATTTGCCATTGATTTACAAGTACTTGTTTAGTATTACTGTTCTGCCAATGTCTGGAATCTACACAACACAGTAGCAAGGCAGCCCATTTTCTTTTCTTTCTTTCTTTTGATGGACCTGGGTCTCAGAGCTAAAAACTTATCTGTCCAATTTAGGGAAAAGAACCAACCATTACTTTTTACACGTTCTCCCATCATGTTAGTATTTCAAGTGGACTCCTGTTTTTCTGTATGTACATGGATGCGCCAAACAAACTCAAGTCCCTCAGAGGTGGTCATAGTGGTCGGAATGATTCAAACACTGCGCAAACCACATGGTCACCAAATTCCAAGGCTTTCGATACATACAAAGCCACAGTCCAACAGCACTAAGTAGGTAAAAAAAAAAAACAACTCCTAAGGATAATGGCTGCCACTGAGATTTCTTAGGGAGACAATAAAACTGGTATATTCAAGTGTTTTTAGCAAAGGGTGAAGCTGGGTAAGCATGCATCACAAAATATGGTAAATATTATTGAATAATTAAATATAATTAAAATTTACCGACAAACATTATACACAGTATAATAAACACAATGTTCCAATAGATCAAAAATGATTTCAATTTTGGAATCAATGGTGGCTGTTTAAATGGTTTTAACTGGGGCTATTGGAGTAATTAACACATTTAAGAATAAGACTCAGCCAATCAGATAGTTTACATATAGAGCCTGATCAACATTACCCATAATCAACATTCCTCAGATGAGTTCTGAACTTTAAATGTGTGGTCTGAAGAAGTTGTTTGAGATTTCTTAGGCAGTGAATACATTCACTGTGTACACAAAAAAAACCCACTAAAATAGTTTCAGTTTTTAAAAAAAGGGGTTACATGTGAATGCAACCCTTAATCAGATCAGCTTCTAGTTTGCAAGTTAAGAGTGCAACTGCATATTCTAGTTCACACAGGCTGCCACTCATCAAACTCTGACAGCGTGAGCCTGTGACAGTTTATCTCTGGAAGTTTTTTCCGTTATTCTTTTTAAAGTAACAGCCATGTGCACACCATGGTCCTGTGTCTCTAGAGAAAACCCCTGCTTAGCTTTGCCCTCCTCTCCAGGGAGAGGCAGTAAAGCTAACAGCCAGCAGGTGGTGGCAGGCTTTAGCCGTCTACAACAATCGTAGATGCAGTAGCAAGAGAAGAGAACAACAGGGACACGGAAAGTCCAAATTTGGGGGCTGCAGTCTCAGCATTTACATAATCTACAGAATGACATCATACTAGATTTTATGCCAAACCATTTTCCCACAGTTTGCTAGGAGATGGCTGTGGTTGTTATGTCATAGCCTGTAGTTGTTTGGTTGCTTCTGATTGGTCTAACTCAAGTTCTTATTCTTTTATAAGGATAAAAGTTCCTCATTCAAGGCAAGATTGTCAATAAAATAGGTTACACTTACAACTGCAGCTTGTGAGATTTCAAAATGTGATTTCTGTATATAATTGATTAATTTTTCGGCCCTAGGGGAGGCTGATGATTCGGTTTGTTTGGTCAGGAATGGAACTGGTGTAAATCTGAATCTTTGCTGGGTTGTTTTGAACATCACTGTTTCTTTTTTTAAAAATCTAAACGCTCTTTTGCAACATCATGCAATGAGCTTTGTGTGGATTACATTAATTTTAGATGAACTGCCTGTAAAATGAACTAAAGCCTTTTGTTCAGTGATGCTGTTCTGTGAAGCTTCCCATTTTGTGCAACTGATCTGCTGTGAGGTGCTTCTCCTCTGATGCGCAGTAGCATTTAGCCAGCTACAGTAGTCTTTCGTCTACACAGGTAAAAAGCTCTGAATCAGGCTCTTACAGTCCTTTCGTAGAGTAAAGCGGCCAGACATCAGCCAAATCAATATGAGAATCAAAAACGCTCTTTTCCATTTTTTATACTTTTATAAGATACTGATCCATTGATACAAACTAGAGGTCACTATGTGTGCTATGTTTAACACTGGAACATATATTTCTGGCAGCAAAAACACTACGAAATATGCTAGAAATCATAACACAAATACAGTAAAATGAGATTTTAAAAAGCACAATGATATTTTAACAAGTTATAAATATATGTAGTGCACTGTCGCCTCATCACAGCAAGTTTGCATGTTCTTCAAGTGCTTGAGTGGGTTTCCTCCTGGTACTCCGGTTTTCTCTCACAGTCCAAACACATACATGTTAGGTTGATCGGTCACTTTAAATTGCCCGTAGGTGTGAGTGTGTGTTGGAAGATAATGGAGATTTTATATATATATATATATATATATATATATATATATATATAAAAGAGATGGACCGATCAGCGCCTTTGAGGCTGATTCCGATTGCCGATCACCTTTTGACACGATCGGCCAATAGCCGATACCAATAGAGGGCGGGGCTACAAGTACAAGTATTTATTAGCGCAAGCAAGTCATGAAAGATGGTCTGTACTGATTTATTACCATTTTTAACGAGCTCATGTGAAACAGCATAATATTTTTAACAAAATTATCAGTAAATAAACAAAGTAAATCAAACAAATATTGCCAATACTACAATCATTAAATTTAGACCCTTAAAACAAAACAATCTAATTAAACAAATGTTAAACAAATTTAAATCTAATCTGGACTTCTTAAATTCTATCAGCAGCATACCTCTTTTAAGGTAATGAAAAACTGATCAGATTAAATATCCACAAATGTCGACTATAAATACTGGGTTTCTTTTAGCAGAGCACAGGCTGCACCTACAGCAGTGTAGTGTAATAACTAAGGTGGAACACACAACTGGTAAGACTGTAGAAACTGTAGCCAATGTAGGGTATTAGGACACTTAATAAAACATGTCATTATGCACGTCATCATGTAATTCAACTGAAACTTTAGCCCACAGCGGCTTACATGCTGAACAGTGTGACGTGCCCTCTACAGCGATCTGGGGTTAAGTGCACAATGGCACAATGATAGCAGCAGCAGCAGGAATGGCATTAGCTGGGAACAAATCCAAATGACCACTAGTCCACCCACTTTTGTGATTTGGGGAGGTCAAAGGGAGACATGGAGACGTCTGTCAGTCCTAAATACATGTATAGCAAGTCTCCACTCTTACTAAATACACCAAAACGTTAAATAACTCCAAACTGTGTAGGGAAATAAAACCACATCTCTAATTTTAGAGGAATATATATAAATAAATAAGAACAAACTTGTAAAACCATAACAGTCACAGCATTTTGCAATCTGTGTGCAAGAACCACACAGAAGCACAGAAGATTTGCTGGGATCTGCCTCGCTTGGGTATCACATTTCCCACCTATTAACAGATTTCCCTTTAAGTGTTAGTGATCCTCCACACTAACTACACTTTACACAACTACCCAGGGACAGTTATGTCATGCATGCTGGTCACTTCCTAGTGGATAACGTTACAGTCTTGAAACAGATCGCGTTTTGATGCGCTCTGACAGTTGCCGTCATGTGGGCACCTTGTGGAAATGTTTTAGGCTACCAGAAAGTTCCAGATGTTTACACACTCAAGTAAGCTAGTGCCTTCATAAATGCTTCACACCACTTTTAGGGTAGTACTATTAAGGTAAGTACTAGAGAAGGTCAGATCCCCCTTTTCTTTTCCGAAATAGATACAAACAATGAAACCCTGAGCATCAGCCAATGCTGTGCTAATATTTTTCCTCAAGAAATAACTTAAAATAGGAAAGGCTGAAAGGCCTCTTAATGCTACACCTACTTAAACAATAGATTTGTTACAGTAGAGCGTTTATCTTCCTAACAGCGATGTATAATCATTATTAGGAGTGTCTCCTCCAAGAAACACTCCAATACATACTAAATGGTAATGAAATGAAACATATACTACTTTTGCAGTTCCCTGCACTGTGTTGGAGGACTTTACTGAAATTAAAAGAAATAATATTACCCCATAAAGGCTGAAATAGTCATTTAAGACATCCAGTTTTCAGACTGTGTCATATTACTTATTAATGTAACAGACTCAAAAGAAGGTCCGGCTTGATATTCAAGTTATAAAAGCCAGATCCACGTTGACAAAGATATGATAGTTACAGTTGACCATTCACTTTTAATACTTCTTCAAAGCATTTGCATCCATTGAGCTTGGGAAAGAGGTCCAAAACACAACCAACGTTACAAAATGTTCTTAAACATAAGTCAACAGTCAGCGGAGTCGTTCACAGTCTAGAGGAACTGTTAAGAGTTCGGCATTAAACTTCATTCCTTCACCCGCCAAGCTGCTTTTTTGCTTGTGCAGGCGGCAGTGGTCATAGCGGTCGCTTGCCAAGACCGTCTGTCACTGTTAAGTTTACTGTCCCTTTCATTGTCTACCTGTTCTTAAATGATCTAACCACACAGAACCTTCAACATGAATGGGAAGAGCTTGGAACAGAGCCAGGACAGCGTCCTCTCTACTGGGACTGATTTGACAGTGACTCACTATCGTTTTTTGAGATACAAGTATTATAAGATAGGATGTGCCAGGGCTAGCCAGTTAGCACGCTAACTTCAGCGGATATCCCTGCAGCACAATATGTAAAGGACTTTGACATAATGCCAAAACTGTTATTTCTTCCCATTCGGGAGATGATTTTAGTTCATTTTGAAATGTTTTCAACTAAAAATCTTACATGTTGCTCCTTTAAGTGACTCCAAACAGGGGGCAACCTCTTTAACAATAAACAAAAGAAAAGAAAACCAAACACAGTGAGCACTTACAGCACAGACTTGTGTTTGATAAAGGTCATGAAGGACACTGTTTTCAATTATGAAGTGAGTCGGGCAGGAAACCAAGCTTCAGAGCAGGTGGTCCACTGTTCCACTCAATTAATTTATTATGACTCCTCTGATTTCAGATGCAGTGATTACCTGCAATCACCACAGAACGAAAGCTGAAACTTCTAGAAGTAGGCACGGGGAAATGTAGGCTATGGGGACAGGGAATGATCCGACCTGACACTTACAGTGAACAGGAACTACACAGCATGGCTATTTAGGGAGATGCGTGTGGGCTTTGAAGGGGGTCCATCTACAGCAGTGACAGCAATGACAGGAATGACCTGGTGGTACAACTATGTCCCCAAACCAACCACGGCACTTTGAGATGCCACTTTGGTGTCTTTTAGTTCCAGTGGTTTCAAGCAGAAGCCGCACCGGCTGTCTTTTGTTTATTATTCTCGGAGGTTGGACTGAGCAGGCTAACAAAACCAACGCTTACATATGGCTGTCATGGCTGTGCTTATCAGCAAGCAATCAAAAATAACTGCGCTTTACATTCCAAGTTGCTGCCGGAATAAAAAAAAGCGAACGGTTATCCATCCAGAATCCTAATTCAGTGACAACATAAGAGACGGTGCCTGACAATAAAGAAGAAAAACAAACCCAGCCTTCCTCTGCTGCTTAGCCAAAGACCCCAAAAACGAAACAGCTGCTCGGCTCTGCTCGCCAGGCCACAAGCACCCCGCAATTTTCGAGGTCTCTGTCAGCTGTTACTGAGAACGACGGTCCTTCAAACACGCACAATTTCACCTCGACATACTCGGCCGAGGCTACTTTTAGCTGTCTTCCGCCGAACTGGCACTCGTCCGCTGTTTTAAACACGTCTTACCTTTCTAGCTCTTCGTCGCTGAGCTCCATCTCCGGACCCGCAGCCTCGTCGTAGTCAACGGTCGCCATTTTGCTGTTGGGAGGCGGAGGCAGAACGCGGGCCGTGAACGCGCATCATCACGCGCTGGGTCCCTGTGGCCCCGCCTCCTGTACGTACGTCACCAGACCCGCCCACACTGAGGCACCGAGGACGTTCACAAGTAGGCCACAGGGTCTCTGGTCCTCCAGTAACCCCACCCTGCACATCTGGAATGTGGAACTACACCTGTTAGCCATAACATTAAAACCACCTATAACATATATATATATATATATATATATATATATATATATATATATATATATATATATATATATATATATATATATGTTATATAGTGGAACTGTTCCCAGTTCTTTAATGGTCAGGACCTCCACAGAACCACCACAGAGTCAGTGTTATTAGAGTGGTGGATCATTATCAGCACCACAGTAGCACTGGCATGGTGGTGGTGTGTTTGTGTGTGTTCTGGTGTGAACGGATCAGACGCAGCCGTGCTGCTGGAATTTTAAAAAACCTCAGTGTTCACCAACCAGCAACATCCAGCCAACAGTGTCCTGTGGCCACTGATGAAGGACTAGAGAATGACCAACACAAACAGTGCAGTGCATATGAGCTATCATCTCTGACTTTACATCTACACGGTGGACCCTCAAGGTAGGCGTGTCTATAAGAGTGGATTGTGCGTGAACAATGTGTTTAAAAACTCTGTGTACTCTAACATACCTTAGCTCAGACAGAGTGACGCTGTGCTCCCCTACTCCTGAAAAAAATTGCCATAAACACTGTGTGAAAATGAACCTCTAATGTACTTACTGAGCACTCATTGTCTATATTATCAGCTCCATTAACTCCAGGTAAGTTTTACAATTATAGATGACCATCTGTTTCTCTGCATACCCCTTTCACCCTGTTCTTCAGTGGTCAGTACCCCCACACGACCACCACCAGACTGTGTATTACAGTGCCAGTGAGTGGACGCAGTATTTAAAAACTCCAGCAAAACTACTGCTCAGTCTGATCTATTTCCACCAGCACAACACACACTAATCATCAGAGTCACTAAAGTGCTGCCTCTGTTCTTATGGTGACAGTTTGTATTAACTCTAGATTGTGAAGAGTTATCAGATGAATTAGTTGCAAACTCATTCCCTGCATTCCGGCCTCTGCAGTTTAGCCCTACAACATGGCCTGCAAACATCATTTCAGTGATGATCTTGTTAGCTCAGGAGAAAAGGTTATTGAGGACAAGACAGCTGATATCACTCTGTTATGCTGATAAGAGGAGCAGGTTTTCTTTTGTTAACCATGGTTACCTCCAAGGAAACACATACAGTCAGCATTGCATTGCATCAAAAGGGTTTCACAGGCGAGGACATTGCTGCTTGTAAGATAGCACCCCAACCAACCATTCATCCAATCATCAGGACCGGTGTCAAGACCGTCTCCTATAGAGGATGCAGCTATGAGATTGGGTCACCACCAGTTCAGAGCTCGTTCAGGAATGGCAGAGGGCAAGTGTGAGTGCATCTGAACACACAGTGAGACAAAGGCTTTTGGAAGATGGCTTGGCAGCAAAGACACCACTTCAATCCAAGAAAAACATAAAGGACAGACTGATATTCTGCAGGAAGTATAGGGATTGCAGTGTAGAGGACTGGGGTAAAATTATTTTCTCTGATGAAACCCCCTTCAGACTGTTTTGGACATAAAAAATTATTGTCCGGAAAAGAAAATGTGACAATGGGTCCTGTGTCATGCCAACAGTGATGCATCATGTGTGGGGTGCTTCTCATCCAGAGGAGTGGGTTTGCTCCAAATTTTGCCTAAGAACACTGCCATGGATAAGGAATGGAATCAAAACATCCCCCAAGAGATAAGGGAGATGAGCAATAATTTTCCAGCATGTTGGAGCACCATATCACAAGGCAAAAATGATAACCAAGTGGCTCGGTGAACAATACATCGAAATTTTGGGTCCATGGCCAGGAGACTCCCCAGATCTCAATGCCATTGAGAACCTGTGGTCAGTCCTCAAAAAGAAGGTGGACAAATACAAACTCCAAGCACTGGTTAGGCAAGAATGGGTTGCCATCATTCATGATTTTACTCAGAAGCTGATATCCAGCATGCCAAGGCGAATTGGGTCAACACTGTAAATATGAAGTCTTTGCTTAAACTGGGTGTATTTGTCAATAAAAGGTTAACACGCGTATGGAACGTTTATAATTGCACTTCATTATAAGCCATATATAAACAATATGTCAGATATATAGCGGGTCTGTCTCAAAACCTAAGGTGCATCCTAGTCAGTAAATACTAGATTAGAGTCAGTACGTACTGCTCGAGCGGCAGACTAGTAGGTAATTTCAGTAGGCGAGTTTTAGTTGCCACACAAGCTCGAACGTACTACATCCGCCATATTGCCAGCATCCTGTGACGCAAGATGTCAGACCTCCACCGTAAAAGTCCTGCTGTTCATTTATAAGCTCCATTTAGTGACAGATTTAGAGACTTTTAGTGACACTGATCTGCGTTTTTGTCTGAATTATGTACTCAGACGGTGTTGAGCTGTAGCTCTGAGAAGACGAAACGGGAGGAACGTAATCATTGTTTACTTCAGCAGTAGCGCTAGCCTCTGTAGCGGCAGGTCACTAGCCGTAGCTCAGTACACACAGCCGACGTTTTGCTTTTCACCTCTCTTTTTTCTCCACTTTGAATTCATCCACGGCTCCAGGTGAATCATGGGATAGTGCAGTGTGCTGTGTGAGCCTACAAAAACATGGCTGCCGATTCAGTGGGTGATCCGGGTACCGTTCACCTACGACTCTATGCCTACTGAGTATTTGGACATACTAGCCGTGCTCGCCTACTGATTTCGTTACTGAGTAGTAGACAAGTACGCGATTTCGGACGCACCCCTAGTGAGCTGCCTACATAGACAGCATTTTACCTCATAGTATGCGCTCCCGACATGTAGACTGTCCCAATTCTTAGATACCTTAAACATGTTATTTTGATTCTCTCTGGTGTTTTAATGTGTTTCTTGTCATATAATCACACAAAACAGGGATTTATTTGCAACTTTGCAACGTTGACCATTTTGTAGCTTTATACTGGAGCCATTAGCATTAATGTTAGCGGATTTTTAAGCCTCGGGCTATTGTTTTGGATGTCGGCCGGTAGCTTAGCAACCAGCTAAACCACTGGTCGCGTGCTTCAGTGGGCGGGAACCAGTCGAGATGCAGTCTCTCTCTAACTAGAGCGTCTCAGTAATCTGTTTATGAGGAGAGATGAGGAGAGAACGCTGCTACTTAAACAGCTGCCTACATAGACAGCCTACTTAGACACTCACTAGGTTTTGGGACACACCCATTCTCTAAACCTTTGGAAACGACGGTATATATAACAGCAGATTTAGCACCATTGGCGTAGGAACCGGGGGGATGGGGGGGGGGACGTGTCTCGCCTGGCTGGAGCATCGGGTAGCTCACGCCAGCTTTAAACGCGAGCTCAGTGATGAGAGGAGTGAATAGCAACGATGACCTTATATACTGCAGTAAAACAGATTTAGTATAATGTGTTGTTATGGTAACAAATTAGGAGGGTTTGGGTTAGCTAACCTTTATAGTAACTTTAATCAGAAAACACTAAAATGAGTTACATTACTCTTTGGGCCACGTCCCAAACTGCAGACCAGGGGCATAGCTAGCCCTAGTTTAGTCCCAGCACCCCTCAAGATTATAGTAAAAAACGCTTTTTTTTCTTTTAAGGTTAATTTGTGTCTAACAAGCTGGAAATGTTAAATCCATAGACAGTATATGGTTAAACCAATTATTTTAACAACGAAAAGGCAGCAGCCGGTCTTGCAAAATGGTATGATTCAGCTTCTCGTTTCGCATCGCGCGTGTTTTATTTGATGGTGTCGTATGTCTAGTAAGTTTTGCAAAGGAATATTTTTGTACTTTATCTCTCTGAACCAACAAAATACAGTCATTATCAGCAGTCTATATTTCTGATGCACTCTGCATTATGTTATTGTTAGCTAGGAGTGACTATCTGACGGTTTATTTTAATTTAGCAGGCTAATGCTGCAGGTGTTCTATCATTTCATCCTACCCCATCATTTTATCCTTGTTGTTTATAATGTTTTAACGTCTTTTTAATGTTAATTGTTTTCTTTAAGCTTGTTATCTAAATTTAGCCTGTGTTCTGAAGGCGTTTGTGGCAGCTCATAATCGTTCACAAAATAGCAGGGACCACTGTTTTATGACCATATTTACACTATCAAATAATCCTACCTGTGGTTTTAATGCACTTGCAGTATTATTTTCCACCAAGGTAGCACAGATCGACAAATCTAGGACGTTTCGACAAGGTAGGACAAATCAGAACATAATGTTGTATTTTGTTTATTTATTTGCAAGTTACTGTAATTCCACAAATGTTGTTCTACGTCTCTATACATACAGTGATTTACTAACTTACCTACAGTGGAATCAGCTGATAGGTAATATTTAGGCGATAAGGTGGGCTTTGATTCATGTTAGCAAACTCGCTCTTACGCCCTTGTTCAGCACAGTTCTGGTGATTTGCTGATGTGGAAAATCATACTGTAACACTCCGGACACCAGAGGGCGCTCTGTCCCTCCTCTCCGCCTGAGTCTGCACTGTCTGCTGACGGGTGTAAACAGGAAGACAGCAGAGCAAACGGTGAGGTTTAACTTGTCTGTAAAATTTCTAAATGATATTTCTCTAACAGGCTTATTCACCATTACGACTGAAATAGTATCTCACAGAAATGAGAGTGGATATGAAATGTGTTTTGTCGGCTGTAGGCTGTGACGACTCCACACTGTTTTCTACATATTGAGCTATTAGGCTGTGACTTCATCTCGTTTAGTATTTTAATATATTAACTAACACTTCATTTGGTTTTAGAGAGAAAGTAGCCCATAAATATGAGTCCGGAGCTGCAGAGGAGAGTCAGGGATATCTTCGTGTATTGTTATTGTTCTCATTATTATTATGGGATATTTGGTGTGGGTAACTAAAGGGGAACTCCACCACTTTTTCCCCCCAAAATTCCAAACGATTAAATGGTTAAGCTGTAAATAAAACTGATGAGAGTTGTTGGGTGTGAAATGCTCCGTTTTAGACAACCTCGACAGTGAGTTTCTTTGAAATGGTTTACCGTGGTGGTGATAGGAACCAGACGTCCACCTCTAAAATCTCCCTCGCAGAGATTATGTGAAATGAGTTTGGAAGTGCTGTCTGATGTCAGACACGTTGTTTTACAATAGTTTTGGCCTAAAATGTCTTGTTAATCAGTTAGTTTTAATCAATTGATGGTGGAGTGGTACTAACAAGGTGTTAAAATGTATCAGATTTATGAATATTTAGCCATAATCAACATTACATGTAAAAACAAGGTGGTTTTGGATAGTAAATAGAATTACTATGTTTGTGATGTAGATATAGGCATATCTATCACCTACACTGTGAAGAAATCTAGTCTCTATTCATCAAAACTATTTAACACCAAGACACACTGAACAGAATTATGCAAACACAAGTAACCCATTCTCTCTGATGTGTCTGTAACTACATTCCGTTTTAAACAGGGTCAGTACCTTTATATTCCCTGTACACTTTAATCTAGTCTGTCGATTAAGAGACTGCAGCTGATTATCTTCGTTCTGAACGTCCTGCAACATCATAATCGACCGTGCGTCTTTAAAAGACCTGCGGTGGCTGAAGTATTAAAGGCTGTGTGCTCAGTTCCTTGGTTCCTGTGTTGTCTAATAAGTCAGTGCATTAGAAGGCAGCGATGTCTGTTGTGTCAGTGTTTGTGTTTTCTGCTGATTTTTGAACTGCATCAGTGCTCACACAGAATATAATGGGATATGTAAAGCAGTGAAAGGTCCGCTTACGTCTGCCTCTAAAAAATGGTCGAACTGAGGGAGCACAGCAAGCAGCGTTTAATGCAAACATCAGATTCAGACATGATTGGGCGCACTGCTGCATCATGAATACTGTATGAGTTGGCAGCGTTTCTGATATCTCAGACACAGCCAGTCTGTTTTTCACTACTTCCTGTGCAGTTTGAAGCTCCCTTTCAATGGAACATTTTTGCAATCCCCGCTAAAATCAAAGTCAAAGTCAGAGTGAACTTTATTGTCATTCAGACTTTACAACTGAGTGCATAGCTGAATGAGATTGCGTTTCTCCAAACTCCAATGTGCAGATATATAAAAACACAAGACATACAACTAACATGAGAAATAAATAAAAACATGACAAATAAATAACAACATGACAGTGCAGTGGAGAATATAGAAAGAGTGTGTGTGATAAATAGTGAGATATACTCTAAATAGATAGATATACTTCAAAAAATTGTTTTTTGCAGACGTATTGCACTTAAAGGGAATATATATACAAAATATTGAATTTATATATAAAATATCTGACATAATATAAAATGTGAATACACTCTGTAGTACACTTTTTAGGAACTACGATTAGTAGGCACCTTTTATAACTCAGGCAATCTCCATCACTAGTCCTAAAGAGCTACTTTCCTGCAGAGCTTCAAATAACAGCACCTGGTCCAGCTAATCACTCTCAGTCCTTATTGGCTGGGTCAGATGTATTAGAGTTAAATAAGGAATGGGGCAGCTAATTTAATACAAGTTGGATCTAAACTAGAGATGAAAGGATTGATCGGCTATGTATCGGTATCGGCCGATTTTTAATCAAAATATGTGATCGGTGATCAGCCGATATTTCTCCAATTTAGCCGATCCCGAGAGCTGATCAATGGCGTTAAACAAATGAGCCTAATTTCTGTATTTCCAGCCAGCGTTTCATCCAGGAACAGCTCCCTGCATTTCCTATCTGAACCACTAGGTGGAAATACACACCCTTTAATTTTCCACAGACTGACTAAAGCAGCGGCCTCGCGAGGAAAGCATGTGCTGATAGAAAACATGTTGTCCGTCTGGCAGTGTTTTACCGTATGTGACGCGGACTCATCCAGGACGTTTTTAAAATGTGTAAAATCAGCGTCTCTCGTTAAAAAACCAAGACAAAGACATTTAACTCCAATAATCTGATACAGCACTGCACACAGCTGAATACAGTGAGTACCAGCAAACAGCAGAGCTAGCACACACAGCTAGCACAAAACAAACAACCCAGAACACCATACACACCAGATCTGACCGGTATGAACGGTACAGCAGCAACAATTCAAGACCTTTATTTAATGATTACAGAGTAAGTTTAAAATAATCAGAGTCTGCGTTTAATGACAGCAGTTTTTACTGCCATTATTTAATTAGCTTTTTTAGTTAAATTGAATGATTGTAGTTTTGGGGATATCTGTTTGATTTACTTTGTTTGATTTACTGATAATTTTGTTAAAAATATTATGCTGTTTCATATGAGCTCGTTAAAAATGGTAATAAACCAGTTTAGACCATGTTTCATGACTTGCTTGCGCTAATAACTACATGTAGCCCTGCCGTAGCATATAGTCCCGCCCTCGATCGGAATCGGCCTCAAAAACGCTGAACGGTCCATCTCTAATCTAAACTCTACAGGAACAATGCTCTTTGGGAGAAAGGTGGGAGACCACTGGTCTAAGGGAACAGGGGTTCCACTGTACAGTGGTTAATGAGAACTGATTAATAGCAAGTAAATAAACCTTGAAATCTAAAGACGTTGAATAATTTAAGGCAAATTATTGTCCAATAATAGCAGAGTAAGCTTACTGACTTTGCCTCTTGGAAAATCTCCATCTTACCATGTTGTCTCTTGTTTGTCCCTCTATGTTTTATCCTTCCATGTTTTATGGAATTAGGTGCCAGTCTAAAGGTGATCATGGGCAAGAGCTGTAAGGTGGTGGTGTGTGGACAGGCTTCTGTGGGAAAGACCGCCATACTCGAGCAGTTGCTGTATGCCAATCATGTTGCCGGTGAGCAGAGACGTATATGTTTAATAACATGATCTACTGCTTTGATGTGCTAATAACGTTGTAACTGTTTTGTTAATAAAATGAGGCATACAGTGCTGCTTCATTAGAACACTGATTTGTGTTGATGGAAGGTTCTGAGCCCATGGAGACGTTGGAGGACATTTACATCGGCTCAGTGGAGACGGACCGTGGCACACGTGAGCAGGTGCGGTTTTATGACACGCGAGGCCTGCGCGAAGGCTTGGAGTTCCCTCGCCACTATTTCAGCTTTGCAGATGGCTTTGTGTTGGTCTACAGCGTCGACAGCAAGGAGTCCTTCAAACGCATGGAAGCGCTGAAGAAAGAGATCGACCGCTGCCGTGACAAGAAAGAAGTATGCTTTTGTGATGGTACTTTGTGTTTTGGAAGCTTGTTAGAACTAGAGCTAGCTTACAGGCACCATGTAATGTATTTATTCAGCATTTTGGATTATTCTTTGATGTCTGCATAGAAGATATGTGAATTTGGTTTGGGGCAAAAAAATGCCCAGATAAGGTTTTACATGCAAATTTACAAACCTAGGATTTGGTGCAAGAATGAAACGAGCTCTATTCTCTTTTTTTGTTGAGCTCATAATTAATTTGAAGAGCTGTGCTTTGATTTACAGTGAGACAACACAATAATCACGACAGGAAAAGTAAATGAACCTCTGTGCAAATAAGCCCAGTCCTTATATTATTTAGTGAGCTTTACTAGTTACTTAAAGTTTGAAACAAGCGTTACATATACCACCTACTTGCTTTTCATCTCAACATCAACACAAATCAAATTAAAGTTGTTACTTACTGTGAAACTTCTAGTTGAAGAGGATCTGCTGAACCAGCAAACAGTGCTAAACCCACACAGCATGGCTGCTACTTATAGGTTGCTGTTGGGGCTGTGAGGCTAATAAAGGTGGAACTGCTCTTCTTTTCAGTCTCTTCAGTGTTAAACATTGAGTGAAGCTGCTCAGTATTGTCCAAGAGTTGAGAAACTGTCCAGAGTAGCATTTAAGGTGTAACAAAACAATTGATTTTGAAGCTGGCGAATAGAAAGTTAGCTTCAGCCTTGTTTAATGAGGACATTAAGCTTCCTGTTGACCATTCTTTTCCAAATGAATACAAAATTAGTATTCAGTCCAAGTTACGTTTTAAAAACACAGTATTCAAAATACCTTTACCTTGCCTAGAGATAAAAAATAATTCACATGCCTAAAAGTATAAATTAATATACATGCCCCGTCAAGTCTTACCATATGTTAATATGTACAAGTAATAGTTAAGCTTAGACTTTAGACTTCCTAAAGGAGAAGAGAAGCGCCCCCCACATTGTACTGATTGTTCCAGAGTTTTGGGGCAGCGATTACAAAAGCTTGGTCATCGTTTTGCTT
Source organism: Megaleporinus macrocephalus (assembly GCA_021613375.1). NCBI lineage: Eukaryota > Metazoa > Chordata > Actinopteri > Characiformes > Anostomidae > Megaleporinus > Megaleporinus macrocephalus. Next base: position 11,960,224 of record CM038719.1, read on the forward strand.
TAAGTAGGAACAATGAACAGTCAAAATAAACTAAGAAAGACATCACAGTTCTGTAGAGATTTGGAATGAACAGCTTGGAAGGAATCCAACGAAATGAAGCTAATAAAAGAGTCATGTGATCACACATTGCACAGTATCAGGGCAACAGCATTTTAATGTAGCTGCAGGGCAATATAGTAAATTACATAATGACATGAACCCCCTGTTCCAAATCAGAAAACAAGAAAAGAAGCACAGTTAAAACTTTCAGGCTTCAGAATGGCTGCTAGGATTGTTTGTTTACTCATTTAAAATGTCTTAGCAACTTACTTAATATATTAACTAACACTTCATTTGGTTTTAGAGAGAAAGCAGTCTGGAGTTGCAGAGGAGAGTCAGGGATATTGCTGTTGTTCTTATTATTATCATGGGATATTTGGTTTGGGTAGCTTAAGGGGAACTCCACCACTTTTTCCCTCAAAATTTCCAAATGATTAAATGGTCAACAGCGTTTTAATGTAGCTGCAGGCCAATATAGTAAATTACATAATGACATGGACCCCTTGTTCCAAATCAGAAAACAAGAAAAGAAGCACAGTTAAAACTTTCAGGCTTCAGAATGGCTGCTAGGACAGTTTGTTTAGTCTTTTGAAGTTACTTATCAACTCGATAAAGAACCAAACAGACATGCATGTCTTGGCAGTTTAGCTACAGAGGATATAACAATGAGGAGGAAATTGTATCTAATTGAGTTTTGGTTGAACCCTAAGTTTAATAGAATGCATTAAAATTAAAACGTAAAATCTTGTTGGTTCTAAATTGGCATGTTTCTTTCTAAACTATCTCTATTAAATTTCTCTCTCTCCCCAGGTGACTATTGTGGTGCTGGGGAACAAGCTGGACCTGGCGGAGCAAAGAAGAGTGGACAGTGAGGCTGCGCAACAGTGGGCACGTCAAGAAAAGGTCCGACTGTGGGAGGTGTCAGTGACAGAAAGACGCACGCTCATTGAGCCCTTTGTTCACCTGGCCAGCAAAATGACCCAACCACAGAGCAAGTCCACTTTTCCCCTCAGCCGCAACAAGAACAAGGGCAGCGGTTCACTTGACAGCTAGTTTAGAAAAATAAATAAATGGATGGATGCAAACTTAAAGATTATTCTCAAGGTGACCCCCGTTAGTGCAGTGGTGAGGTTCTGTGCATGAGGGTTCTTTGCTTCATGACAGTGTTTTTCAGACTGCTGTGGATTCTCTAAGATCCTCCCTGGAAAGTGTTCTGTTTAGCACTTGTAACATATAGAACCCTTTTCAAAGAGGTTCCTTATAGAACTACATTCTGCAAGTAAAGAACCCTCATGCAAAGAATGAGAACAGAACCATTATAGAACAGTGTTCTTTACTAACCAACCCATCGATGAACAATCTTTCTAAGTGTGTAGAAGGAGGGAATGAAAGAGAGAAAACAGTTATACAGTAATTATGGCCTCAAGGAAACAAGGAGCTGAGCTTAGGGGGGATTATTATTATAGACTGTTTTTGGGGTGCCAAAAGTAACAGAGCAGGCTGCATTATGTGTGTATGACTGATCACAACTCCATGCATCGTCACCTTCATATCACAACCTTCTTTTTTCATTTCATCTTATTTTTTTTTTTGCCATTTGAAATGATTAGCTGCTACAACATTGAACATTTCATGATGAGTGGATCAAAATAAATGGTCCAGAAAACTTGTTACATAGTTTCCATACTATAAAACTGTGCTTTCGGAGTTACAAAGTTCTGATCTTAGAAGATGCAAGTTTCTGTATCTCATGTTTCTGTTGCATAGCTTCTGTTGGCTGATGAAGAAATGCCTTATTACCAGTGTTGACTGTGTAATATATATTTTGGTGAGCTCCTCAGTTCTTGCTTGTTAACCAACTGACGGAAAACATTTAACTTTCTTATTTTATTGTATTTTATTTTATTATATTTTCTTTTTTTATAGGACAAACCTGCAAATATGAATAATGGGACTGCCATTTAGATGCCGTATGCAGAAGTTGAAGACTGATCAGATTGCTATTTGTTGATTTGTTGCACACTTTAACATGGAAATGCTTGTGCATCAGTTTTTGTACATCAAAATGTGCAGAAGTGTTTTCTCTGTAGAGCATGTGATCACTTATTTGTACTCAGAAAATCAACAAAACATGTAATCTGATCAGAGGAACTTAAACTCAAACCTGTCTAAAACACTTCAGTACTGAATTACGAATGCACATGAGTGTGTGTGATTGTGTGAGAGAGAGAGAATGAGAGAGAGAGAGAGAGAGAGAGAGTGAGAATTAACTTGAGCAACTGCACAGCCGAACCTGTGAAAGGGAATCTATGTTACTGAACTAAATGACTGGTTATTTTATGGTATAGGTTTAACCCTCAGAAGTCACAGTTGTCGCTGGCGATAACAAAAGCATGCCTTAGTTCTCACTTACACATACAGGCAGAGACATTTTGTCAAATGGGCAGATTCAAAACTAAGTTTTGGTCGTAAAGCATCCTTTACCGTTTGCCATGTTTTTGTTATTATTAGACTTTCAGAAGTGCAGACTCAAACCAGCTGATACAAAAGGGACATTTATTATAAACACACGAATATAATTGAACGCTGTGCCAAACATCACACTTCATTAATTTTATGTCTAGCCGTTAAGCAAAATTACTTCATTTGTCAGGAGCGGAAAACATGAGTTTACCAGAAAATTATACAGAAGCGTCAACAACTAAATATATCAGTTTTGTAGTACCAACTTACTTTCAGTTCAAATCTGTACAAATTGGTTGTACATTTTTTCTGCATCTTACAATCAGCTTCTGTTGTTTCATTTGTTTTTGTTTGACTTTCCTTTTTTTCTAGCTGGTGCATCTGCTGTTCAAGTCAAACTCATTTATTTTATTTTATTTTTATAACGTGATATCAATATTATAACACGTATACTTAATCATCTGCCTTTTCAATGTGTGAATATTTTATGATGAGTAGACTAAATGGAAATGATCCTTTGCATGAACGTACACTAAAAAGTAGAGAATGTTTTTGGAATAAAAAGAATAACTTGTACTTAATGCCCGTTTTCACTGGAAACTAAACGTATGAATGTATTCAGTTATACATTATATAGTTGGATAGTAGATCAGAATGAAAATAAAACATGTAAAATACATTGTACCTCTTGGCCTTGAATGTTTTTGAAATGTGTAGTACAGTTGCTTTTATACTGGGGTGTCATTAGTGTTTACAGTGGGTCATTAGTGAGTTATTCCTGAAGTAAATGAAATAACTGAAATAATCTCTTAAACGTGTGGAATGTTTACGGGTTGCCATGTTTTTGTTATTATTAGACTTTAAGAAGTGCAGACTCGAACCTGTTGATACAAAAGGCACATTTATTATAAACAAACTAATATAATTAAATACTGTGCCAGAGTTCCCACTTCAGTTGTTTAATTTCTAGGCCTTAAGCAAAATTACTACAACTAAAATGATCAGTTTTGTAGTGCTGAGTGAGTCCACACTTTGTCTTTAATAGTTTTTTTTCTTCTTTTGGGAAACTTTCAGTTTTTCAAACAAATCTGTACAAATTGGTTGCTTTTTCTGCTTTTCACAATCAGCTCCTGTTGTTTCATTTATTATTGTTTGACTTTCCTTTACAGTTGTAGTACAGGTGCTTTTATACTGGTGTGTCATTAGTGTTTACAGTGGGTTATTAGTGGGTTATTACTGAAATAACCTGTTAAACATGTGGTATGTTTGATGAATCCTGAGACGAATCGGTCCTAGAAGTGTGCAGTACTGGACGTTACTTTTCCAGCCCAGACACACTCAGTTCAGTGTAGTGAGTGGGTTGTAACTGGTTAAACCTTTGTAGCTTTTTTTTCTTGTTTGGAAATGAACTGCCCGTCTCTGTGATCTCCTCTGCCATCCAAAATCAAGTACTCTGCTATTTCAGCTAATCATAAAGACAGTTCAGTTAACAGGAACACTGTTTATATAAATAGATAGATTAATAAATGGATGGATGCAAACTTAAAAGATAATTCTCAAGGTGACCCTCTTTAGTGCAGTGGTCCTGTTGATGAGGTTCTGAGCACAAGGGTTCTTTGATTCATGAGTGTTTTCCAGACCTCCCTGAAAAGTGTTCTGTTTAGCACTGAAAGGGTTTTGCCTTCGTTACAGGGTTTAACTTGTTACAACACCCTTTTCAGCATATAGAGACCTTTTTCAAGGTTTCCTTATAGAACTACATCCTGCAAGCAAAGAACCCTTGTGCAAAGAATGAGAATAGAACCATTATAGATCCATTTTCTTTACTAACCAACCCTCAACGAACCATCTTTCTAAGTGTGTGGAAGGAGGGAATGAAAGGAAGTACAAGGATCTGAGCCAAGGGGGGATTATTATTATTATAGAAACACTCAGTTCAGTGTAGTGAGTGTTGTATTTTTTTTTTCCCTTTTGGAAATGAACTGCCCGTCTCGGTGATCTCCTCTGCCACCCAATATCAACTACTCTGCTATTTCAGCTAATAGAAAATACAGTTCAGTTAACAGGCGCGCTGTCTCAGTGATGAGATGATGACTACAATACATTTACCTTCTGACTCGCTTACGTCTGTGTTTGACACAAGCAGGCATTTAGAACACACTGCAGCAGAACAGTCAGGCCAACAAGACAGTCCAAAAACACATCAGTGCACACTTTGAATGTTTGAGGCTGGTTTATTCTGATATGCTGTACATTATCAGTCATTATAAATCAGCATGAGCTTGTTTGAACTTTGTAGTGGTTTCCAGAAGATACAGTGTGGCTACTTATTGCAAAAGTAAAAACCCTGTTTTTAAAGCTGTGTTTTATTTCTCTTGTGATTTTTTTTACTGATTGTTTGTTATTATTTAGCGTTTAAAGTGCAATATGATGCACTGTTGTAAGAAAGACACACACATGTTAACACTGTTCTGCTGAACTTCAATAGCTGGAAACAATACAGTGTCAAAGTGTGATATTTTGGCCAAAGTAGTTTTATTATTATTTTTTTATTATTATTTATTATTTAACCATATAATAATCTTGTGAAAACACAGTGGACAATAATATTTTTATATTTTTATTTATTTCCCCCCTTTTTTATTTTTATTTTTTTAAATCTCTCTTTTGTTGAACGTGGGTGTTTGTGTAAAACCAGCTAAACTCAGACCTCTGGCAGACTAATAGGACTCCAAGATTCACTCCACAAGATGGAGCCAAATTGTTTTTTTCCATGCATTCCCTCCATAACCTGGAATCAGAAACACAGCTGCTTATTCCAATAAGCACACAAGAGTAAGACTCCCTACACAAAGTTCACCTACAACCGTAAATCCATCTAGATAAAAGCATCTTATACGTATATGTAAATTTTTTGGGGAAAGTTTTTCATTAACGTCTCATGCTCTCAAGCTTTTTAACATTCCAGTAGCTTTGATGTATTGAATCAATAGACCTCTACAGTGGTGCATGATTCTGTATGGGTTTTGCCCATATTGTGCACATGTTCTAATGGGATAACACTGTGCACTGAAATTATGACATCTACTATTAAACTATTAAAACCCCTTATCTTAGCAATAGGTGTATTTTCACCAGTAAGAATACCAGATGTCATTAGAACAGATGTAAATAATTACACATACAATACCAAGTAACATAAATATCTCATTTTGAAAGAAGTAGATCATATCTTGAGCTCCAGTTTGAAGAACAAAGTGTAGTTCCAGATTTCTCCTGGACGCCCCAGACATTGTATAAATGTATTCAGTTTTTTTAGCAGTAATCTTGATTTAGCTTAATGAAGTACTGAGCAGTCAAAGCAGGTATTAGATGAGAACTGTAAATAATACTGGGTTGTTTCCACAAGGAGAAGCTTGGAAATGGTTAAATAAACACAGTGATGTATGTAAAAGCACTACTTACTGTTTAATGCCAATTCAATATTTTAAAAATAAAGTGTTTTGCTGAGTAAATAAAACTTACAGTCTGGAAAAAAATATATATATAATAAATATAAATATAATAATGTCCTAAAACATTTGCACAGTACTGTAAACACCACTAAACCTGAAGGCTTCTACCACTAAATAATAGAATTGCTTTGTGTTAACTTGTATGTTGCAGTATTCATAATGTGTATGTTGTAGTGGATGATCATTTTGAATTTTTTAAGATTAGCAGGGTTTATGTAATGACTCAACCTCAGGCCAGATTTATTAAGATTATTAAGAGTTCTGTTGCAACAGTTTCTACAAACTATCATATTTGTGGGCAGAGCAGGGAGAGAACCACGTACAGCCTAAACTAATACATCACAATGTCCCACAGAGATCGTTAAAGCACAGTAGAATCAGATAGTGGCTCATGTATTGTCATGATATGGTATCGTTGAGGCCTGTAATGATTCCCTGCCTCACCAGTAGCCGGAGTGAAAGTGAACAAATCTTAGTTAAGGTCAAGTGCCATTTTCACCCCCTTGTCCCAGCACTCAGCTTCATAGCGGCTGTAACCCAGTCTATTTTCTCTCTGTCCGAACCTGCTGGAACTCTGCCAGCATTGCTCCTCGGGGGGAAAGTGACAGAATTGTTTTTTTTATTTGCCCTTTATCTCTTTTTTTATGGTGCAGGTATTTCATTTCATTCTTGGCTAAGTCTGCAGTGACCTTAAAATGGGGGCCGTTCCCTCCGGGCAGCATATCTCCGATAAAATGTGTGTGTGTGTGTGTGTGTGTGTGTGTGTGTGTGTGTATATGAGAGAGAGAGAGAGAGAGAGAGAGAGAGAGAGAGAGAGAGAGCAAATATAAGTGTGTGCACAAGAAAAAGGCCGGGAAAGAAATGAAAGGCTGTCTAAAAAGACTTGGTCAGAACTGAATATGAATACATTAATAAAAAACAACAACAACAACAATCAGGTCCACACTTGGTCTCTACAGTCCAGTCAACAACACATTAATGGGGGAAGTGACAGTGTAGAGCTCTCATACTCACACAGTGCTGCAGTGCGTCTGCAGCAGCCTTTTCAGCCACTAGAGGGCGTCACAAGACTCCAGTCAGTCTGCAGTGGAAATTCACCGAAGGCAGAGAATAAAAAGAAAAAAGTGCTTTGCAGTTTTTATTATTGTGTTTGAAATAGTTTCTGTAAAGGCTCGTTAGAACTTGTGCTTTTTCACATCTGTGTATTTTGTAAGATTGCTGCTGTGTGAATCTGAAAAAAACCTATTCATATTATAAAATCAATCTCAGTTCTAAAATCTAAAACCTGAAACTGTGTATGCAAAGTCAGAAAATACTCAATATGCTCACCCTTCTCTGACACACAGAGGAGAATATCTTTCTATTAATCTTTGTTTCTGGCAGCATTGGTATGTTGACAATACAACTTATTATTATCTTGAAATACTATTGTTTCTTTTCTAAATTTAAGCATATTATTTGAAACAATTAGTTTCTCAAAATGTTAACAGAATTTAGGAAAATAAGTCACTATTTCAGCACAGGTCATAGTTTGAAGTCGTTATTTTGACTGTTAGAAATAGAGGATAATTAGAAAAACTCTTGAGTGTAATATGGTATGTTCATGTACCAAGTTATCAAATCATTGCATTCTGTATTAAATGATAATCTCTGACCATTATGTTGCCTAGCAACGGTATTCTAATATTATCAAGCTATGTTACTTTGCATAATAATATAAGAATATGAATAATACAACTCTGACATACTTTATCATATCATATATTGCTTTGCAGCTGTTTAATTTAATATTAGTAATATTGTCAGATGGTGTGAGTCCTTGCTTTCCTCATATGTCTGGTGTGCTGTGACCATCCACACTGCCTATATAAGCTGTTGCTGTTTCAATAAGATTACTTAACAGTAAAAGGAAAAACAACCTTACGATTAATTGGAAGATAATGGGGAAATTATTCATTCCGAGAAACTTTTGTTAATTTCTGTTGGTCATCATGGCATTCTGCCACAATGTGAAGGGCAGATGGTGATTTCAAATGACAACCAAATGCAGCCTCTAGCTACTGTAGAAGAATGGGAATTTTGAAAGTTGGTGTTAAAAGAGAATTTCTTTCCCAATAAAACTCAACAAAAGAGATGCAAACAGAGTCATTCAGATTGGTTTGATGTGAAATGCTATGGAGTGGAGATACTTACTGACTGATTTCTTAACAGTGATGGTGATAGAAACCAGGGAAATATGAAAACATTTTATTTACTATCTAAATAAAATAACCAGTTTACATGTCTTTTCTATTTGGTAAAATTGTCTTAGAACATCCTGCATGTATCTCTCTTAATGGATAAAAAACCCCCAACATTTTTACCATAAAAAGTTTATGTTTCAGGTGCCAGGAAACGAATTAGAGGCATTAAACTGTTCAGACATCTGGTTCCATTCACCACCACTGCAAACAATTCTGACTCTAGAATGGAGCGTTCCACTTCACACCACTCTGGATGTTTGAATATATGCAGGAATGTAGTATTCCCCCTTTATGAGCAGGCTGAGCACAGAAAAGTGAGTGGCAGAGAGTTATGGAGGTTAGTTAGACAGGCCTCAGGCTTCTGGGCTGTTTTGACACCTCCGTCATTACGGAGCACGGCATTATGATGAGCTGTCTTAGCCCTGCCAATAGTATCAACTCCCACAAGCCCCAGAAACAACAGGCACATGCTGTAGTGGAAGATCTAATTGATTTATTTTTTTCTCTCTCTCTCTCTCTCTTTCTCCCTCTCACTTTCATTCGTATTCACTCTCACACTCTGTACAGAGAAACAGCCAAAATCAACAAAAGGACAAGCGAGGATCAAAAAGTGTTCAAAATACGTTCATCTTTTATCACCTTTTTACTGTTCTTATCAGACGCAATGACAATAGTACAGTGAACAAATAACACACGGGTGTCCATCCATAAATACTGGCCACGTCCCTTTCAGGAGAATACTGGTCATCTTCTCATTTGACCAACATCTTTTAGAAAATGATTTGTGTGATGTGGTAATTCACATATTGTTGGACAGCACGGTTCACATAGAGACAGACCCACACACACACACACACACACACACACACACGCATACACACGCATACACACACACACACACACACACACACTCAGACAAAATACAGATGAAATTATTACATTAGCATGTATACGGCAGACTGGACACATTTGTTTGTGCTTATTGACCATGTGCTCATGTCTGTCTGTGTGCTGTGTGCTTTTATGTACACTGCAAAAAAGAAAAAAAACTAAACAACCTCTATAAGCAAAACCATCCTCGCTATGAAACTGTTGTTAAGGTATTTATTTCCTTATTATTATTATTATTATTATTATTATTATTATCATCACTGTTTAACTTTACAAACTGTTTGTGTGGAGACAGCCTGAAGAGGAGTTCCAACCAGACTGTACTAGAGTTTCCTAAAGTACTAATATTAGTATAAGTCCTAGTGAACTAGTGTTCATAATACCCCAATGAATTCAGGGGGTCTTATGTTGGCTGGCATCTCCAGCATTGGCGAGCTTCTAACTCGCTTGTCATAGCGACGCTGAACTAGCTTTAGGGTTGGGTTAAATACTTAGTTTGATATTGTGGTCTTCTGCACCTGCTTACTTGATTCCTCTTTTGTATTTGATTTGAGAAATGAGGAACAATTCACTCTTTCCACTATTCTTGACAGCCAGCTGCTACAGCGCCACCCTGAGGCAGAGCAGTGCTGCACCTCTAGATAGTTTATATCAAAAACATTAAAACAGAAGCTCGCCACGTTTATTTTCAGGGACATCCAAAATTTAGATTTTGAGACATTTAGGGCATTAAAGAGATTACTTATGAGTTTCAGTTATCCCAGATATTCCACACCTTGGAATGGGATCATGATTTTGGATGGACCTACAGGAGTCAGTGTAAAGTAAAAAAAAACAGTTTAAAGTGAACAGAACTAGGTTTGATATTTTTGTTTGGAAATACAAAAAAAGAAATGCACTTTAAGTATAACACAAATGTTCAAATACCTTTGGGACCACTGTATATATATATCACTGTTTATATATTTTTGGGATCAGTGTATATAACATGATGTAAAGAATAATAAATCTAATTATATTTCTTTCAGGAAAATCGCTCAAAATAAATATTCACTGAAAACAGTCTCGTAGTGAGATCGTACTTTTGCTGGCCAAGAGTTTTTTTTTCTTTTTTGCAGTGTAGAACACAGCACAGTGTAAAAGTCAAAGACCACCCTTCATTTAACGTCCAGGCAACTCGCTGTTTAAGTACACATTATTCAATTTTCAGTATCAGGAAAAAGGCAGAAAACATTAAACAGAAAATTACAACTGCAGTAATTCAGTTTTGTGTATGTCCACTCTGTGCCTTAATTACAGCTTCCTGTCTTCTGGAAAACTTGTAGGGATATTTTTCCACACCTTAGTTGTTTTTTCTGCTTCTTATAAACAAATTAATCCTTTTCAGTGTTGTTGGCGTCTGGGGTGGTCCGTCAGTTTTATTTCTTACTGAGGGCGTCTTGAACAGCTACACATCTTTTCAGACACATAGGGCCCAATTGTCTTCTCACAGTGGATGTATGGACAGAAACTCCTGTGGGTTGTTTTAGATCTGAAGCAAGAGTGAAGCTTCAAGCACTGTTTGTTTGATGGGCAATGTTTCGAAGGTCTGCCATTGGGAGGTCTGTCCAAAATTGATTTACTCTGTATCTTTTAAAGGAGCAATATGTAAGATGACAATCAGTGTGTAAAATTCTTATTTTAAAACTGTCTGAAATTGAATACATTTACAATCAGCATGTAATTATCAATCAGCAAAATTACAGGTTTGATGGCCAAGACAGCCATGTATTGTGTTGCAGACATATCTACTAAGACATAGTCCTGGTCTGTCTATTGGCCCTGGCAATAGTGAGCCACTGTAGGTTTAGTCCCCACATAAGCAGATACAGAAGAAGCACTGACTGCTCTAGGCCAAAAAAAATTGAAAACAAAAAAAACAAGTGGCAAAAATACATTGGTGAACATTGAACATAGTGAACATTGGTGCTGCTTTCCACCACTGGAGACAGATCTTGGCTAATAAGAGGATGAAGCTTGTTGCAAAATTTGCAATGACTGCTTAGATTGGTGAATTGGCTAAACGGGAAAGGAAGGAAAAAGAGAGAAGATGAGATTTTGTGGAGTATAAATCTGACATCATGTCATCTTACATATTGTTCCTTTAATCATTTTAGGAACTCATATTATTGTACTTGTGTTGCTTCCCTGCACTAGTAGATTACTTTATCTATTGCTGGAGCCAATCCCAGCGTCATCAGGCGAAGGTGGACACCATGGACAAGTCGCCAGTCCATCACATGGCCAACACATACCAACACTGACAGGCAATTTAAGAGTGACCTATCAACCTAACATGGCCTGTGGGAGGAAACCAGAGTACCCAGAGGAAACCCACTCAAGCACAGGGACAACATGCAAACAGACCGGCCTGGGGCCCGAGACTCCATCCCAGATCCTCTTGCTGTGAGGCGACCACTACACCACCGTGCTGCCCTTAGATTAATTTACATAAATAAAATAAATAAATGGAGGGTGGTGTCTGACCTTTGGAAAAGTATATTATCAAAGTTATGTCATCTAAAAGGTGCAGTGTAAACAAACATCTTACTGGAGCTTACAAATGAAACACTTGGCATTGTGGCAACAGAGTAAGTCTGTTACAGGAATCCAGGAGAGGATCCGACAGCTGCCCTGTCAGAACATAACAAGAAAATAAAGAAAATTCCATCCAATTCACAGAGGCAGAGAAAAAGTAAACTTGTAAGAGTTTTGAAGTTCTGCACTCGGGTGTGTATGTGAGTGTAAAGTGCTGGAAAATGCCCTCGTCTGTCTCGTCACTCCTGGCAACTGATGTTGCCATGGCTGCCCCCCCCTGTCATACTAGACGTTCCATTACACAGATTCAATCTCTGCAGAGTGCAAAATAAACCCGAGGAAATGTCACAGACCCCCTCTCTCTCTGACACTACACAAACAGCAACACTGTCTGTACAAAACCGAGAGGGCCAGAGACTGTGTGTGTGTGAGAGAGAAAGAAAGAGAGAGAGGGGGAGAGAGCGGGATGACTAATGTCACAGAGAAAAGTACAAATCATGGCTAAATTTCCATTTTTTATACAAAAACAAAAAGTGTATCTGACTTCATTATGGCTATTACAGCTCTGAAACAGTGTTATTGCTCAAAATACTGAATTTGAGGGGGAAACAAGCAGAAAAGATATACAAGGTCATTCAGGGGCAATGCATGAAAAAAATCAAGCCGCTTAAAGGGGAATTCCAATAAGCAATTTTCTAAATTTCTGCTAAGATGCAAGCAAGCAATCATTCAGATGGTATGAAAAATGCTCCATTGCAGAGAAACTTGCTAAATCAGAACTGTACAGGATAGTGATGACAGGAACCAGATGTCTGAAGAGTTTAAAGGAACAATATGTAAAATGCTTAGTTTATAACATTCCAAAATTAACTTGAAATTATCTGCAGAATGTAAAGAAACAGCAGTTTTGATAGTATGTCCATGTACTGTATAACCATGCTAACCAGCTAGCGCCAGCACTTCATGTAATACAACTCTGTAACTTATTGAAGCGTTGAATCTGCCATCCATCCAACATAGCAAGATAAAGAAGCAGCACTGTGCTGATGGTGTATTCTAACCTCTTGTCAATCATGTTGATAGTCATCCTCCAGGTTGGATCATTTAAGGACAGACAGCCAATGAGAGTAAGAGTAAATGCAACAACAGCTGAAGCAACCATTATAACCACCGCCACCCAAACAATAAAGCAAACCTTAATACTGGTGCTGCCTTCCACCACTGAAGACACTCTGAGAGTAAAGAGATTTAAATGGGAGGTTTGAAGCTGAACACTCTTTCTAGGAAGGAGGAGGAACGTATTTCTAACGATAGGGATGGAGAGCAAAACTTTCTGGTAATATGGTGCCCCTCACTGTTTGGAGTATACATTTGACGAGTTGAGTCGGCTTACAAATTGCTCATTTAATGCCTCTAACTTCTGCCCCAGAGAAAGCTATTTATTAAAAGATCACAAATACAGTCTGATAACTGAGATATTATTTTATGACAAGGTTTTGCCCTTAAACGTATTAAAAAAAACAAAAAAACAACAGTAATTGCTGAGAGGTACATGCAGCAAAACAGCCATTTTTTTTTAAGTATGTATCATCGCTATCAACATTATGTATAAATACTCAGAACAGACTGCTGGTCATTTTGAATAGCAAACAAAGTGGCTATTTTTGTGTTGTATATATCACAGACTCTGGTTCCTCTTACCACTTCATGTCAAACAGTGTTGTTTGTTGACATCTCAATTACTGAATTATACAGAAATTTAAAAAAGGGTGGAATTTCCCTTTAAATCGATCAGTAATTAGCATACAGCGGTCATGCTAGTTACATCGTGACCGATCCAGGCAACAATGCATGTCAAACATCTCCACAACAACAGCTCTGGAGGCAGAAGTGATCCTGAACCGGCCGGCCAAACTTCATTCACATTAACCCCAACACATCCAAGTGAGTAAGGGGTTTTCCAGGATGTACAAAGAATAGCAATGCACACACTCCCACACGCACACACACACACACACACACACACACACACACACACACACACACACACACACACACACACACACACACACACACACAGAGAGAAGCCGGAGTATCCAAAAGTTCAGAAAATCCAGGAAAAGTCATTCCTTTGTACATCCCAATTGTAACACAGTCATTATTTTTCTGTCTGATCCAGGTTCCGCCCCTTTTCAGCATAATCCAGTATGGCTGATGGTCATTTCTGTCCGTGTACAGGGTCCGGGGGGCTCCTCCAGGGCGTACTTGCTCCTCAGACGGAGCAGAAACAGGAGCCCTGAGTCATCCCTCAGACCTCGTCCATGACTGTAGGCTGTGGAGCTTTTCTTTACTCCTGTTTCTTTGATCCCAAATCCGTTTTGGAGCATCTTCTTCTTACCGGTATCTTTGTACGCATTGACAAAGCGACAGACCCTTAGATAGAAACTGTTCTCATCATAGCAATAATGACAATAATGAATCTGATAAAGACTTTATATACTCTATTTTCAGATCTACAGATAAACTTCAACCTAATATAGATAGACATAATCTTCATAAAAACTTCGTAAAGTACCTTGATCATTCAGAACATGGAAAAAATAAACAGCAACAGACGAATGCAGTGACACATAGATGGCGCAGCAACACGTCACAGCAGATCCAGAATCTGATTTCAGAAGCCCCAGACCACCTAAAGCTAGAAGACACTAATCTTGGATGAGATTAGGAATTCTGCAAACGTTTCAATATTGTTTCTAGCGCATGCTCCTGTTGACTTCTCATCGTGACCTAGAAGTGTGTAGTGTCTATGTCAAGTAGCCACCTGACATACAGGAATGAACTCAACATCAATCATTTAACGTGAACTACCTCTAGGCTAGCCTCAGCGAGCGCATTAGCTAGCAAAGCAACATCTATTTTTTTCTTTTTTGTAAGAGGTCTCAGTAAAAAAAAGCTTCTGGTTTAGAAAGAAGTGGCGCCCGGCCCTTTTTATTGGTGATAGCTACAATGCCATTAGCTAGCTAACTATCAAGCTAGCCGAGTAACAAAGTTACATGAACTATCATGTATGACACACAGACAACACATAGTTTTTTAGTTTTGAATTACTAAATTTTTAAAACTTTATTGCTCTGGTTTATCAATACTGTTAGTCAGATCACAATAGTTTTTGGGCAAGTTCAACATTTCTGTTGACCTGTTTTTCACCCTGTACAAGACTAGCCTTCCTCATGCTAATATATTAAGACCTGTTTCACACATACTATCTCTGAATGGTGGAGTATCTTACGTTTCATTTCACCAATGTAAACAGGTTACACACGCACACACAGTTCACACAGTGTCTCAGAAGCGGCCCAACATCTAGAGAATAGATGCCTAGACTGTCCCCCATGCTGCCCATGCTGCTCAGCAAAATATAGTGGGGGAAATAATAGAGACTACAAATCATACAACTCATGGTCAGTTTAAAATGGAATACCAGTTAAACATATTGTGCTGCATAAATGTTTTCCAGTGTATGTATTTGCTTAACTTTTTAATAAATGTGAAAATGAGATTTTTATCTTTTAACAAGTTATTAGATTTAGTATGTAAACACAACTTTGCTGAGGTTCTCCTTGGGAGTGACGAGGATGGATAAGGTTAGGAATGAGACCATCAGAGGTACAGCACAGGTTAAACAACTAGGGGATAAAGTTAGAGAGGCCAGACTGAGATGATTTGGACATGTCCAAAGGAGGGACAGCGGGTATGTTGGTAGAAGGATGTTAGAAATGCAGCTGCCAGGAAAAAGACAAAGAGGAAGGCCAAGGAGGAGACATATGGATGCAGTTCGAGAGGACATTGAAGTAGTTGTTGTGAGGACAGAGTGAGATGGAGGAGGATGACTCGCTGTGGCGACCCCTGAAAAGTGAAAAGCTGAAAGAAGATGAAGAAGATGTAAACACAACTTACAGTTTACATGTACTCAGTGAAGGTAGTATTAGTAGTCTTACCCAAGGATTCTTAGTGATATAGTGTAAGGTGGTTACCCAGGTTTGGAATCAAACCCCAGTCTACAGCATGGAGGGCACCCGTGTAACCTTCTACACTATACGAACAAGGAACAGCATGAACATGATACATACAGACGGGCCATTTAAGCAAAGTAAGGTAACACATTATTTTTGAGCATTTTTCTAGGTGTCTGTGGAACTGGCTTACAGCTAGTGTCAGTTTCCTGTATAGAACCTCAGTACAGCTCAATAGCACAAACGCTGTATGTATGAAAGGAAGCTGCAGCAGCAGCAGTCACAGGGAGTATGTGTGAAACAGGCTTAATAAAAAAGCCCCTAAAGATGGTATTCTGGGATCCCCTTACTAGGGCGAGTCAACGAGGACATGTTAGAAACAGTATTGGCTGGATTACATCAGATCACAACCCGAAAGGGGCTTTGACTGTGCTACATGCTCTGGACAGCAGAGGGAGCGGTTGCACCACATAGACTGAATGAAGTGTGAACAAGAAAATGAAGTCTTGAGATCAGGCTGCTTATTTGTCACACACACACACACACAAACACAGAAATTGCATGGGGAGAGTTTAGATCTTAATCAAGACGGTATAGGAGACAGATTTTGACGGACAGGCTGACCTTTGTGAGGCCTTAATGAGACAATACTGAGAGCAAAATATACCGACATGAAAGGCCACGTCAAACTGTGACTACCGCCATAATCATCTTTGTGTGTCTGCTTGTATGCACGTGTGTGTGTGTGTGTGTGTATCTGCCTGACTCACAAAATCACCTAATCTATGCAGAAGAAATTGGAACACTGATTGTGCGCGAGCGTGTGCGCGTGTGTCTCCGTGTTGGCAATAGAGGCTGATTTGCCTGCAAATTGTCATCTCAATCCGTTACACCTGCACTCCATGATGATTACCCATCATGCAAAGCGGCAGCTCTTTTGGTCAAGTCTGGGGGAGCAATAACACGTTTGCTCGTACTGAAGAACCATTAACCACTGAATTGAAATGGAAATGAAAAACGAAAGGCATACACACTTATTAACAGAAAAAAAATGTCAAAAGATTAAAAAAAGTATACAATGAGGCATCGAGTAAAGGGATGTTTGCATTTGTCGCACTAAAAATTAGCTCTACGTCTCTAATGTTATTGTTCTAATAAATTACACGATAAAAACCTATGATTTATGTCTTATAAAATCACATGAGGTCCCAGCCGGGGGCTCCACCTCAGCTGAAATTCCCAGGAGGTGTGGCCTATCACTTAACCCCTCGTTGGAGAACTGGAGAGAGGTGGGCGGGTCAATGACGTCCCTAGGGCCCGGCCCACAGCCTGGGGGTGTGTGTGTGCACATTTGCTCTCCTCCTTATGCCTCCATTTTCATGTTTTCTCTGGAGTCATCCATCTCTCACTATCTCTTGCTTTCTACCTCTCTGTGCTGCATAGTTCAAGATTGACACATTAGTAAGTGCCACAGTCTTAGAGGAGAGTGCAGGAAACTGGTGTGGGCGTGTATCTGTGTGTTTGTGTGTGTGTGTGTCTCAGTTTGCACATTGCACTAAAAATGAATGCAGTGAATTTACTTCATTTAAATCTGTACATTATTTGGACATGTGCCTTTCCCTTTACATACAGCCTTAAAACGTTCTTCAAGGCTTCTTTAGTTATATCACTGCTGCCAGGAAGAAGAACTATAACTCTCCATTTCTTTTGCCATTATTTCAGTTTTTGAAAGCATTTCAGTTGCGCTTAACATTGTGTGCAAATTTCAGTGACTTACATTTACTATATACAGTAGTGTGCTGAACTCAGAGACCACCCATCATTTATTTACATTCCGCTCCAAATGAAATCTCAGCAAATAAATATCATGTCAAATGTCATTTCTAAACATAATACATGTAATAATCATTTACTGGTAACAAGACTGGGTGTGCCCTACTCTAACCTTTATTACAGCTGGCAATCTGCAGCCACAATTTCAAAGTTGATTCTTAAAATGTTTGAATTTCCTGTTTCTCACGACCCAGGTGGTCCCAAACACATTAAACAATGTTGAGGTCTGGACTCTGGGGTGCACAGTCCATTGTTCTGAGAACATCAGCAGCTTCTTTGTTAGAATCACAAATATTCCTTCATCTTCTCAGTGAGGAGCTTCTCGACATCCTTTCAGACCCATAGCGCTGAGGTGTCTTCTTACAGTGGAAGGCTGAACAGACACACCTGTGGATGTTTTCAAATTTGAAGCAAGAGTGGAACCTGATGTTCTCCTCTCTCTCATAGCTGAGCTTTAAGTGCCGTTTATCTGATGAGAACAGGTTTGGTGGGTCTATTAAGTGTTGCATCGTTACTAGGAGTCCTATTTTCGCTGAAGCTTTCAATAATTTTTAACTAATTTTTTACTTGTTTTCTTATTCTTTTGCTAGTGGACTGATTTCTACGTAGCATTCTCAAAAGTATATCCTGATATCCATTTTTTTTAAAAACTCATTTCATTTAGCTTTACTCCTCAGAAATACCTTGCAAATGGTTAACTTGTCCATTTAAGCTGGAAATTAAACAAATGAAGGGAGGCCTCTGACTTTGGCACAATACAGTATAATCTTTTTCAAGTGTTGGCTCTGTTTGAAGTTAGCTGTGTTGCATTTTATTCATGCAAACATTTGGGTATGTACTTCAATCAAGTAAATCCAATGCACTGCTGTTTTTTTGAGTCCGTGGCCCTGTTTGTACCTGGCATTAGCATCCGTCTCAAGTGATCTCATCACAAGTGGACAGGTAAATGTACAGCTGTTTGTCATTTCCATGCATTTGGAACACATCTGCTGCAGTGACCACTTATTCTCAGGCTTCGTGACTTAAGGAAGGGTGCTGTGCGTATTTACTATCTCAGTCTCGCACTGCATGTGTGCCGTGACTTTGTTTGTGTGAGCTAATTAGATTTTTTTTATAGTTTAGATAGCATGGACTGGTGCTGTCCTTCATTGTTGCAGGGGACACTCTGGGGCCACTTCAGCCTTCATGGTATGAGCATCCATGGCCACCTCTGAATGTGGTCTGAGTAATTACATGCATGTCTGAGACCCCGCTCACACCTGTAGTTAGGGCTGCCCACTCATGAAAACATCACCCAAGACGTCTGTTAATGCCAGATGAAAATGGGGCCTGTGTGCAGTGTATGTGTTCCTAGGTACAACGTGTATGTGTATAGACTGTAAGACTAATTCATATTTATCATTGCTGTCATAACAAAAGATTATAACTCCATCATTGACCAATAGAAATGTCCCAAAATGACCTCATTACATTAATATACATTAAAGTTCCCTTTTTCACTATCTCCTATTTCAGAGATACAAGGTTTCATTATGCCAGCAACGCTATGTTCATACCATAAATACGTGTGCGTGTGCTAGTATTTCTATGCATACTTTAATAAGGTGAGAAGATAACAGGTGCATGTGTGGCCCGAAGTGGTCCTGGAGCAGGTCGAAAGAGGGTGGGGCCTAAGATCGGTGTCTGAATGAAGGCGGCACCGGCAGGGTGACGCAGTGTAAGGGGATTGGCCGCCACTGTGCAAAGAGTGGGCGGAGTTATAGGGGTGGGCAGAAAGCTGGTCGTCAAATTTTTAGTCAGCTGCTTCTGCAGAGCCAGCTTGGTCTAAAAGAGATAAGGGAAGAGAGAGAGAGAGAGAGAGAGAGAGAGAGAGATTGCAGTAGTGAGATACGCGTTGAACGGAAATGAGTTACCACAGCCAATAGGCACGTCAGTCATGTAATGTCATCTGAGGGCGAGACAAAGGTTACAGGATGATGATGAACAGTGTCTGTATAGAGAAACAAATCCTTCCCAAAGTCAAACAGAAAACCGCAAAGTCAAATGTCCAACAGGCATTTAGCAGAAAAGCAACCCTGATTAGCATCAGTATGATAATGAGGACAAGCTTCAAGGTGAAATCCAAATCTTCAAAATCTGGCAGGAGGACCAGCATCAAAACTACAGCCTCCAGATTTAAAGTCAATGTGAACTAGAAAACATAATGCATTTTCACTGAGTCTGAGTGAGTCAAACCCATCTTGCTGATGGGTGTAGGTACAAAAAGTGTGGGATGACACATGATATCAATGATTATTATGATTATGATAATGATAAAGATTTTTTCCTCAACCTCCTGATGTAAAATCTGATAATTCATCACATTTTAATGAAAGATCACAAAGAAACAGTTTGTTGTCTTTTAAATGCTATGATTGGCTATGCATTGCTATGAACTGTGCTTATTATGACCATAGACATAAAATATAAAGGCAAAAAAATGACCTTTTGATTTTAGGTAGATTTTAATGCAAATCAATATCACGCAGCTCTGCATGGCTCTATAATATATAACAGAAATCGTAAAGTTCTGATAATATTTAAGCCTTAGAGAGGTTTGATAAAGAGATGCCTTGAATATTTTCATGAATAAATATATTACTGTGCTATTATAATGGGCTTTGTTCATATCAGAAAGAATAAGAACTGAGCTGCAGGTCTGTCACTTACCTGTGAGGACAAAGAGGTGAGAGTGTATTGGTTAAAGACTTTCTTCATGGCTGACACAGCTCCTCCTGCATAGCCGTTCCACCTGACAGTCTGCTAAAAACAAATTAGAGCAAAAACTATATTTATATGGATGTCTCTATCACAAGTCTCTGAAAACCAGCAGATACTACATACTTACAAAAGCCTCTAGCTGTCACATGGGTGGCATAGTGTAACATTCGTCTTTGTTAGAAATGAAACAGATGATGTTTTGATACAATTATTGGCAAAAGTTACTAAAACAAAACTAAATCAAAACAAGTGAATTACTTGGCTTTATTAAGGCATTAAGATAACTTTACCACATTGTTGACTTTTTTCAGAAAAAATAGTGTTTTAAAATCACAAATTCTTGGTTGGGCCAGTGTGTGTGCATGGGTGTCTCACCGAAACTGCTGAGGTAGGTGGACTCTTGCTGTGAGGGCTGTACTTGGGCTTTGGGGGCTTTCCTGCCAATCTGTCTTTATGTCTGCGACTGTTCATGTGCTAGATTAAAAACAGACAAGAGTCACAGAAAAGAAACAACATAATGTCAGACAAGTCAACATAGAACTGTGCTGAATTAAATGTGTTAGCTACAGCTAGACCCACAGCCTCTTACCCAGACTATGTGGTAGGTTCTTGCATTCACACATTTTACAGTCGGGGCTCTAAACTAAGTTTATGTTTTAATTTGTCGTAGAGATGAACAGGGTGCTTGTATAAAACAACATTTTTCTTAACCAGAACTAGACTGGTCAGCCAGTTAACAGGCTAAAAGACAACTCCATCATTAAACTCCATTAAAACCATAGACTTCAATTAAAGTACGTTTGATATAATTCATGCCAAAACTGCGAAAGTATAAAGAATGTCACTTGAATGGCTTAAATGCTTTTAATGTCTATGTTTTTGTCAGTAGTAGCTTTCCTCTCAAACAGCTCCACACTCTTTACATAATGCGCTATGTACGTTTTAAATTCTAGTTTCTACAGCCAAATGTTTCATTATTTATCGAGTATAGTTGTAGGTGACATAAAAAATAAAAAAATAACACATTTTATATTACAGTGTATTGTTATACACTGGGGCACAGGAGCCAGTATTTAAATACTTCTGTACTAAAATATAAAGGGAGTGGGGAGCCATAAGAAATTCTGCATAGCGCCGTGGCCCCACAAAAAAATCACAGCATCTCATGGCTTATTGCTTTAATAAATACTGCTCAAATATTTTTTGACTATTTAGTAAAAGGAGCATTCAAGGCCATTAGTATCTTTTAATATGTGATTTGTCACCTTACATGGTAATCTGGACCATAAAAACCATTCCTTAATTTGGCTGCATTCATATACTAGTATCTTTTTTCTATCAGCATTCTTACCCCTACAATATCCAGCATGTTTTACATAAAGTATGCAAGCATTGGCAATCGTCCTATGGTGATAAAGAAATGTATTAATTTATAACGGATGTGATATTCCATATCCTAGTATGTATTAGCCAGCTAGTGACAGAAAAAACACATTTTAAATGTCCTCAAGTATCTACATGGTACAGCATCAGAAGGGGGTTTATACCAGAAGGGGAATATTGTGGCACTGCTGTAAGATGCAAGTGAACATGTTCAAACAGGGGAGATTAATTTTGGCTGGGTTTCCCCTTTCAGTTTTGCCTTTCTCTCCCCCTACGTTATAAAGCGCTAAAAACTTGGTTAGTACCCTAATACTAACCCACTAATCCTAAACCCTAACACTAACCCACTAATCCTAAACCCTAACACTAACCCACTAATCCTAACCCCTAACACTAACCCACTAATCCTAACCCCTAACACTAACCCACTAATCCTAACCCCTAACACTAACCCACTAATCCTAACCCCTAACACTAACCCACTAATCCTAACCCCTTAACACTAACCCACTAATCCTAACCCCTTAACACTAACCCACTAATCCTAACCCCTAACACTAACCCACTAATCCTAACCCACTAATCCTAACCCTAACACTAACCCACTAATCCTAAACCCTAATACTAACCCACTAATCCTAAACCCTAACACTAACCCACTAATCCTAAACCCTAATACTAACCCACTAATCCTAAACCCTAACACTAACCCACTAATCCTAACCCCTAACACTAACCCACTAATCCTAACCCCTAACACTAACCCACTAATCCTAACCCCTTAACACTAACCCACTAATCCTAACCCCTAACACTAACCCACTAATCCTAACCCACTAATCCTAACCCTAACACTAACCCACTAATCCTAAACCCTAATACTAACCCACTAATCCTAAACCCTAACACTAACCCACTAATCCTAACCCCTAACACTAACCCACTAATCCTAACCCCTAACACTAACCCACTAATCCTAAACCCTAATACTAACCCACTAATCCTAAACCCTAACACTAACCCACTAATCCTAACCCCTAACACTAACCCACTAATCCTAAACCCTAATACTAACCCACTAATCCTAAACCCTAACACTAACCCACTAATCCTAACCCCTAACACTAACCCACTAATCCTAACCCCTAACACTAACCCACTAATCCTAACCCCTTAACACTAACCCACTAATCCTAACCCCTAACACTAACCCACTAATCCTAACCCACTAATCCTAACCCTAACACTAACCCACTAATCCTAACCCCTAACACTAACCCACTAATCCTAACCCACTAATCCTAACCCTAACACTAACCAACTAATCCTAACTCCTTAACACTAACCCACTAATCCTAACCCCTAACCCACTAATCCTAACCCCTTAACACTAACCCACTAATCCTAAACCCTAACACTAACCCACTAATCCTAAACCCTAACACTAACCCACTAATCCTAACCCCTAACACTAACCCACTAATCCTAAACCCTAACACTAACCCACTAATCCTAAACCCTAACACTAACCCACTAATCCTAACCCCTAACACTAACCCACTAATCCTAACCCCTAATACTAACCCACTAATCCTAACCCCTAACACTAACCCACTAATCCTAACCCCTAACCTTAACACTAACCCACTAATTCTAGACCAGCCCTAACCCACTAATCCTAACCCCTAACCTTAACACTAACCCACTAATTCTAGACCAGCCCTAACCCCTAACCCACTAATCCTAACCCCTAACCTTAACACTAACCCACTAATTCTAGACCAGCCCTAACCCCTAACCCACTAATCCTAACCCTTAACCTTAACACTATCCCACTAATTCTAGACCTAACCCTAACACCAACCCTAACACTAACCCAATAATCCTAACCCTTAATCCTAACACTGACCCTAACCCGAACCCACTAACCCTAACTATAACTATAACCCCTAACCCTAACCCTAACCCTAACCCCTAACTGTAACCCAGGGTCAGTTTAGATGGTTGTAAAATGTGAAACAGTTAAATCCCCGTTGCTGAACTGGACTGTACATGCTACATATGAAGTTTGATTTTTCCTGAAGTCAGCAAGAATAGAGTCGCACCAATTTTCTCATTTTCATCATTATCTTCCCTTTTCTACTTCTCCATCTCTTTCAACACTCTTAATTCATTTTACAGATGAAGTAAAGCTTTAATAAGGCACAGAATATAATTAAAAGTCATGGTTAACTGACATGAAGCGAAAAGCAGAAACACACACTCACTCACACACCCACGCAAACACACAGTTACACACACAAAATCTATTTCCAGAATCTAGGAGCAGGAATAAATTTCTAAGATAACACAATCCTTTTACTGAAGCAATGCTTTACTGCTTCTCTTTAGCAGATAAAAATGTATTAATGAAACACTCAGTGAAGTGGGGCAATGCAAATGAAACGCTAAGATTAGCATTAACGCTGCTGGGCCCTGAAAATACATGCTGGCGCAACGTCACAGCGTCACATGAAGTGTTTACTGGGTATTCACACTACATACTGTTGCTAAGTGTTTCAAAACACCAGAACAGGTGGTAAATGAGCTGCCAGCAAATTCGAGGTGAGTGCCTTTTTGCAGCTGTTTTGCAGACAGTTTAAATGCCTTCTGCTCGCAAAGTGCATGTTTACTAAATTTAAGTGCAAAGTTTTTGAATACGTGATGAAGCCTGTTAACACTTCAAATTACCAGGTTTCAGGTCTATCAGTCTTTAAAACACAGTTCCTACAAAACCGACAGAAAGCCTTACAATAATTACAACTTAAAATAAAGGATGAAAAGGCCTGCAGAAGTACACTCCAGTGCTAAATGCACATAAGGAATGGGTTAGTGTGCAATAATAATAACGAATTATAGCACATATGTATATATAACATGAGGTAGTTTAATGTTTTAGGGAAACTTACTAACTCAGATTTAACGCTGGTGTTGACAGAAAACAGGGATTGCAACGAAACATGAATTTACACTTTAGGTTTAGCTGTTTTATTTACTATCCTAAATAACCAGTGAACCTACACGTGTCTTCTAAGTTTCAGTATCATTGCTGTCCTTAGAAAAAAACAGTATCTCAAAAATGGCAACTTTACCTTAACCCTAATTCTAACTTTTATTGTAAGTCAATGGAACGAGTTTTTTCTGAGTTTTTTCCTAGTTATTTTGGGGCATTTCAATTGGTGCATTAATAATATTAATTTTACACAATATAACGCTACGTTAAAATACTGTAGAAAAATAAAAATAGACAAAAATGAGGATACATGTTTTTCTTTGGAAGGGGATGATATGCAATGGTTTTTATTTTAAAAATAGAGACAATTTTCATTGGGGACTATTAGCCTTATAACGCCCTGCATGTACCTCTCCTTCTTGACTAGATTAAAAAATGCATTAACATCTCAAAAACTACCATAAAACAAAGCTTCAGGCATCAGACAGTATATTCATATGCATTTCATGTAATAGCTTTCTGTAAGAGAGCTTTTAGAGGAAGATGTCTGATTCCCATCACCACCACTGTGAGCAATTCTGACTTTAAATTTTTTTTAAATGTATAAATTTCACATCAAACCAGTCTGAATGACCTTGTTTACATCTTAACAATTTAATTACATTGAAATTATGTGTAGAAAATTGGTGGACCTGTCCTTTTAACCTCAAGCTTCCACTAACTGAGCTGCATTGCTGGGGTGCTTTTAGTCTCTGGTCAATTGTCTCCTGCATGAACTACTACCTAATGAGCTTTTCCAACATTCACAGAAGTGACATCATCAGCAGGTACAACGTGGACGTGCATGAATGTGTGTGTTACCTGGTTAAGTTGGGTCTCAGAGTTGACATGAATCTCACACACTTCACACTGGAAGCTCTTGTTGGACACACTCATGCTGCCCTTGTTGGCCAACCTCTTGCTTTTGCATGAGGCACGGGAGGACAGCATCTTCCCACGCCGTCGTGGCAACACACTCTGTCCCTCCAGCATCAGTTTGTGCTTAGTCCCTGTGAGAAGTCAAACAGGAGTCATACACTAGTGCCAAACTCCCTGATCTCAAAATGATTCGTTTAAATTATGATTCTTTGGGAAACAGTTGAGTGCATCATAAGATCTCAAGAATTCACTCTGATTTAACTCAAGTAGATTACAAGGTTTGATTGTTAGTGTTGTGATGAAATATTATTATAATCAGTTATAAGGATACAGCTAACCATCAGACTGATACATTTAATGACAATGAGTGTGTTTACATGCATCTTAATAATAATCTGATCTTAATTTCTGGAATTATCTGATTATTCAAGTGGTCATGTAAACAGCATACACTGATTTCTTAGATCAGATTAAGGGCCTAGAAATCAGATTTACAAACCCAATAATTAGAGTTTTAACTCAGTTAACTCAGTGTATTTATACCTACATCTGATTTCTTTCAGACTTTTTTTCAGTCTGCCCATGCGCAAGAGCTACATAATGGCAACAAAACACTGTTTTGCAAATAATAATAATAGTAATAATAATAATTATTATTATAATTATTATTATTATTAGTAGTAATAGTATAACTATATGCTTGAAGAAATGAAGGATATAAATGTTCTTCATCTTCTAGATAATGTATATTCCCATATCCATGTTAAGTCACTTAATGTTAAAATAAAAAGCATAAAGTTTTACATTACACTTATTTCTTATTCTAATTTCTTATTCTGGGAGTTGTTTGGCTGGTTCCAAAAGTAGAAATGTAGTGCCTGACTTAGATCTGAAGTTTTCCCATTATCTGATTACCCAAGTAAATGCAAATGTGGTGAATAGATTACTGACTCTGCATTTATCTGATTTTCAAGTGCATGTAAACACACTTATTGACACACACAGGCTGCGTTCATTGATACATGTTGCTTATTTGCTGCTGATTTTGTGGGTGGAGCTTGACATTTTTTCCTTACATGGCTGGGAACTAGAGCTACACTAATATGAGACAACTGCTGGCAGTTAGAATTAAGTAAATCAAGGCTACATAGGAGCCAAAAGCAAGTCATTTGTCCTTCATCTTATTACACCTTATCATAAATGAGTAAAGCCCGACACCAAGATCATCTCCTATTGACTGATACCAAAATTTGGTCAACGTTTTCCAATTAAAGTGCATAATCCAGTACACTGTCATTTGTTGGTGTCTGTTGTCATCTTAAAGTTATTAACAGAATTAATGGCAAGTGTGGTCTTTTTAATAGGTGCCAAACTGTGTCCTGGCTGTACAGCCACGTACCGCTGTTGTGGGCCTCTAGCTGATTGACTGAGTTGACGGTCACTTTGCAGACAGGACAGTAGAGATGCTGTCTGTTCCTCCTGGGTTCCTTCTCCGCTGGGGTCTCTCCTGCTGGGCTGTCCCGCTGGGGGGCTGTCTCACTGGATCCGGAGGCAGCGTCCGGTGGGCCATCTGAGTGCTGAGAGGGGGGAGAGACTGGCACGTCCGCCGAGGACACCGAGGACACGGGAGTGAGGATGACCGAGCTGGACTGAGCATCATCCAGCTTCACCACAGAGTCTGAGTCACAGAGCAGAGCTAAAGGAGAGGGAGGGAGAGAGAGGGAGAGAGAGAGAGAGAGAGAGAGAGAGAGAGAGAGAGAGAGAGAGAGAGAAATTACCCTCATAGTTCCTTAAAGACATATGAACTTTCAAAGTGAGAAAACTTTTGCGCTTGTAAGTAAAGGAGGACACATCTTATTATGATTTGCCACATAATGATATTTTTTTTTACATTAAAGCAAACAGAAATAGTTCAAAATAAATAAATAAGTTCATATTTATAAATAAAATAAATAAATAAAATCTATATAATAGAAAAACATGGAATCCTCATTTCCTTTAACTTTTAGAACCCTATGGTACTTGTTTTGGTATTATGCTCAAGTACAATTACAATTACAAAGTATTTGCATGAGACAGCAACACATGCCATATGTTGTTATTTTCAGGAGACCCTGGGCTACTCAGATATGCCATTATTTAACAATTTTGATACCTTCGTAAATTTTGTATACAAAATTTAGCAAGCACCTGCAAAACTGCTTCATTTTGTGCCTGTACAGGTCTTGAAAACAAGTGCCAGCACAGACGACTTCTCAGAAATTGTGTGTTTGTGAGCTAAAAATGCAGTAACTTTGATAGCAGTTCATTCAGCTGCTAATTATTGAGTGAAAATACATGATCAGGATCAGTGAGACATGGGTCTGCTGAGTGTTTTGATATGTGTATCAAGTTGAAGTTTTTAAGTCTTTGTTATAAAATTAAGGCTTAAAGTAGAGAACTAATTTCAGGATTATGGCTGTTCAGTCACTGTAGCTTAAACCGTACTTAAGTTATAAGAGACCAGAAGACAACTATGCATTTTACCCACAGGCTTTGGGTTCTACGGGTTAAATGAAAGAGTTTGTTCTAAGACTTTTTCAATTCACTGTTTTTGTGAGATCACAAAACCCAGACATTTGCATCCATTTGTCAATTCAGCCTACAGCAGAGTAGCCCACCCATTCACAATGAAGTTACCAGCAGCCTGGACTGATTTCTGAATGAGGTGCAACACAGTGCAGCCAATGAGAAAAACGAAAAACACTCATTTGAATAGACCAGTCTTAAAGGCACAGTACCAAAAAAACAGCCCTTTGAATTCTTTAGCAGTGGTTTCCAATCCTGGTCCTGGAGGACCCCGCGCCCTGCATATTTTGATGTTTTCCCTGCTCCCAACACACCTGATCCAACTAATCTGCTAATTAACAAGCCCTTACTGAGTTGAAGCGCATGTTTTTTGGCAGGAAAACACAAAAATGTGCATGACAGGAGGGTCCTCCAGGACTGAGACAGGAAACCATTGTTTGGACGGATAAAGGGAGGTTTAAAATGGTCATATAAAAATTAATTTCGTTTATTAAACCATGCAAATGTTTTCAGGGTAAAAGAAGAAAAATATCTCAGTGGGTTAAAACAAACTTTTGTCTTAAACAAACTGTCTGCCTAACAAAAGCAAACCAGTTCAACAGCAAATCAGTCAACTTTTTAATTTAACATTAAATGCTGACAGCACAATTGCGCTCTGACCGTTGATACATATCTAGTCTTTTTTGTCCTTGCGTTCTTGAGTAGTGTCCCACCACTCTCCACCTCTCTCTCTTTTACTCTCTCTCCCTCGAGCCCAGTGAACTCTAATGATTAAGGTAGGAAGATGAGTGTGATACTCAGCAGAAATCGTGTGGATCAATCTCCAGCACAGAAAGCTGCACAGTCATAGTCCGAAATACACACATAGCACGGGGACATGAGCACTGAGTGTTGCCCAATGCAATTCACTCCATTTCATTAGTTTTCACACTTCGCTCAGGTGTGAAAAACCCTTTGCGCACTCACAGTCCCTCTCTCCAATACACTTCCATTGGACTGAGTGCATTTCTCTTCTCGCATCGCCCGAGCCTTCTATAAAATCTCTGCCACCAGGGAGTCACGACAATCACAAAATCAGTGAGACATCTAAAGATTTACGTAGGAGGGGTCAGCACACCCACCAGAGACAGGCAAGAGAAGGAGGGAAACACTGGCTTTGTGCTCTGGTTGAACTTCTATAATACTGTACACAAATGGAGCACTTCAGTACATATTCAAGCAATGGTTCAGTGGGGTAACCAGATTTCTTGCATGAAAACACTGTTTGGTATATTGCTCTACATCTGTGTACCATGGATTTAAGAACAGCCATACTCTACTTTCATACTGACATTAAAAAGACAACATTATTGTTACCATCATGTTTGGCATTTGGTGTTGAAATCAAAATTAAATTACAATAATATTAATAAATATGAACTAAAGAAAGGCAGCACGGTGGTTAATGGTTAGCACTGTCGCCTCACAGCAAGACAAGCCCGGGTTCGATACCCCGGTCCGGTCCAGGCTGTGGAGTTTGTATGTTCCCCCACGGGCTTGAGAGGTTTTCCTCCTGGGTACTCCGGTTTCCTCCCACATGTTAGCTTGATCGTTTAGCCTAAATTGCCCATAGGTGTGAGTGTGTAAGTGAGTGTGTGTTGGCCATGCGATAGATGGATGAACTGTCCATGGTGTACCCTGCCTTCACCCGATGATGCTGGGACTGGCTCCAGCCCCCTTGTGACCCTGACTAGCTGGGTAAAATGACTCAAAAATTAGTAGTTAGTACAGAATCTGGACCTGAACTGAGACTCAGCGCTCTTGCCTTCAACAAAAAAAATACTTTTATTACAAAACGTGACACACATACAATCTGTGTCTCCTGTTTTACTGATAACAGTGTCTCTCAGTCAATCAATAGCAATCTGCCAGAAGAGACAGAATAATTCTCTTTCTCCCTCTCCCCCACATTTCACTCTGTATCTCCTTCTCTGTCTCTTACCCCTTCACACACTCTCTCTCTCTTTCATTCCTATGAGTGTATGAATTCACTCATACTCATTCACAGTCATATTCACAGTCCACTCATAACTCATTTGCTTCAAACCTGAAGCCTCTACGCTGCATTTCCAGCAACACAATACAGCAGTTTAGTGACGGCACTGAGGGGCTGATGAAACTCTCAACTATAAATTTTGAGGAATTTTACTCAACCCCACCTATCACCATCTCTCTCTCTCTTTTAATTTTTTTCCCCTTTTTGTTTCTCCCCATCTCCCACTGTCTTCTCTCATCCATTGTTTCATCTCTGCCTTTCTGATTCTCTTTTTCTTTCTCTTCACTCTCTTCATTTTTCTCTCTCCATCTCCTCCCCCCATCCCCACCTCCACCTCCCCCATTCTGTCGTGTCGCTCAGGCTCTAATGGAAGTTGACGTGTTCAATTCGTGCTGATTGGCCCCTGCAGCTGCAGCCTTAATAACAGAACACTGCTAATTTCATCAAGCAATCAGCTGTGTGTGTAGAGGTGTGTGTGTGTGTCTAGAGGTGTGTATCGGGTTTATGCCACACTGTGGGGACCAAAACCTGTTCATATACTTATGCTGTTATGACCTTCCACCCCATAATGTAAGTTTTACAATTTTAGGATCATCAGTTTAGGATTAGAGTATGGTTAGGGTAAAGTTATAGTTAGTTTAGGGTAAGGTTAGGGTTTGGATAAGGTTAGGTTAGGGTAAGGTTAGGTTAGGGTAAGGTTAGGGTAAAGTTATAGTTAGTTTAGGGTAAGGTTAGGGTTTGAATAAGGTTAGACTTAGTGTTAGGTTTAGATAAGGTTAGGGTTAGTTTAGGGTAAGGTTAGGGTTTGGATAAGGTTAGGTTAGGGTAAGGTTAGGGTAAAGTTATAGTTAGTTTAGGGTAAGGTTAGGGTTAGTTTAGGGTAAGGTTAGGGTTTGGATAAGGTTAGGTTAGGGTAAGGTTAGGGTAAAGTTATAGTTGGTTTAGGGTAAGGTTAGGGTTTGAATAAGGTTAGACTTAGTGTTAGGTTTAGATAAGGTTAGGGTTAGTTTAGGGTAAAGTTAGGGTTAGTTTAGGGTAAGGGTAAGGTTTAGATAAGGTTAGGGTTAGTTTAGGGTAAGGTTAGGGTTTGGATAGGGTTAGGTTAGGGTAAGGTTAGGGTAAAGTTATAGTTGGTTTAGGGTATGGTTATGGTTTGAATAAGGTTAGGGTAAGCTTACAGTGGGGTTAGGGTTGGTTTAGAGTAAGGTTAAGGTTCAGATAAGGTTAGGGTTAGTTTAGGGTAAGGTTAGGGTTTAGATAAGGTTAGGGTTAGTTTAGGGTAAGGTTAGGGTTTGGATAAGGTTAGGGTTAGTTTAGGGTAAGGTTAGGGTTTGGATAAGGTTAGGTTAGGGTAAGGTTAGGGTAAAGTTATAGTTGGTTTAGGGTAAGGTTAGGGTTTGAATAAGGTTAGGCTTAGTGTTAGGTTTAGATAAGGTTAGGGTTAGTTTAGGGTAAAGTTAGGGTTAGTTTAGGGTTAGTTTAGGGTAAAGTTAGGGTTAGTTTAGGGTTAGTTTAGGGTAAGGTTAGGGTTTAGATAAGGTTAGGGTTAGTTTAGGGTAAGGTTAGGGTTTGGATAAGGTTAGGTTAGGGTAAGGTTAGGGTAAAGTTATAGTTGGTTTAGGGTATGGTTATGGTTTGAATAAGGTTAGGGTAAGCTTACAGTGGGGTTAGGGTTGGTTTAGAGTAAGGTTAAGGTTCAGATAAGGTTAGGGTTAGTTTAGGGTAGAGGCAGAGCATGTGCATGGCGCAGAATGTGAAAGGAGCAATGGATTTTCATAAAGTCATAGCATCAGTGCTCTCTCTCTCTGAAGCCACTCCAGAAATACTCCATTCTGCTAGCCAGACAGTCCTTTTTCCACACACTACCTCTGCGTGAAGAGTGATGCGGTAAGGACCCTACAGCTCACACTTTACAACCATTCATCTGGAAGGTCTACAGACATTAGAGAGAGTCAGGCTCGTGTTATCCATTTTGCTGAGTGAATGATAAAAAAGATAAAGAAGTGTTAAGAGTGCATGTGTTTGTTCAGCCTCTGCAATTTTCTAGCCTGTGACTCGGCAGTCACTTCAAGCCTAAACCTTCTAAAAAAAACAAAAACAAAGAATGATTGGCTGGTTCTACTTTAATAACGACCATAAATTATATAATTAGGAGAAGACAAGGAGCAGAGCGGTTTCTCTGTCATGTGAGTGAGGACAGAACGCAAAGCAGGTAATCAAAAACCTGGAGTTGAGGTTTACAGTGTTAGGTTTAGGCTAGAGTAGTTCTGGTCAAGGTTTAGGCAAGTCTCCAGGAAATTAATGGAAGTCTATGCAATGTCCCCATAATTCACAAAAACAAACATGTGAGTGTGTGTAGAGGTGTATGTGTGTGTTTGCATGTGAATGTGGTGGCATGAAAGTGATTGTAATCACACTCAATGATTAGATATGGCTCCAGTGTATGTTCATGTATGTTTACCTGAGGGTGTATATCACTAGTGGTGTTAACCCACTACTGCGCAAACCCGTAACATACGCTAACACACTAATACACAACCTCTGTCTGCTGACTGCGTGTGTGAGTGTGTCTTTGATCCGAGGTTGAACAAAAGAGAGCAATACCAAAGTTTAATTACCAGAAAAACACTGAAATTACTGACAATATGAAAAGCTGCAGAGGCTAATCAGCTCCCCTTTACACCCTCCCTTCCTCCCTCAACCCCCCCCCCCCCACCCTTTGCTGTCTTTCTTTCTCTCTCTCTTATCTAATCTCTTTCTTTCTCTTCTCTGAATGTTTCCCTTCCGAGTCGCCTCTGTAGGAATGGGGTGGAATATTAACAGATTTGATGAGCTTGCTCTTCTCTCCCCAGCTCTATTCTCTTTTTCTTTAGCTCTGCCGCTCTATCCATAAGGCTGCGGAGGAACATCAGAGTCTGAATGCCTCCGTTTATTAAATTCTTTTTGCTTCTTCAATTTTGCTTTCATGCAGATAAAGGAAGAATAAACATCTGATGAATTGAGAAAGGGGGGAAGGTAAAATGGGTAATAAAACCTCAGTCAGCTCCTGAACTGATCTCTCTGGCCTTCAGGTATGGCTGTTTGTTCTCTATATGAACCAAATAGCAAGCACAAGTAAACTACATTACCCATAATCCTTTCCACAGACAGGTCCTGTGGGCTGTAGAGTGTCCCATTTCTCATTACGGGGATCAAAGATGCTCTCAAACTCCCTCTATGTGGGCTTTGGTGAGAAAGGCACTGATGTGGACTCAGATGTGGGCCCCTTACCCAAAATTCTTTGTGTCATACTTAAATTCTACATTCATTACATACACTGACTGGCCTCTTAAATATAATTAATGCCATTAAAAGGATCTCCATTCATAGCCCATTTTCTCAGCTACCACTACCATATAGGCACACTTAGCAGTACAACTACAGACTGTGGATCATCTGATTGTCTGTATACCTTGTTAGCCCCTTTGATCCTGTTCTTTAATGTCCAGGAGCCCTACGGGACCAGGTAGAATTTGGATGGTAAAACATTTCTTAGCACTGCAGTGACACTGATGTGGTGGTGGTGTGTGTTGGGCTGGTGTGAGTAGATCAGATACAGCAGTGCTGAGACTGAGAACAGTCAGCCTATATTTAATGGTCAGTCATTACCTGACTGTTATATATAGGCTGATACTCACTCTATATAACCTAACTGACTCATAAGTCCTAATATTTACACAGTTAAATGTTTTAAATATTTTATTTTGGTAAAATCTTCGTCCTGTGTTATGAATAAAATATGACTGCTTGACTGAATGGCATTGAATTGTTGGATTCTCTGTCTTAGATACTCAAGAAATCCTATTTTTGTCTTTACTTTAGTCTTTACTACTTTATAATTAGTAATAGAAACAATATTTAACAACTTAATTAAATGTATAGTATATACACAGTATATACACTGTGTTCAAAATAGAGCTGAACAGTATATAGAAAACAACTCCATCAGCAGCAGTGACTTTCAGAGTAATCCAGATTCATTAAAGCAACAGGCTGCGAGAACTCAATGCTAAGTGATACCAACCGAGGTGCACTACAGGTGGCGCTAGTGTACACACTAGTCCAGCTAGCAGGCTGCCATACTAGCTAACGGTTAAATCAAGGCTAAGGTCTGCCATGACACTAAGAATGTGGTGGGTACTTCAGGTGGGTGATTACTGCTTGATGCCTGACTCAGTCATTCAGGTAAGGGGCTCCTGTTAGCTTGTTTTTCTCATTATATGTTGTTCATTTCTGTCTACTGGCCCACATGCATGAGTAGGCTCGTGTCTGCAGCAGTATCCCCATGGCTGATACCGATACCGTGTTTAGGTGCCAGGGTCTGATGCTGATATGATATCGGTGCAACACTATAAGTGAGCATATATATGTAATAAGATTAAATAACTTTAAACTTGTTCCCTAACCTTAATCTCAGTAACCATAAAGAACGCACAGACACACAGACATCTGGTCACTTACTGGATCCTTCCATCACACAGGGCTCCAGAAGGGCAGGGGGAGGCTCAGGTGCACTTGTTCTCCCTCTGTCCCTCTCTCTCTCTTTCTCTCTCTCTCGGCCGTGTGTGTGCTCGAGCTGCCGTCTGTGCTGCTTGTTCTTCTGAGCCTCCAAAGCTTTCAGCTTACGAGCGTGCTTATGACCTTTATAATGCGCTTCAGCCTGGTTCTGTAGAGAGAGACAGAGAGAGAAAGAGAGAAAGAGAGAGAGAGAGAGGGGAAGGAATACTTCATTAACAACTAACTTCTGGAACATGCATATCACTTACAGTCTATGCAAACTTACTTTACTGTTACAAAAACAGCAAGTAGCCGATGAAAAAAACAGAGAAAATTCAAAAGATTCATATTCATAATATATTTTTTGCTCAAGCATGTGTGAATGTGCAGAAAAGAATCTCTCACATACACACACACACACACACACACACACACACACACACACACACACACACACACACACACACACACACACACACAATCTGAGTCTGGACAGAGCTGATAAGAGGAGATAGAGCCAGCAGGAGGGGCAGAGCTATAATTGCATGTGTAACAAAATAACAGAGAAAGAAACCACTTCCCAACTACATACAGAGAGAGAGAGAGAGAGAGAGAGAGAGAGAGAGAGAGATGGAGAGAGAAGTAAAAAAGACAGAAATAAAAAGAAAAGGCAAGAGAAGTGGAAAAAAGAACAGAGTAGGAAAGAAAAGAGAGCCAAAAGGAATGAAAAAGAGGAGAGAGACAATGAAATGGAGAGAGCACAATGGAGATAGAAAGAAATTGACAGAGAGAGGAATGAGAGTGCGACAGAAAGAGGAGAGAAGAACAGAAAGAGACAGAGGGAGATAAAGAGAAACAGAGGAGGGAGAGAGAGAGAGAGAGAGAGAGATTTGCTTTGATGTATTTGATGCTAATAATTCAGTTGTTTTTAAACAGAAACTTTCACCTCTGTTCAGTCACTATTTCCACCTCTTTAATAAAGCAGGAGACTAATGTGTTAAGGAGACAGACGGCGGACTTGAACACTGATAAAAGCAGTGTTTAACTCAGACACTGGGAGTAAGGTTCTAGTCCCAGCTGTGCCCTGTGCAGCCTGTGTTTAATGTTTTTAACGCTGTCTCACCCAAGTCTTCACAGAGGCACCATGTGAGCATCATGTAAGCACAGCTTAAGTAGAGCTAAATTCACTGTGCATCCAGACCACACCGCTTTGAAGCAGGATACCAGCTTTCTTTTCTAATTAAAAAGTTCTATAGCAGCTTTATCAGATTCAGTTTTACAGCAATTTGACAGCGCAAACAGCAGATTTGTTTACTGCAACAAATATACAATCACACACGTTTTATGGGCTGCTTGTACCAGATAAAAGCCTCATTATTAAGACTAGACTTCACCCACCATCAGTACAGTGCAGGAGCTACTCTGTGGCATGTACAACTGGATCACTTCACCAGCAAAAACAAGCAAAAAGTTAAAGCATGTGTTTTGATTTACTACCTTTCACCTCTTCTTCGGTCAAAACAGCTATTAAAGATGGCTTACTATTTTTTCTAGGTGAAAACTCACAAAACTACAGTTCAAACTGAAAATATACAACAACATGGGCCTCCAGGTTAAAGACCTGGTAGACCACCAGAACAGTCACCATCAGATCAACAGTACGCTTTCGTCTTTGAATAAGAGGAGAACATCAGGCTCCATGCTTGCTTTAGATTAGAAACAATGCATGGATGTTTTTGTCCATTCCCACACTGTGAGAAGTGAAAACTCAACACTGTGGGTCTGCAAGGATGTGTAGCTGTCAGAAGAAAATATGTAAATCAAACAAAAAGGCTGCTGGTGTTCTCAGAACAATGTCCAGACCTCAACATCACCGAATGTGTTGGGATTACTCTGATCCCTGTAAACAGAAACGCAACCAACTTCTAAGACTGAACTTTGGAGTTGTGAAAAAACATGTTTGGGGTGACTGGGCTGTGAAAGTGGTCCAAATCTGATCTTACCTTCTTCAACATTCTTATATTTCTTATGTGATGTGCATCTATGTGTCAGTGTGAACATGAAAAAACACTGAATCTGATATTTCCTTTTGACAACGAGCTCAAATGTGTTCTGTGTGATACGCCCAGTTATCAGTCACTGGAACTCCTGGTGGATATGAACCTGATGACCTGCATCCGTTAGCAGTCGTGATTGTTCACGTCTGGATGAGTGTGCCATGTGTAGCATTGTTCTTTCATGCATGTGGGTCAGTTAAGCAGAGTGATCTGTTCAGACTAATGTCTATTACATTTTAAAGACATTCTTACAAGCCTAACAAGAAATTATTGGATTTACTAAGAAAATCAGATTTGGGCCACTTTTACCTACTGTGTGAACATAGCCTTGGATCATAAGAAGCAAACCTTTGAAAGTCTGGAAAAATATCCCTGTAGATTTCTGAGCCTGAGATTGAAAGTGAGCATCTTGCAAAGAACATAAGCTGTAATAAAGGTGGTGTAATAAAGAGTGGACACCCTAAATAAAATAAAAAAAAAATAAAAATAAAAATAAAAAAAATTATATATATATATATATATATATATATATATATATATATATATATATATATATATATATATATATATATATATATAAATAAATATATATATATATATATATATATATATATATATATATATATATATATATATATATATATATATATATATATATATATATATGAGGCTTCTGTGTCATTTTCTTTTAAACATGTATTTTCTGCTGTATTTTCCAGACACTGATTTTTTTTTTATTTATGCTTAACACCTTATACTGTTTTGGCTGAAACTAAAATGAAAATGTGGTATCTGTTTACTATCATATCATCCATCATCCCCCCTACCATGAATCTTAAAATCTGCCCCAGAGTGGTTAATGTACACGTAGATCAGCATGAGGAACTGGAGCCTTTAACATTCTAATTTGTTTCCTATCACTATATAAAAGAAGCTTTATGGTGAAGTCAAAGTATGTATTTTTACAGGTCTAGGAGCTACAACATTTGAAGGAATGCTAACAAGACACACCAGCACAAACATATGCACAGCTCATATGCAAACAGCAGACACAGGCACTCTTTTCTCCTTCTGCTGTATAAAAGCAAATGGGAGATGAAATGGACTGAAATCACTTGCGCTGCGTGTTCCACAAGCTAATACATCAACTCTGCAGAGAGCACAAGCAAATGCAGATATTCCAGAAAGGCAGAAGCAGAGACAGAGAGAAACTGAGATAGAGAGTGGGGGTGATAGAGGGAGCTCTCTGGGGAGTTAATGAGCATTTAATAGACTTTGCAGCATCCGGCAGACCACAATGCTGGATAAGCTTCAGCAACTGAGCTGGAGGCTGTAAGTGACCACTGAGAACAAACTACAAACCCCATCAACTCGTGCTGTACAGGTTTCTACCTCACATTAACAGGGCAGGTAAGGTATGCAGAACAAATGAACTAATACATTTACAAACATAAAAGTCATCATTTTCAAAGCTTTTGTAAAATACAGAATACACACACTCTTCTGAGCGCATACAAACTGAATTCTATGTATTAAAGTAGTAGTATTATAGGCGAGAACAGACACAAGCATATACACTACTGTGTAAAGGTCTTAGGCACCTAAGCTCACTGTTTAAAAGCCTTTATCTTATCAATAAGTGTATTTTCACCAGTAATAACACCAGATATCATTAGAACAGATGTAAAAAAGCATAAACACAATACAAAGTAGCATAAATGTATTATTTCTAAAGAAATTGATCATATCTTGAGCTCCAGTTTGAAGAACAAAGTTCCAGATTTCTCCTGGACCCCCAGACATTGTATAAATGTATTAAATTCCTTCAGCAGCAATCTTGATTTAGCTTAATGAAGTACTGAGCAGTTAAAGCAGGTATTAGATGATGAGTGTAAATAATACTGGGTTGTTTCCACAAGGAAAAGCTTAGAAAGGGTTCAATAAACACACTGACATATTTGAAACAACTACTCACTGTATTTATATTAATTAATACTTTGAATATTAAACAAATATATGTATTTAAAACATAATAATGTCCATGCATTGAACATTCCCTGTATAAGAACCTGAAAGGCAGACAACTATGCTCAATACTAGTCCATGTTAAAAAGAACACCAATGCCATGACCGGGACAGCTTTGGCTCTGTAACTCTCTGTAGCTCACGTCTTCTACATCCTTCTCTATAATTCTGTGATTTTCTTATAATTTCAGATGCAGAACATGATGTCCGTCATCACTTGCTTTTGATATTCTACATGAACCCTCTTGTTCTATTGTCTTTTTTTTAAATAGTGGTTATTATATATGTCAGTCTAAAGCCTTCTGCTGCTCAACACGAACAAATATATCTGCTAATATCAGTAAGTAAATTTTGTTTCATGAGAAAAAAAAAAAAACTTTTTGCACTAGTCAAATAATTGCATTAGTATCCTCAGAAACAACCTAAAACTAAAATGCTGTTATGTTATAAAAAAATAATGATTTTTTTCTTCTCATATTCATTTTCCTTTTCCAAGCCAATAGAAGGTGATACAGATACCAATGACAGTCTGAGATGTACATGTGTAAGAGAGAGGGGGAGAGAAGAAATAGAAGGTGTAAATGAAAAAAAAATAGAAATAGAGAGGGTGTAAATGAAAAAAGGGGAGCTATTCTAAAAATCAAGCTGCCAGCCCACTGAGTACTGACCGTGGAGTTGAAGCGGAGATGGCAGATATTGCATGAGATGACCTGCTTCTTCTTCTGAGGGACGCCAAATGTGTGATTAATAACAGCCTTCTGTACAGGGTCCATCTGAAAGAGAGTAAGAGAGAGAGAGAGAGAGAGAGAGAGAAAGAGAGTAAAAAAAAGGAAAGACCATGTCCAAAAATTAATAACATTCAATGGATAAATAATGAATAATGCAAGTAAAAGGTGAAGAATTACAGAGTCCAGCATGCAGTAACAGCATGTATTGAGTCTCCTCTATTCCCTCTCTCTCTCTCTCTTTCTGTCTCTGACTCTGAAGATCCCTCAGCTCCTGTCCGGCCTCTGTTTGTTTGGCTTCTCCACACAAAAGTGCCACAAAGGCACCCACTGCAACTTTAAACCCTTCACTCAGGGGATGGGGACTTTCCCCCAGCAAACGTATGCCATGGGAACACACACTGCACGGCAGCAGCCTGCTGCAGCCTCCTGGACCACCGTTTGCTTTAGGACCCCAAGAATGTGTGCATTGTCAAGCCGCAGTCATGCTTGACCATCTGGGACGCAGCCAGCACCCTGTGTGTGTTAAAGGCACCCATTGTTGTGCTGTGATACCACCGAGGCTCTTAAGGTAGATGAGACCTCAGTGGAGAAGCTAAAGAGAAGAGAACGGCTTATAAAGTAATAATGAAATTAAAGAAATTAAAGTGTCGCTTCCACCAAAAACGATTCTATCTATTAGCAGAAGTGGAGTAAAATACACAACACTGTGTTTGCATTAGTGTAGAAATGCCATTGAATTATTGTGTTTTTTTGTTAGCTTAGAATGAGCTTTTCATATCTGCATAAGAGCAGGTTGTCTTCCAACACAGACTACCACCATCATGTTTCTACAGCAGCCCAGAACAAACAAACTACAAGCTGGCTGTTTTTACATTAAAGTAGCGTATTGAATTTGGTGATGCTATAGCTCCTGTTGGAAGAAAGGAAAAAGAATACCTTTCAAAATGTCCTAAAATATTGCATATTTATTGCTAGCTCTATAAATAAAATTCCAAGTAGAATGTTTTGACATCTTAAATCTCCTTATCAAAATATTCCTCAGTATATTCAGTAGGTGGCAATACTCAAATTCACCACTACAGGTTACACACTGCTCCTTTAAGTCTGCTTGTTTGAGCTACAAGGCTAAAGTAAAGTTAACAGCCCACTAGGTTAGTATTATGTAAACTGTAACCTAAACTAAAATCAACAAAAGGTGAAAAATACTAGTGTAAGTTTTTTTTTTTTATACTATACTAACAGTCATTTGCTAATGTTTAAGTGTGCTGGACAAACGGCCAATAAAAATAAAAGTTAACACATTTTCTTTGCACAATTTAATTTATTTAGAGTACTAGACAAAACATGCAATGTGCAAAAGCTAGAGCAGAAGTCATATTTGGTTATATTTTATTTAATGCATATATGTTTTTAAGAAAAGCACCATATTTATGTGTTTTCTCTATAGAGAACTGGATAGATAGATACTTTATTGATCCCAGAGGGAAATTCAAGGCATCCAGAAGTTAGCTATTCCACAAGTGCACAAGGTAAGACAAAACAGGACAGTTACAACAAAAAATAAAGATAAAGATAGAATAGAAAATAAAAACTATCAACAAAACAGTATTACCAAAAGTGTCTTGGATAGAGTTCACTGAAAAGGGTTAAGTCAAGGCAGACTCGCTGGTCTATAGTACAGTTCAGAGCATCAGTTGATGCTCAGCAAGACTTTTGTGTTTTTATGCGTTTTATGTTTTAAAACTAAAAAAACATGATCAGAATCAGCCAAGATCAGACTCTGCAGATTTTTGCTCCCAACAATCAAACTGCAATCTAATATTTTCATTTTGTCCGTGTTGCATTTTAATGCTGTAAATAACGTGAGTCAGGTAAGTGCACTTCTGCTGTCCCTAAATGCTGCTGCACCAAAACGTTATAGCATAATTATGTGTGACTCATTGTGTTAAACAGCCACCTCTTACTTTCAGTGTGGTATTGTACATAATTTGAATAGGCAACTGATTTTTCATTTATACAATTGAAATGCAGAGAGCACAAGCTGACATTTAGACTTTAGTTTGAAAGTATTGGAAATATGTTGGCGTGTTTATTTAGAGATTTAGACCTAATTAAAAATCAGACAAAAATGTGCTGTGCAGAAACTGGAATTAGTCATCTGTAATTAAGTATGTTTAAGTATGGATATTTTTGTACTTTTTACACTTTATACTGTCTCTATACTTTCATTCTTGGGTTCATAATCCAACTTTTTTGAGTAAAATTATCATCTATGAAAACAGACAAATGCACAGCAAAGACAACTGCTGCCATCTGTTTGTCTATGTTAATAAATAACAGTACCATGTCAGGATCTACACTGTTGGGTAAAGAAATTCAAGTATTTCCAAAATGGTAACCTACCCTACTTTATTTTTAGTGTAAGTTAATGT
The DNA here is from genome assembly GCA_021613375.1 of Megaleporinus macrocephalus. Lineage (NCBI taxonomy): Eukaryota > Metazoa > Chordata > Actinopteri > Characiformes > Anostomidae > Megaleporinus > Megaleporinus macrocephalus. The sequence continues at coordinate 12,002,235 of CM038719.1, forward strand.
AAAGAGATTTTATTTAAAACAGATTAGGTGAATTTATAATTTGTCTGCTGAATTTATATTATGTTCAAATTTCGCTGGACAGTGACAATAGAACAAAGCTTTTTGAGAGTACATGTAATCTTGGTGTCTTAAGTCTGTTCAAGTTTGCTTTGACAAAGTTTTAGAAAGGTTACAAAGAGACTTAAAGCTCAACAACTCTGGTATTTATTTAGCTGATGGTTTAGGGATCTGTAATGGCGAACTGACTTGCCCAGTGTGAGAATCTAATAATTCAGAGACTATTACACTAAGATTTTAAGCACAGAGCACATAACTCAAATGAGCTTGAAATATTTCTAGGCCTAAAGGGGAATTGCTGACCTCTGAGATGAAAGACCGGCGTACGATATTGTCCTTCACTGAGAAAAGACTGGCTGCATGGAAAATACACATTCATATAGGAAATAATGGCAAAAACTACAATGTCTCTTAAGAACTAATGTTACTCTTTTATTCTTTTTTACTTTAAATTGCTGTGTCTCATTTACGTTGGCAGACCAGGTGAGTGAATATGAACAGTTGGTTTATATATATATATATATATATATATATATATATATGGGTCGTACAGCTTACACTTAAACACCTCCCAGGGTATATATGAAATTATTACTGTTACGTTACATGCAAGTAGCAGACACTAGTGTCAATTTCTGTGTACATGTCCACAGAGAGGCAGATTCAGAAGTATATCTAAGCCTTAAGGAAGGAGGTCATGTGGAGAGGAGGAGAGGGATGAGGTCACCGACAGCTACTTTGTAACCAAGACAGGTGCATTCATCACCGCGGTGTGTGACACATACTGAGCCTTATCTGATTGGAGGAGGAACACGACTCTCTGCCTATTTGAGTCTGTGTATCTGTGTGTGTAGCTTTGGGATTCTTTATTATTTGATAGTGGAAGGTGCAAAGTGAACACAAACAGAGTCCTAGAGCTGATAATAATAACACAATCAAGAACAAACAGGCTAAACTAGGGTGACCAGATCACAACTGCTAATCTGCAGAACAACGGATCTGCTTTTGGAGGACAATGCTGGGTAATTAGTAGTTAGTGTATTTAATTATCTAGCTTTAAAGAATCAAAATCTGTGATTTTTGACAAAGTAAGTTAATCAAACTTGCTGGAAATCAGCAATACACTTGCCCCAAAAGTAGTTGATCAGTCAGGACATGCTTAATGTCTGTAGCAGGTTTTGTACAACAGCTACAAGACAATCGTAACTAAAAAGTCAATCAGGCTTAATCTACACAGTCTTGCTTCAAACTATAAGACAAAAATTGTGTATATTTGTTTTCGTTACTCAATCATTTCTTTAATTATGACCACTATTAAATATTTCAGCATGCATGCATGTAAAAACTCCCACTGAAAGACTCACAGTATTGAAATTAGGGAAGAGGCTGAGGGGGGAGGAGCCATTGAGCCTGAACGGCAGGAAGTTCTTGAGGTCCAGAGGCGTCTGCAGTGGACGACCCTGCACTGGCAGTGCAGCCAGCAGGGGGCTGCCCTGAGCCGCCGTACCTGTACACACACAACAAAAACAACCATCAGCGTGATGTTAAATCTGCAAGGGTATTCGATTTGGCCGTCACAAGCTTTTATATTGGTTTATCAAGAGAAAATAAGTTGCATCTTGATCTGTATTACTAACATCCAAATAACAAAATTATAGCTAGATGGTAACACTGACTGCATTCACATGCACATTAAAATCCAAACATCTTTCTGCAGTTTTGCAATGAAAAGACAAAGACAGCAAGGACTTTAGCTCAGTAATCCGGTTTCTTAGTATACAAACATCCTTTCTAACTCTTTCACAATGTATTTCACATTCCTCAGTCTGTACATGTAGCAGCAACCATAAGAAAAATAGATGTTTGTAACAATGCTGAAACCAACTAAATACTTGACGAAAGGATCGTGGAGGTGGCAACAATTATACATTACTAATACAAGCCAGGAATTTGAAAGTAAAGTAAGCTAAAAACACAGAGATTTAAAATCACCAAAGTGACCAAAGAACATTTTCACATTTCCCATTAAAGGCTAATTACAAATTGATTTAAATCATTCAGCATTCTGTCAGTGTGGATTTAAATGCTAATCAATAAGTGAGAACCACACACACACACACACACACACACACACACACACACACACACACACACACACACACTCACATGCATGAAAGCACATATAAGAAAACACACACACGATTAATCAATGAAGTATCAGCTCTGGTGTGAACTGACTTGTGAAGAGTAATAGACTCTGTGTGTGTGTGTGTGTGTGTGTGTGTGTGTGTGTGTGTGTGTGTATATATGTGTATGTGTGTGTGTCTGCAGCAATGTGGTGTTTTTAATGGAGCAGGGATGCAGAGGTTTCTCATTTTCCGGTTGGTTGAGTGTGAGATCCAGGAGCACCCCACATGGCTTAAATACTTACCCTACAATACAGATCAATCACTGACGCACTCTCTCTCTCTCTCTCACACACACACACACACACACACACACACACACACACACACACACACACACACACACACACACACACACACACACAGGCTTGGCTGACATTGATACCTGAAGAAAATGTCATATTTTCATACTGTAAAAAACTATAATTCATCCTGATATAGGGCTGGGCGATATGGGAAAAAAATCTTATCAAAATATTTTTTTTCATATCAGTCGATATCGATATATATCACGATATAAATCAAATCACTATTTCCTTTTTACTTAAGTGAAATATGAAGATATCAATTTTTTTTTTTTAATTGTTTTTTATTTTCAGACAAATAGACAAATGTACTATAGAACTATAGTACATTTGTGTATTCAACATTTTACATATTGCACTACATTAAATCCAATTAAATAGAAATAGTTATGCTTGCTTTGCAATCAAATGTGCAGTAGGTCATTTTTGTGCCATACTGTGAGATATATATTGTCGCTGTCAAGAAAAGAAAAAGAAAAACAAAAGAAAAACGACTATCTTCAAATTTGCAACTTTACAGAATAGACCAAAAACATACTTTACGTTCAATGTAAGTCAATGGAACCAGCACGTCTGTTGGTCCATTCATCATGAAATTTTCACACAGTGTACACGACCATTGTCATGTTCAAATGATGTAAAAAACTCAAAACCGACAAAAACTGATACATGTTTTTTATTGGACAGCAACGATATTTATCTCACACGCTATTTATGTATAGTGGATTGTTCAAAACCAAAAATCAGAGCAGTACCTTTTCTAATAGAAGAACCTCCCCCCCACTCTCTTTCTCTTTCTTACTGCCTCCTGCTGCACTCCCTCTGTCTGTCACAGTTAGATAAACACAGCCTGATGAAGTTCATTAGTAACAATTACGACAAGGACAAAATAACAAAACCAAGGGGATGTTTGTGTGGAGCTGAGTTTAGACCTAAAGCCACACATAACCTCATTCCATCACATTGCTTTACCCTCTGCTCATGTTGCACTGTGTGTGTGTGTGTGTCTGTGTGCATGTTCTGTACAAGGATACACTACAAAAGATCACTCACATGTCCCCTAATTTGTTTGAGGTGTTCCTATTTTTGGGCATGCAGAAAGAAAAGAAAGGGCACACACACACACACACACACACACACACAGAGACAGACACAGGCAAAGACAGACAAACACAGACAGACACAGACAGACAAACACAGACAGACATAGACAAACACAGACAGACACAGACAGACACAGTCAAACACAGACAGACACAGACAGACACAGACACGCAGAGACAGACACAGACACGCAAAGACAAACACACACACACAGAAACAGACACAGACAGACACAGACAAACACAGACATGCAGAGACAAACACACATACACAGAAACAGACAGACAGACAAAGACAAACACAGACATGCAGAGACAAACACACACACACAGAAACAGACACAGACAAACACAGACACACAGAGACAAACACACACAGAAACAGACACAGACAGACACAGACAGATACAGACAAACACAAACACAGAGACAGACACAGACAGACACAGACTAACACAGACAGATACAGACAAACACAAACACAGACATGCAAAGACAAACAAAGACAGACACAGACAGACACAGACACGCAGAGACAGACACAGACAGACAAACACAGACAGACAAACACAGACAGACAAACACAGTGAGGACTTCGAGTAGAGTTCTACCAACTCCAGCAGAAAATGTAATTATTTGGTTAAGAAATGTATCTTCACTCTAATGTTACACATCCTCATATTTAAGAGTGATGAGATGTCTGAACTCTAATTTCCACCAGAAGGCAGTGATGAACTTGTGTGTTACACTATGGTTACACACTCTTATCTTCTCAGTCCAAAGAAGAAAATATAGGAAGACTACAGCAGCCGGCACTGGAGGATAAGCTCCATGCAACAGATACACCGTACAAAACACCAGTTCACGATACTCTCTATACTTTCTGATTCTTTCTTCCTGCCTCTTTCTGATTTTTGCTTAGTCTTTCTGACTCAATCTGACTCTTCTTGTTTCTTCCTGACTCATTCTACCTCCTCCTGACTCTTTCTGGCTTGTTCTGACTCTCTGATTTTTCCTGACTCTTTCTGACTTGATCTGACTCTTCTTGCCTCTTCCTGACTCATTGTGCCTCTTCCTGACTCTTTCTGGCTTGTTCTGACTCTTCCTCATTCTTAAGTCTATGTAACTAAGCTGAACAGAACTGGGTGAAGTTCTTATATACAGTAAGATCAGTAAATGATGACTGAGCTGGTAAGTTACAGTAGCTGAGATAAAAAGAGATGTCACCTTGAGTACCTGAGGGCGTTTTACACTACAGCTGTTTTCAATCCCCAATGGTTTGGGGTCTGCTGTGTGGGTCTCGCATGGCGGGTTCATTTTAAAACGTACCTGCTTTACTTCACTTTCAGTGTTTGTATCCAAACAAATTACTAATAAAAAGCTAGGTTGTTGCTATTATATTCCAAATGGTTTCTATCATTCCTTGTGGTTGCTAGGGTCTTGCTGGTTGGTTGCTATAATATACTATAGTTAATAGGGTGTTGCTAGGCAGTTGCTGGTTGGTTGCTATAATATACTATAGTTAATAGGGTGTTGCAAGGCAGTTGCTGGTTGGTTGCTATAATATACTATAGTTTATAGGGTGATGCTAGGTGGTTGCTAGAGTATCCTATGTGATTGCCTATGTGTTGCTGTGAAGATGCATATATATATATATATATATTGCTTGGCGGTTACTAGTGTCCCAGATGGTTGCTAGTGTGTTGCTATTTTATTCTATGTGGTTGTTACTGTGTTTCTAGGCGGCTGCTAGGGTATACTAGGTGGTTGATAACGTGATACTAGGACATCACAGGTAGTTACTAAGGTGATTCTAGAGAGTTCCTATGATATCCTATATGATGGCTATGATATGCCATGCTGTGCAGAGTGCTATTTACAGAGTGGCTGCTAGGTGTTAGGAATGAATAAGAGAAAGGAGTGATGATAAAAGAAGACAAACAGATGAGTCAGAACAACAGTGAAGTTTGAACTGAGTCAGTCAAGGAGAAGTTCAGTAGACGGATGTGCAGTTTTGGGGGAAAAATAGTAAAAGAACGAAACCGTAAAGCTGTATACAAGCAGCATTCCTGAGTTAGTGGACAAAAATCAAATAGAACGCGGAAGAAATAGTCACTAAGGAAGCTTTTACTTTAAATTTCAAATTCTGGTGCTGGTGCAACATTAAAGTAACTGCTGCAGCACTTAAGGTGGACTTTAAAAGTCAAATAAAAAGCAGGTGATTACGAAGAAAGAACTTTCACGGAACTCCTCAAAACTAACCTGCAGTTAGAAGGACACAGTGATTTAGTTTGAATTATTAGAATTAGGAATAACAGAAAGCTGCTGGTAAGGAACGCGTGATGTGTGACACACACTCTCCTGATCGTCTGGGACAGAGGAGCTGTTTTTATTTCAATCCTGAAGCTAAAAATGTTTTGGGTTTGGTTTAAATGGAGGACCAAACACACAGGTCAGAGTTTAAACTGTTAGCAGAGCTAACTAAGCAAAACCTTATATTCATAGCAAACACACTGAGCCAAAACACAGTGGAATCATAAATAGCAGACTAGGATCAGTTAGCTAACTAGCTTCTCCTCACTTATCTGCTGCGCGTGATAAATCAGTCAGATTAAACTGCGCTGTTTGTATAAATATAAATATTAAATATTATTATATTATACATCCTATTATACATTCAAGTCCTGCTCGCCATCTAACATTGCTCTGACTAGCTGCAGCGTTAGCTTTAGCAGTAATAGAGGGTGCCGAACGCACACTCTCCTGTTATAAATTATATTATACATTGTTTGACCTGTTTAATATCAGACAAAAAAACTAATGTAAAAGAAAACTAGTATAGGCATCTCTAATTAGCTCCAGTGTTAGCATTAGCATTAACAGAGGGGCTTGTACTAAGTATTTCCCTTTAATTGACAAAAAAGAACAATAAAAAGTCAACAGTGTGCCTAATACACGCTCTCCTGTTAGATAGATAGATAGATAGATAGATAGATAGATACTTTATTGATCCCGAAGGAAATTTAGCAGCCAGTAGCAGTTACATAGTACAAAACAAAGTACAAACACAGTACAAAAACAATAAGGTATTTAAAGAAGAATAAAGAACTCTAATAGTAAAAAAAGAATATATACAAGAACATATGAATACTAAACTATACAAACTGACTGTAGGTAAAAAGGTAGTGCAGTAATAAATTAAGTAATGTGTAAGAGAAAAACGGGTATCAGCAGATACATCACAGTACTGGGATATTTATTAAAAAATAAATAAATGTGCAAAGATTGTATTTAAAGTAAATGTTAAATAGTGTTAAATACTGTCCAGGAGTGCAAATGTACAGGATGTACAACTGTTCTAAAACACATTATACATTCTTTGACCTGTTTAATGTCAGACGAGAAATCACACGTAAAAGACGAGTATCGGCATCTCTAATTAGCTCCAGCGTTAGCTTTAGCAATAACTCATCTGAAGGTGCAGCTTGACTAAGACCTCCTCCACATGAAGGTCTGCAGCTTTAACGTGGAGTGACTAAAAGATTTTCCTGCTTTGATTAATGTAAACAGGCTTGAATCTTAAACTGGCCTGCATTTATATGAAATCAGTCATTTAAACATGTACGTGTGAGCTAAACTTCTTGCACAGCTGTTTTATTTCTGAAAGAAAAATGTTTCAGATGTTCTTCACTGTGAATGTCTCCAATTTTCTTCGTGCTGCTGAACTATGTCGTCTGTTTTTACGTAAAGAAGCTACCAGGTAGCCTGAGCTGACGTTCCGACAGACATTCTAACAGCAACAGTAACTGAGTGGCTTCCTCAGAATTCTAAGAGCATCAATTATGATGTCACAATGCACGCTGCGAAAACAGAGTTATTATAAGGTGATGACGCCAACGACGCATCATCAGAGTTTTGTAGCGAGTCTGGAGGTAAGACGATAAACTACGAGTCTCTGAATTCAGCAAAAACTAATGGAGAGGGAATCTGCATGCACAGGTAATTCCATACAATTCCATACAATTCCATTCTAAAATAGAACCCTTTGTATGATTAATAGGTTCTTTGCATGATTCTTTTTAGAGTTCTTTTGTAAAGGGTTCTTTATAGCACTCAAAAACGTGTTCTGCTCATGTTACATTGCTTTCAAGAACTTGAAGAAAGAACCCTTTCGTGATGCAAAGAACCCATTTTTATCATGCAAACAGATCTATATCGTTTAGTTAAAAGCATTTATTTGAAGTGTTTTATTGCTCACTGTCATTACTCAGTATGTTGTATTTTGGCTAAAGTACGAAGGTTTTTCCACAATGTACTTCATATTGAGATGGGAAACCTTTTAGAAGATTCTGGATGGATTTGGATTGACATAGTTTAAAGAAAATCATAAAATGGCAGAAATATTGATAGGGAATATTTGGCCATTGGAGGGATACAGCCCTTTTGTAGCTTTTTAGTTTGTTAGTTTCTGTGTGTTGCCAGCACAGTATGAGCATGTTTAAGTATCATTCTGCCTTTACATTTACATCATTTAGCATTGACGCTCTTATCCAGAGCAACTTACAAAAGTAAAGAGAATATAACGCAGCATATCAGTCTATTATTATCATTAGCAGTGACAATCAGCTCATGCTCTATAAAATTAATTATGTTACTTATTTAAATGGTCATCCTGCACTCAGGTGGTTCTGGCGGGAAAAGAAAAAGAGAAGAGATGGAGTACAGCCCCAATTTACAGCAAGTACCCATCCAGGGACGAAGGAACGCCACGGTGCCAGGTCAGTTCACTCTCCTCTATACTGTAAAATGAAATGCTGTCACTGAAGAAATGTGATTGGTTAAAAAGAACGTGTCAGTGGTGGAGTAGAAGAAAAAAGTTAAGGACATTGGTTATAAAAAACAAAGAGAGAAGTTGAAAAAGTGGTGTACATACAGAATTTAACCGTATAAGTATTACTGTGGATCCTCCACTCTTATGGTGGGCACATTAGTAGGTGCAGAGGTTGATAAAGTGACCAGAATATTTAATGTTTCAAATAATCATCTTGTACTCAGGTGCTACTCGTCCAACAAAAAAAAGAAAGCTGTCGCAATGCAGCTTGTGTGACGAAATCCTGGCAGGGCGGAAGAGGAAGAGAGAAGAGAGAGATTCCAAGCCAGGTTAGATCACCACATTTAATTTCACTCCATTCTGTAATCTAGTTCACAGATTCCACAGCATTCTTCATAGCCAGTACATTTAATTGGTAAAGCTCTGTTAAATGATCTGAATAGAAATGATATTCATATTCATTTGTATATTTTTTTCTATAGCAACCTTTGACTCCCGCTATATACTTGGAGCCAAGCTGGGACAAGGAGGCTATGGCTCAGTATTCAAGGGATGGCGCTATTCCGATGGCCTAGAGGTTTTGCTCACATCTTAAATTACATTTTAAATGGTCATTATTTCCCTCCTTTTTTCAGTGGTAGTAATATTATAATTTCTTTTGTCCTTGTTTGTAGGTGGCCATTAAAATTATCCAGAAAGAGAAAAGATCCAGGTGTTTCCAAAGCGTAAGTGTGCCTACTTGTAGTAACATATGATGTTCCCAAGTCAATAAGTTTCCTCTCACCATCTGTCTGTCTACTGTCCTACAGTTCGACAAATCCAAGTCCGTGCCTTTGGAAGTGGCTCTGATGCAGATGTTGAGCTGGCCGCCAGTCTGCAAGAACATCATTCAACTCATTGAGTGGTTCGACGAGCCTAAGCGCGTCATTCTTATCCTGGAGCGCCCTAAACCGTGCCTGGACTTGTATAGGTTCCTTAACAAAAAGGGATCTTTCATTGGGGAAGAAATGGCCAGATCAATAATGCGCCAAACAATCGAGGCAGTAAATCATTGTACTTCAAGGGGTGTCTTCCATCGAGACATAAAACCAGAGAACCTGCTAATCAATACGGACACCCTAGAAGTCAAGCTGATAGACTTTGGTGCTGGTGACTTAATATCAACAGATGGCTATTCCTACTACATAGGTAAATTGGAACACTAATGGCCACACCTTGTGGAGAGTTTACATTTAAACATGTCCCATAGCCATTTAGCTGCTACATGAACTACTGCGCTCATCTGTGCTATTTTTCTTTTTATGTTCACAGGAACAACTATATACACCCCACCAGAGTACTTTCAGCACCAAAAATATCATGCAAATACTGCTACAGTGTGGTCGCTCGGTGTCATGCTGTTTGAGATGGTGTGCGGATACCCTCCCTTTTCCGCGCCACTGGCAATCAGATTTGGAATTAAACATTCCTTCAGAGAAGGCCTATCCTATGGTAAGATTAATAGACGTGTTTGAGTAAACATACCTTTGACAGAAATATGAATACTTTACAATATGTACAATATGTGCCAGACGTTCCTATTTGTTCATGTCAATGTTACTTTTCACCTTTTTACTGTCAGTCCTCCTGAATTATACTGATCAAGTATCTCTCTCCCATCTGATCCTATCACTCTGCACAGAATGCTATGAACTCATAAACTGGTGCCTGAAGAGCAATCCATCTGAGAGGCCCAGTTTGGACCAGATCATAAACCATAAGTGGTTCCAGCGTGCCTTCTAGCCCTAAGATCAGGGCAGCATGACCAGCCATGACATCAAAACTACTAATCAACACACACTGTTTATTTTATTAGCTCCATGTACAATACATGTGCATGTTGCAGCTGTAAAATAAAAAATTCTGGTTCTCTACTTTTGGTGTACGCGTTTAAAGGTTGATCTACTGGAGTCACCAGCCACAGTCTGAATTGTTTCATATTCTTTATAGTAGAGACGGACCGGTCAGCGTTTCAACGCGATCGGCCGATAGCCGATACCGATATAGGGCGGGGCTGTATGCCACGGCAGGGCTACATGTAGTTATTAGCGCAAGCAAGTCATGAAACATGGTCTTAACTGGTTTATTACCATTTTTAACAAGCTCATGTGAAACAGCATAAAATTTGTGACAAAATTATCAGTAAATAAACAAATATCACCAAATTACAAATATCATTATTACATTTAGACCCTTAATTTAAAACGAAAAAAGCTAATTAAATAAATGCAGTCAAAACTACAGTCCTTAAACGCAGACTGCTGCTGTTCTGTTCGTACCGGTCAGATCTGGTCTGCACTGTGTTCTAGGTTATCTGTTTTGTGCTAGCTGCGCGTGCTAGATCAGCAGCGGGTGTACTCTAAAAACCGTATCAGATTAGTGTTAAATGTCTTTGTCTTGGTTCCCCAACGAGACACTGTTAATTTTACAGATTTTAAAAATGCTCTGGATGAGTCTGTGTCACATACGGCAACAAGCTGCCAGACGGATGCAACGCAACGCAAAGGAAAACTGTTCTCGCAAGGCGCGCCGCTTTAGTCAGTTCGTCGAAAATAAAAGGGTATGTATTTCCACCTAGTGGTTCAGATAGGAATTGCAAGGACCTGCCAGGAGGGGGTTTCAACGAAACGTGCCAGGAGGGGGTTTCAACGAAACACTAGCTGGAAAAATAGAAATTAGGCTCATTTGTTTAATGCCATTGATCAGCTCTCGGGATCGGTTAAATTGGAGAAATATCAGCCAATCACAGATCACATATTTTGATTAAAAATCGGCCGATACCAATACATAGCCAATCGATCTTTCCATCTCTACTCTATAATCGTAATCCCAAGCAGAACAAACTTTGTCTCTTTGCTCTTCCTCAGATAATGACTGCCCTCCTGTCCTGCCGAATGTTGTCAGAAGACTGACCATCAGGGCCTCCTTCCGACCTGACATTTTCCTCCTCTTCATTCTTTCCATCTGCTACACCCTCAACTGTATCACTGTGTCATCAGAATATACCAGCATTGCAATCTCTCCCACTTTTTACGAAGACAGAGTCAAAGACTGCTTCTAACTGCAGTTTCTAAAGTTTTTACCATATAGACTTCAAACAGAGATTTTATTTAGAATTCAGATTGAACAAATTGTAAATACTTTTTGACCAGGAGGATGGGTCTCCCCTTGTGAGTCATGGTTCCTCTCAAGGTTTCTTCCTCCAGTCTTGAGGGAGTTTTTCCTTGCAACTGTCGCCTCTGGCTTGCTCACTGGGGAATATATGTTGTAACCGTATGTTTTCAAACTTCTGTAAAGCTGCTTGTAAAAACGCTATACAAATAAACTTGAATTGAATGGAATCAGTGGTTACATGATGTTCAGTGCAACACACACTGTCAGTGTAACTGCATCGCTGAGAATGATCCATCTCCTTAACAGTACCTGCTCTGTGGTTGTCGGGTGGGGGCACAGACCATAAAAGAACAGGGTAAAAAGGGATAAACAATGTATGCAGCGAAGCAGATGGACTACAGTGTGTAATTGTAGAACATCAAAGAAGAGCCTGTTATGTTCTTAATTACAATTAAAACATTTAGTAGATCATACACACTGTATTATGACTATTTATGACTTTTTAAACTAATATATTCAAAAGCTGTCTTCTGATTCTGTCTTGTAATGTGTCTCTTTCAAAAAGCAGTTCAGGCTAAAACACTCCTTATATTTTTATGTAAATAGTTAAGGGTAAACTACTGTAGGTAAATAGGTGGAAGTACATGAATTTTGTGACATCACAAAACATTTAGCTGTTTCTGCAGCCTAAGTTATTTATAGACTGGGGGGTGAATGTGATTTTGAAACTTTCAGCAAAGTTTACATACTAAGTTAAACTAAAGTTACAAAAAAAGATTAGAATGCAGTCTTCTGCGGTAAAAGTTCTTTAAATAAAAAACATGTTGAAGATGTTAAAAAATACAATACAATACCTTTTTAAAACTTCATACAAAATTAACTGAGTAATGCTACCCTTGTGTAAGCTGTCGAAAGGTGGTAATATTTTTAGTCTGTACATCCAATGCTATGATCAGTGGAGGAAAACACAAGTAGACGAGCAGATGAGTAGTCTGCAGGTTCAGAACATAACAAAATATTCTACGAGTGTCATCAGGGCTGCTTTGTTGGACACATTGGCATGTCCCGTGGTGGACGAAGTGTCAGGAAGCAGTCATTAAATGGGACAGCTCCACTTGATCTTATCCAAGGCGGCACCAGAGCCAATGATAAAGGCACATAACAGAAATTAAAGCATCCTAAATGTGTCTTACTGAATTTATTTATTATTAATTATTATTTTTGTTTTGGTTTAAGCTTTGGTTGCTAGTTTGTTTCAAATAGGTTACAAGGTGTTCTTGAAAATGAATGGGAATCTATTAGAGAACCAAAAGATGAAAAAATGGCACATAGAAGTTTGTGGATTAGTACAGCTGTGGATTAAACATATGGGGAGTGAGGGTCAGTATGACTGTGGAATAGACACACAGAGGAGTGAGGGTCAGTATGACTGTGGAATAAACACATAGAGGAGTGAGGGTCAGTATAACTGTGAAATAGACACACAGAGGAGTGAGGGTCAGTATGACTGTGGAATAGACACACAGAGGAGTGAGGGTCAGTATGACTGTGGAATAAACACATAGAGGAGTGAGGGTCAGTATGACTGTGGAATAGACACACAGAGGAGTGAGGGTCAGTATGACTGTGGAATAAACACATAGAGGAGTGAGGGTCAGTATGACTGTGGAATAGACACACAGAGGAGTGAGGGTCAGTATGACTGTGGATTAGAGACAGAGGAGTGAGGGTCAGTAAGACTATGGATTAGAGACAGAGGAGTGAGGGTCAGTAAGACTGTGGATTAGACACATAGAGGAGAGAGGGTTAGTATGGCTGTGGATTGGACACAGAGGGTGTCTCAAAACCTAGTGAGCTGCCTACATAGACAGCATTTTACATCATAGCATGCACGCTCCCGACATGTAGGCTGTCCCAATTCTTAAATACCTTAAACACGCTGTCTACTGAGGAACCTTATTTTGGCTCGATTTTAAGGAAGCATCGGATGCTTCCTCAGCCGCTAAGGCAATCCCATGATGCAACGCAGGCAAATCTACGAGCAGTGAAGTCGTAAAATGTAAGTTATTTCTCTCTGATTCTCTCTGGTGTTTTAATGTGTTTCTTGTCATATAATCACACAAAACTGTATTTTATTTACAACTTTTCATCGAGTCATTGACCATTTTGTAGTTTTATACTCGAGCCATTAGCATTTATGATTTTTTTTATTGTTTTGAATGCCAGCTGGTAACTTAGCAACCAGCTAAACCACCAGTCGCGGGCTGCAGTGGGTGGGAACAAGCCGTGACGCAGTTGCTCTCTAACAAGATCGTCTCAATAATCTTTTTTTGAGGTGAGATGTCAGACAGAACGCTGCTACTTAAACAGCTGCCTACATAGTCAGTGCCTACTTAGACACTCACTAGGTTTTGAGACACACCTAGGTTTTGAGAGGAGTGAGGGTCAGTGTCACTGTGGATTAGATACATAGAAAAGTGAGGGTCAGTATGACTCTGGATTAGCCTGGAAATGAAGTATCTACACTCGAATTTGCAAAAATCTTTATCTTAACAATAATTGTATTTTCACCAGCAAGAACACCAGAATTCTCGAGAACAAGTCTAAATAAGCATAAATATCATTCTTTGAGAAGTAGATAATATCTTGTGCGCTAGTTTGAAGGGCAAAGTTTAGGTTCAGATTTTTTGTGTTTTGGTGAGCAAATAAAAGCCTCCTGTCTGAAAAAAACAGCTTTTTAAATATCATGTCACCAACTGTCTAAAACGTTTGCACAGTGCTGTATGTAATATTTATGTAAGCCTTACAGTTTTAAACAAATTAAACACAGCTTCTCTAAAAAAAAATCACTTTACAAAGTGAGAATGTAGCTTAATCTTGCTGTCTGACACATGGTCAGGATGTTTGTCTTGTTTTGTTATCATAATGAAGTCCTCATAATGTGCTGAACATGTTACAGTAAATGTAATGAATTAAAGTCTAAATGACACAATGAAGTCAATAGGTACTCTCTGCATAAAATCAGAGCCAGCAGACATCCTGATCTTCACACACACACACACACACACACACACACACACACACACACCTCACTCTTTTTCACCCTTTCTCTCTTATTTTTTTGCAACAAGTTGAGTTGAAATGAATAATCATGATTTTCAGAGTAGTAATAAACTGAGACTACAGCCCCAACCCAGCTGCTCTCGCTCTCTGGCTTCTCCATCTTTTCTTCTTCCTAACGTGTCTTACTGTTTTCCTCAATCCCTACACTCTATTCACCTGTAATGTTTGTAAGTGCATTGTAATGTTATATGACATATATGTGCATTTAGACACATACATGACAGAAGGAGTATAAATCTGTAGATGGTGGTTTGTTGGTTGTGTGTGTGTATTTTTTAGAACTGACAGGGCAAAACCGTATAAGGTGATGGTTAAGTTACTTATTATATTTCCATGCATCCATCCATCTGTCGCTTCATCCCGCTAGTCAGGGTCATCGGGGGGCTGAAGCCAATCCTAGCATCATGGGGCGAAGGTAGGGTACACCATGGACAGTTCGCCAGTCCATCGCATGGGCAACATTCACTCATGCACTCACACCTACGGACAATTTAGAGTGACTGATCTACCTAACATGCATGTCTTTGGAAGTGTGGGAGGAAACCGGAATACCCAAAGGAAACCCACTCAAGGAAATCAAACCCGTCTTGCAGTGAGGCTGCAGTGCTAACCACTACACCACCGTGCCACCCACTTATTGGTATTTATATATCGTCACTGACCAATGAAAAACGGGTATCTCCAAAAGGTCTTCACTTTCAATGGAAGTCAATGGAACCATCATTTTTTCTAAGCTATTTTAGAGCATTTCTATTGGTCCATTCATCATGAAATTTTCCCACAATGTAAATGGCAGCTGCTGCATTTACCTGATCGTCAAAAATGGACATACATGTTTTTCATTGGACAGCGATGATATATTTATATGATACATATGAGATATTATTATTACATATATACTTGTATCTAAATATATACTACTTACAGGACATTATTATTGCATATAGACAGTTATATGTACAGTGAGGAAAATAAGTATTTAAACACCCTGAGACTTTGCAAGTTCTTCCACTTAGAAATCATGGAGGGGTCTAAAATTTTCATCTTAGGTGCATGTCCACTGTGAGAGACAAGATCTAAAAAAAAATCCGGAAATCACAATGTATGATTTTTTAAATAATTTATTTGCATGTTACTGCTGCAAATAAGTATTTGAACACCTGCCAATCAGCAAAAAATCTGGCCCTCAAAGACCCATTAGTCTGCCTCTAAAAAGACCACCTCCACTCCACTTATCATTCTAAATTAGAAGCACCTGTTTGAGGTCGTTAGCTGCATAAAGACACCTGTCCACCCCACACAATCAATAAGAGTCCCAACTACTAACATGGCTAAGACCAAAGAGCTGTCCAAAGACACCAGAGACAAAATTGTAGACCTCCACAAGGCTAGAAAGGCCCACAGGGCAATTGCCAAGCAGCTTGGTGAAAAAAGATCAACTGTTGGAGCAATTATTAGAAAATGGAAGAAGCTAAACATGACTATCAATCTCCCTCACACTGGCGCTCCATGCAAGATCTCACCTCGTGGCGTATCAATGATTCTAAGAAAGGTGAGGAATCAGCCCAGAACTATAAGGAAGGAGCTGGCCAATGACCTGAAGAGAGCTGGCACCACTGTTTCCAAGGTTACTGTGGGTAATACACTAAGACGTCATAGTTTAAAGTCCTGCATGGCACGGAAGGTTCCCCTGCTTAAATCAGCACACGTCCAGGCCCGTCTTAAGTTTGCCCATGACCATTTGGATGATCCAGAGGAGTCATGGGAGAAAGTTCTGGGGTCAGATGAGACCAAAATAGAACTTTTTGGTCTTAATTCCACTCGCAGTGTTTGGAAGACGAAGAATGATGAGTATCATCCCAAAAACACCATCCCTACTGTGAAGCATGGGGGTGGAAGCATTAGGCTTTGGGGGTGTTTTTCTGCACATGGGACAGAACAACTGCACTGTATTAAGGAGAGGATGACCGGGGCCATGTATTGTGAGATTTTGGGGAACAACCTCCTTCCCTCAGTTAGAGCACTGAAGATGGGTCGTGGCTGGATCTTTCAACATGACAATGGTCCAAAAAACACAGCCAGGATAACCAAAGAGTGGCTGCGTAAGAAGCACATCAAGGTTCTGGAGTGGCCTAACCAGTCTCCAGACCTAAACCCCATAGAAAATCTTTGGAGGGAGCTCAAACTCCTGTGTTTCTCAGTGACGGCCTAGAAACCTGGCTGATCTGGAGAAAATCTGTGTGGAGGAATGGGTCAAAACCCCTGCTGCAGTGTGTGAAAAAGTACAGGACTACTGCAAACAAAGGCTACTGTACCAAATATTAACATTGATTTTCACAGGTGTTTAAATATTTATTTGCAGCAGTAACACACAAATAAATTATCAAAAAAATCATACATTGATCTCCGGATGTTATTTTAAGTTTCTGTCTCTCACAGTTAGACATGCACCTAAGATGAAAATGGCAGACCCCTCCATGATTTCTAAGTGGGAGAACTTGCAAAGTCACAGGGTGTTCAAATACCTATTTTCCTCACTGTAAATGTATAGCACATATGGGAAATTATTATTATTATTATTATTATTATTATTATTATTATAATTACACATATATGATATATCAAGCAAGACCCGATAGACCTTCAAAACTGTCCTGATGAGATAATCAGCATTTAAAGGCGAACACTAACCTCCACTCTTGCTTCAGATCTAAAAACATCCCTAACTGAAAAGAAGACTGAACTTTGGAGGCAGGGAAGAACATCCCTGTAGATTATTTTAAAAAGTGGAAACAAGTAAAGGAAAGAAAGGATGTGTTTATGAAGATTAAAGTTCACTAAATCCTGAAAATTCTGATATTTAATAGGTGTTGAGGCAGAGCTGTAATTATGCTAAATTTATGATTCTGGAAAATGAACAACCTGCACTTCATTGACATTTTGAGTAGAATTGAATACATTGACAATGAGTGACCTCTGACAGCACAGTACTGTATAATATACACAAATGTATATGCAGTTATGTCCAGCAACTGTTGAAAAACAAAGACCTGTGTGAGTGTATGTGTTTGCATGCTAGACTGAAATCCTCTGGACTGATTCACCACCAGTGTCTTTTGCATTTACATAACCTCAAGCTCTCTCTCTCTCTCTCCCATACACACACACACACACACACACACACGCACAAACCCACACACCATCCCGTCACATTCTCTCTCATCTTAACATGGACTCGGAGCACTGCTGCCAGTATTAGTCTGTGCATGTGTGTGTGTGTGTGTGTGTAGTTTCCCTGTTTATGTCTGACTCTTGCTGTTGTTTGTTCGTACCTGTACAGCGGCGGTACAGTAAGAATCTGACAGAGTAAGGGGGGGGGGGCTGTGCAGGAATTCAGTAAGAAATAGCCTTAACTCTTGGGTGTCTTGGGCTAGTTTGTCCATTCTTTTACATTCCTATACCACTTTAAAATACAGCGACTCCAGACACCAACATGCGTGATATCTCTATTTCTCTCTCTTCTTTTTGCTCAGTTTGTCAAGCTTTTCCGAAAGAGGTGCCAGTTGTAAGATCTTATGTGACCCTTATGGTGCAATGTCAGAAGTCCTTTTACAAATAAAAAAAAACAACATATTTTTTGAATGGTTTGGATCAACATGTCAGGTGGAAAACCATGAAATATATAATTATTATAATAATGTTTATTTATTTAGGAAAAACAGGTTTAAGGACAAATGGGTCTGTGTGTGTCTAATTAGATGCCTATGTAATTTAATTAAAATTATTCCGAAAAGTCAAGATGGCATGACCAGTGCAATCAAATCAAAGATAATAATAACTGAAACAGGCAAAAATATAAACTATATTTAAGATATAAATTGCACACAGGCATAAAGGCAAATATACTGTATATCCAGACATGAAAATGTACATTTTCACACAATGTGTGTGTAACCCTGACCCATAATGAAAGTACTTTCATCTAGTGTAAACACTGAAGCTGATGCGAATTAATTATTATTATTGACAGAGAAGATTAAACTACAACTATGCAACCATCTTTGCATCAGCCTTAAAGGGTTAAATGAATACTTCCAGTCATCTGTTGCATACAGTCAGTTAATATGGACAATGTTTTTCTCTGTGGGTCGCTGAGAAGAGAAAATACTTGATTTAAAACACACTTATAATACAAGCATTTGAGGACATGCCTGCCCACTGGCTTCCACTGTAGGACTATTTCAAATGAACAGGTTTCTGTTCTTAACAAAATTATTATCCACTGTAAGTGACTGTACACTACAGACGCAAGAAACAGAGATTAGGTTGTAAAATGCTGGAGTATTACTTTAACCTGAAGGTTATTTGGTAGGTACTGGGTGCAAGTCGCAGCCACACTCAGATTTATTTAGCGAGATCATTACACAAACTGACCACACTGTGCTGCAGGTCTCAGCAGTGTCCAGTACACTCTCTGTCTCACACACACAGACTCACAGAGGCATGTACATGAGGAATCAGTCATACATTTCAAAGACAGCTGACCACTTCACACCTCATTTCTCCATGCTGAGCCATACTGGGATTCAAACCTCTAAGTCTTTATGGGTGCTAGCCAGTTTCATGCCCTTCCTGCTGGCCAGGCATTTCCTCCAATGCTCCACTTACTGCACAGCAACATTTCTTTCATTCTATTATTTAGCTCTTTAGTGTGCATTAGTGTGTTTAGTTCAGCCTTTATTTAGTAACTATTATGAAACTAATTTGTACCCTATGTTGTTACATAAGTGATAATGAATTAATCCAATTACACTGGATTTACATTCTGTATCTAAAAGTCTGCACTGCTAAGAAATTGCTATTAGAATTCTATTATTTAAAAAAAAAAATGCGAAAAATGTCAAGGACATAAAGATGTCAAGGACATAAATCAAATGTAGCTCAGGGGAATATATATATTTAACTTAAATAAAGGCAAATAAATAAAAAACCAACACAATGTGTAATTTGACTAGGATGTCTAGGATTGACCGGGATTATACTACTTACAACTGTACTTGAACATATCAACTAAGTTTTGTGCACCAAATTATTAAAATAAATTATTGCAATTTTAATTTTGTGTATTGTTTTGCATTTGGTATGAAAACTGGTGCATTTAACATGTTTTATGTACCTTCACTGTCCAAAAAACAGCACAGTATCTCCAAAACGGTAACTTTATAGGCAAAACCAAAACTTTCTTAACCTTAAATGCACGTTAATGCGAAGAGATTTTACTTTAAACGTTTTAGAGCATTTGTGTTGCAATTTCACACAAATTCACCCAAAAAACAGAGATACCCCCTTTTTTAAATAGCAAAAATATGTAATAATGAAATATATTTATATGAAATTTGTGCCATGCCTAACTAATTAACACCACCTTTTAATCATGGTTTAAATCACAGAGACACGCCCCCTCTAGTAGCTTAATATTGTTTAATAATTCTAAAACTACAGTAAGAAGTACAGTCTTCTAAGAGTTAAGCAATAACAACTAGAACCTCCTCCTTTTTCACACAGCATTCTTTAAATATCTCTGCCTTTCTCTTTCTTTGTGCTGTATAAACCTTCTAGAAGGCCATGCTGCTGCTGTTATTCTCTCCTCCCCGTCATCCTCCCTCTCTCTTTTTGTCCTTTCCTCCCCCCCTCCCTGCATCCCACCCCCCTCAGAACGGCGGGCGTAAAAAGATGAGTCTGCTACTTTTGATGAGGCGTAACCGCGCATGAAGAACATAATGAGGAATGAAATGATGGAGTGATTTCAGGCTCGGCTGAAGCTGAGCGTCACGGGCCGCAGAGCGAGTGCACTGAATTAGCCCAGGCACAAAAAGATCCTTCTAGAAGCATGAGGTCATTCTGACAGTCACCTCCACGAATTCAGCTCTGATTGGCTACTGATTTAGTCAACTGGACCAAACAACATGCTGTGAGAGGAAACAATTTTATCAGGATTTTTAAGAATTTTAAAAAAAGCAGAGGCTCCAGCATCTTTCTTCCTTCCTCTGGTCTAGTTTTTATGTGGACGATCTGACTTGCATAGAAATACAGTACTTATTTTTGGTAACTGGCAAAATAACATGTATGTATTATTTATCTGGACAGAAAGTGTGTATTTGTTCAAAAACACCAACATTAGAACAAACGTAAATAAACCACAGGTTGTGTGTCCTTTCGAATTTACTTACGTCCACACATAATACTAACACATGTAACCAGACAACCATTCACAGACTAGTAATAAATATCTAAAAAATCTAGGTATAATCTATGTAATCTAGGTAGAATAAAAAAATAATAATAAATAAATAAAAAATAATAATAATAATAGAGGTATGGAAGGAGCTTAAGACACATGTGAATACTTGAGCATATATGGATATCTATACATGCAGGTCTGAGTGTACATATGACAACTACTTTATACAGAATATAGGTTTAACATCTGTACAGCTGTGCAAACATGTTTTAATCTTAGGTACTTCCAATGAGGAGGCACAGTATTTGATATCAACTAATATCATAATAATCAATATTATTATGGCAATATTATACAATATTATCTTGTGTTCTTTTTCATGTAGTATTTTTTAAAGGGATTTATTAGTCTAGTGTAAAGACTGCAAAGATGACAAACTTGTCCAGAAGATAACATATCTGCGCAAAGTTAATGTATTAAATAGTATTAGAAAACTGCCCAGTTGGTAATTATATTACACTCAGGGTAAAATGTTATAGTGTATGGCTCTGTAATGCATAATGTGGTACACTGTAAATTAATTTTCTGTCACAATTTGTATCGTGTTTGTCTAAGTTTACATTTTGTCTAAAGTTAACATCCAGAAACAAGCTTATTTAGTCCTCCATTAGATTATACCAGGTGCTGCTGATAGAGACCCATGTAGTGGCTGTAGTGCAGCAAGAAATCAGGAACCAACCAGTGCTCTTCTAACTGTATATTCTCCTTCAAAGTGTGATAGCGAGATACTTTAAATAGTTAAGTATTTTTATGATGATGTATATGTATGTGTGTGTTTATAGGGCTGCTTTTGTTGCACACACAGCCCTGTGATGGACTAGCGACCTGTTCAGGGTATTTCCTGCCTTCTGTCCCATCGGACACTAGAACGGGCCCCTCGTGACCCAGGAGGAAAGAGAGCTTAGATGATATATGTTTTGTACACACTATGGACAAATTGTGTATGTGTGTGTGGGTGGTGATGTGTGGGTACATGCCTGTGTTTGGGTGTCTAACATCTACCTACCACTGTGTGATGCCTTTTTCATGAAAGCATAAAGATTATTAGGGTCTGTTACTCTCCCTCTCTCTCTCTCTGCCTTTTTGTATTCTCATTCTATCTGAATCTGTCTCCCTGTATCTGTCTTTCTCTCTCTCTCTCTTTCTCTCTCTCTGGCTGTGACAGCATCCTCCTGCAGCCTGATTTCACGCCTGACTGAGCCCAGCCTGACCTGCCATCAGAAAATAGGACACACACACACACACACGCTTGAGTGTACACACACACACGTGCACCTTAATGTCTGCGTCACTGACACAATGCTCGTAGACCTGCTTTTCAGCTGTTTGAATGCGTGTAACTGAGTTCAGAGATAAAAAGTTCCATTCATTAACAGGTGAGCGAGTGAGCACAACTGGATAAAAGACTCTGACTTATAAAAACAACCCATAGCAGCGTTTTAACTGTTTGCCTCGCTCACACACGCAGCCACAACAAACCAGCACCAGTACGCCATTTTGGGATTCTTCTGCAGAAGTCTCTTTTTTCAGCCAATCAAATCGTTGCTGAGATGTGAGAAGGCGGGATTTTGCTGCCATTATTTAAGCTTTATTTTTGTATGGCTTTCCTGATTAAAAATAAAAATAAAATTGCTACAATTGCTATAAAAACTATTCCTTTTTATAAACGATATATATATATATATATATATATAAATAATATTGAATGTTTGTATAGAATCTAATCTATAATTTTATAATCGTTTATAATTTTATAATCCTAATTTATGTTACTGTGCCTGTAAGACTAATCTAAAATAAATGAGCTTTGTTCTGATTGGCTGTACCTTATTCAGAAAAACACTATTAAGTTTCAACATTCTGTAAAAACATCAATATAAGTGGGTAGGGCTAAACCAGGCAGGCCATTTAGGTGGACACAAGTAAGCTGGTTCCTGCACCATCACAGAAACACAGCATACAACACAGTTTTCATGCATGGATAATGTTTACATGTTAGCTCAGGTCACTTTACTAAAAAAAAAAGATTTCCGATGATATGGCAGCATTTTCCATCCCTCACCATTACCTCATTACTGATATCCATGTGCCCCCACGTCCCTAAGGGGTAGGTTCCACTCTGGTTCACAGTAAGATTCGGATGTCACTGTGGAGCAGGTTTGTGCTGATGGGGAAATGGATGTTGGGGGTCAGCCTGAGGTCAGAGGAGTGGAAACGAGTGGAACGAGTGATGAACAGCTCGATTAAACGATAAGATCTAAAGGCAGGCAGGTGAAGGCTGAGGTGTTGAAATGAAGCCTGCAGTCAATGAATGAAAGATGAATTCTCTCTGAGCTTTAAATACAATCAATAGTGTTAGTGGCGAAATTCAGTCAAGACAGAGAACAGAGAGTGGCAAAATCTACTGCTGATAGAGCTCTCTCTCTCTCTCTCTCTCTCTCTCTCTCCATATATATAAATGTGTATGTATCTTTAAATAAATGTGTGTTTGCGTGTGTGTAGTACCTATATGTAATAACAATGCGACCTGGAAACTTATATATCGTGTGCCCACCTGTATTTGTATTATAACTGCCATTCTTTATGGAAACTTGCAGCAGAGATATTTTTTCACATCTCCAAAAGTTCCGTCTTAGAAGCTGGTTACAATTTCTACTTCTCACCCGAATAAAGACTAACTATGAAGTGGTCATAATTAGCATTTAATTAGAGTTAGTGCAGTAAAGTTTAAAGAATAAAAATCATTGTATTATTATTATTATTATTATTATTATTATACTTTGGTATTTGGCACGACAGGGTCTATTTGAGCTGCTCCAACCTCTTATATCTCAGAAAAACTAAATATTATAATGCATATCGTATCGTGATAGGGCAGTTTTTTCTATATCACCCACCACTTGTAATCAATGGGTCACACACACAGTTCAGCTACTCTGGCAGCTTTTCTATCCTAAAGTAAATTCAATATCAGCACACCAAAGAGATCAATCAATACGACCACACAGCAGGACAAAATGTTTTCTTACACACATTTATTAGTCATGACTTTTCCTGGTGTCTGTGACTGAGATTTTGACCTAAAACATTTGTTTTTAATATCTATTCATGTTAATAGCCCCCAGAGAAAACTAGATGTTTTCAGATTTACCTCTATTTAAACATTACATAATATTACATAAGAAAATTCACTATATTTTGTGCTGGAGATGTTATGAGCCCTGGTTCCCATCACCCCCACTGTACTGAAAATCTAAGATTCTCTAGAATGGAACTTCACGTCAAACCACTGTTAATCTAAAAATTTCTAACTGTTCGTCTAAAATTTTAAAGTAAAGAAAAACACTAATAATAATAATAATAATTACTATAATATCGATGGGCATGCTCCAACAGAGAAAAGATTTACCAATAAAAAAACAACACTGCCGTATCACTCACAGATAGAACATCTTGACCAGCACACCACTTATATGTACTCTGATAGAAACACATGTTTAAATGAACTCAGAACAGTTTCAAAGTGCCCGCGTCCTGCCATGCAGACAAGTCTGAAGGACTTCCAAACTAGCCTTGCTTGTACCACTTTGTCACAAGTACATTTCAAACAAAGAGCTTTAGCGTATGTACCACCAAATATAGCCCTGAGCCCTGAATCAGAGGACGCAGACTCGGTCTGTCAGAAAACACATAATCAGTATCAGGATTATTACAACAAAGAACAGATTTACATGTTAACACTAAACCGTCAGTAGGTACAGCACAGTGAAGGACCCACCACTGGAGGGCGCTGGATGGGGATGTGGGCCTTGGGATGGGGAGTTGTACAGAAGCTTCTATAAATTTAACACAACTCTGGTACAAAAAAGAAAAGATAAAAGGGAGACAGAGAGAGTAACAGTGGAAGAAAGACAGAGAGAGAGAAAGAAGTGAAGAAAAGAAAGACAGACAGAAAAAGAGAGGGAAAGAGAGAGAGAGAGGTTGAGAGCACTATCAAAACCACTGGTCCAGAGCAGGCAACCCATCTGCCACAAGGGAACAATAAAACCTGAGGCCCTGCGGTGTGTGTGTGTGTGTGCGTGTAACACCCTGAGGCTGTGCAGTAGTGATAAATTACTTGGTTTCCTCTCTAGGGAGCTGGGCAGAGAGAGTGTGTGTGTGAGTGTGGATTGGGACACAGCGTTAAAGTGTAGAAGATAAAGAGCAGAAGAAGCAGCTCCACATAAACCAGCAGATTAAACCACACTTCATTATCTCCACAGTCTACAGAGATTAGCACTGATTCACATACACACAACCTAATCTCAGACACACACACACGCAGAGAGAGAGAGACAGACAGAGAGAGAGAGAGAATGAGTAAAGTACAAAACAACACTAAGCAAAGGAAGGAAAGTAAAGAGAATTAAATAGAGGATGGTCAGGAAAAGGAAAGGAAAGAAAATAAAAGGAACATATAAAATTAAGCATTAAGTGAAATGTAGGGAAGAAAGAGGAAAGGAAAGCAAGAGACTAAGGACGTGCAGAAAGGAGAGAAAGGAAAATAATATAGAAAACTAAACATAAGGGGAAAGAAAAGGAAAGTAGTAAGTGAAAGAGTGAAGAAATAAATACTAACATCATATAGACTCTATGTTGCATAATAAAAATAATAATAATAATAATAATAATAATAATTATTATTATTATTATTATTAGTAGTAGTAGTAGTAGTAGTATTAGTAGTAGTAGTAGTAGCAGTGGTAGTATTACCATCATCATGATTATTACAGTCATATTATTACAATAATTCTTGCTGAAACCGGGTAAAACAGAACTGTGTAATATATAATATATACCTATGTTGGGATGTGTAATTGGAAACGCCTGATCTGTGTTGTGCTTTTATGTGACTCACGTCTGCATAATTACAGATAATTTTTTTTATAACAAATTTAAAGTGTGAAAATATGGTTTCTGTTTGTTAAGCCTGCAAAGTAAGAGCTTTAGAAAAACAGCTAATAAACAGTGTTACTGTCTTTGTTGCTTTAAAAACATTGGCTGACAAAAATCAGTCAGAAATCATCCGTGGGCTGTAAAGAAACTGGAATCAAAATGGGCAATCAGTGTTCAGTGCAGCTTTTTTATCTGAGTCACTCTGACAGCCGTGTGTGTGTGTGTGTGTGTGTGTGTGTGCTGAGTGTACTTATGTTCGTGCATTTGTGTGTTGTGTGTGAGGGAGATGAAGACTGATAGTGACAGTTAAATCTTGCCAAAGGCTTAACAGTTGTTGTGTTGATAAGATGATGTTCTTTTTAAAAGAAGATTTTTTTAGTACAGTGAATCACGAAAAGAGCAGCAGCTCATCATCCACGCAACAAATAGCAAAATAACAACGCAGCACATTCCCTCAAACCAGCAGTGTGGCCTTTACTCCCAGCCGCACACAGACAGGCCTCTTCCAGGTGACGTAGTGCGGGAAAAAAATCTACATTCTTCCACATATATAATCAGAGTGTGGTGATATTCAAGTTGATAAGGTTAATTTACGTATAATGGCTTCTGCTACTCTGTGATAAGAGAATGTTTGGCTGAATGATGGGGACATTCTATGGCATTATTACCGGACATAACGCTTGTTATCTATCAGAATTAAGGGTATAATGATTTTAGTACACAATCAAAAAAATTAAGATTTTAAACAATTTCAAACTGGACCATTGAGTCTTTTAAGGACCTATCATTTTCCATGTTTCTTGAAACCTAGGGTTGCACCAATATAGGAATTCTGAGCAGATGTTGATATCTGATACCTGGACCTGCAAAACTGCCCTCTGTTGATGTGCAGTGGTGCTCAGTTCAATACTATCCTCAGAGTGTCTCAGTGCACCACTCAGTGATTTGCTATTACTACATTAAATTCAAGTCATACTGAGACACAGAAAGTCACAGTAGATCACAGATGGCTTGAAATATATACAGAGAAGAAATAGGAAACTGATGCCAAGCATGATGAGTGATGCTGAAAACTTTATTTCCGTTTATACGAGCAGAGTGTAAAAATGAACTTGAGCCTATCTATTACTGGCTCTCCCTGCCAGGGCTGTGTATTGGCAAGAACATGTCGATACAATACGTATCGTGATACGGCGGTCACGATTCAATATATCGTGATATACTGCGATACTGATATATAGTGATTTTTTAAATCCTACTATTAAAACACACTACTATATGAACAGGTTTGCCAATTCTTACAATAGCACTGCACCCTTGTGCTGCTTGTTAATGTTGGAGTGGAGCTGAAAATGGATTACAACACTGCCATCTAGTGGTCAGA
>CM038719.1:12032112-12189612 GCA_021613375.1 Megaleporinus macrocephalus
CTAAAAGAGCGCACTACAGAATTTGGCAGCAGCGGGGTCTAATTGTTTTAAATAAGCCTCATGCGTCATGCCAAATAATGGCAATCCAGTAAAGACATTAATCTACACAAGCCCATCTGCACAACTTCATTTACGGCCATCAGCCATCTAACACTATAAACGCTCCCCTGATAGCACGGCCAGCGGCAGCACCGCACATCTATTAACAGCGTTAAGAATACCACAGAGATACATCATCGGGGGTCTACGGAAACCACATATCACTGAAAGGAAAACTTTTCAGTTCATTATTATTATTATTGTTATTACTACTACTAAAAAAATAATATTTTTAAAGCAAATTTATTAAGTGCAGAAAGAAAGAAAGAAAGAAAAACGTGACAGAAATAGTTTACAATTTTACTTTAAAATTAAGTAAAAAAAGTTAAAAAAAAAACAGTTGAAATTGAAAGGTAATTCAGACTATAATAATTATTGTATTTATGATGGGCCTGCAATAACTTTGCCCTGTAATTATATGTATTAAAATGAATAAACGTAATAATTACATTAATAATAATAAAAGTAATATTAATGTAACTGCTTCTTATGCATTAATAAATTACTTGGTGACATGTGGGATGTAAAAGAGCACATGATAAAAGCACGGTTAATGTTTTTTATATATTTTTTTATTTAGGTGATATAATGTATTTCTAAAAATATGTCATAAGTTGCACTCGGTAGTGGTCCAATTAATGATTATTAAAGTATGTATTAATTGCACAATGATTCATGCATCACAACATTGTAAATAACTACTTAATCTTAAGACACACTATATTATTATAATAATAATAATAATAATAATAATAATAATAATTATTATTATTATTATTATTATTATTATTATTATTATTATTACTACGTTTTTGTGCATCTAAGCAACTAGATGTCTCCCACACCTAAAAATGACTACTAACACACATTAATATATACTATAATTCTTGATTAGATTGTGGTCTGATAAAATGTAATTAGCATATCAATAAGTAAATGGTTAATAACTTAAATGGTACCATTTATTAAAGCATATGTAATTATTGTAATAATAACTATTAAGTTGCACAAGATAATTTATTTTTGTATTTTTGATCGTTTCTGTCAGTTCATTCATCAGAACTGTTCATGCATTTTAAAGAGCAGATAGCTTTTTCAAACAGAATGAAACAGTTACAGGATGTTACAAAGTCTTCTTGTGGTGTTACAAATATGCAGCAGTGTGTGTGTGTGTGTGTGTGTGTGAGGGAGGGAGAGAGAGAGAGACAGAGAGACAGAAAGAAAGAGAGAGAGAGAGAGAGAGAGAGAGAGAGAAAGAGAGAGACAGAAAAAGAGAGAGAAAGAGAAAGAGAGAGAGAGAGAAAAAGAGAGAGACAGAAAAAGAAAGAGAAATAGACAGAGAGAGAAAGAGAAAGAGAGAGAGAGACAGAAAAAGAAAAAGAAATAGACAGAGAGAGAAAGAGAGACAGAAAAAGAAAAAGAAATAGACAGAGAGAGAGACAGTGAGAGAGAGAGAGAGAGAGAGAAAGAGAGAGAGAGACAGAAAAATAAAAATAAATAGACAGAGAGAGAGACAGAGAGAGAAAGAGAAAGACAGTGGGAGAGAGGGAGAGAGAGAGAGTGAGAAAGAGAGAAAGACAGAGAGAGAGAGAAAGTGGTTTAAGTGAAATTAAAGGGCCACGCTGTGTTTCGGTGTCAGACTGTGTGTAGCTGATGCATTATGCATGGATTACTCATACAAACCTCTCCAGGACAACAGTGGGACCAGAGGGGGAACACACACGCACACACATGCACACACATACACACATATACACACACATACACACACATGCACCGAGAGTCAGGGTGATGCATGGCTTTCACCTTCAGGCGGTAGATGTAGGCAGACAGAGCGAATCAGAGACAATAGAACTCCAGCTCATGATGGAGGGAGCTGTCTCTCTCTCTCTCTCTCTCTCTCTCTCTCTCACACACACACACACACGCACACACACACACACATTTCCCCTTCACCCTCTTTAGTCTCTTTTAGCCCCTCTCAGTCTCAGAGGACATATATCCCACTCAGGGTTAAATGAACTGACTTCACTGCTCAGAAAATCATTATACTAATATGTACCGTACCCCCCACTCGACACACACACACACACACACACACACACACACACAATCAGTGGTACATGAAAGTTTGTGAATCTTTATTTTCTACACTTCTGCATAAGTATGATCTAAAACAATACACAGTACACAAGTACTAAAGGTAGATAAATAGACCCAAATAAATAAATGGGACGATAATATTATACTTGCTTGTTTAATTATTGATAAAAGTGATTAAATATCTAAACTATGTGAACTTTTGATTTCAGTATCTGGTCTGACCTCATTGTGTAGCAATAACAGCTCTAAAAATTTCCAATAACAGTCGATTAGTTCTGTACATCAGCTTGGAGAAATTCTAGCTCCTCCATAATAAAAAAAAACAGCTTCATTTCCGTTATGTTGGCAGGTTTCATCATTTCAGAACCTTTCACAACGTTTCAATAGGATTAAGGCCAGGACTTTGACTTGACCAGTCCAAAACACTAACATTCCCTTGAGATTCAGTTTACTGACAGACATTTTGTGACCTCGCAGACTATTACACACCTTGCTCTTGGAGTGATCTTTGATGGTCAGTCACTCCTGACTGGTCATGAATTTCCTTTATTTGTAAACAATCTGTCTTTCTTTATTTGTAAACAATCTGTGGATGGTGGAGACCAAACACTTTTTATATGGGTTTATAACTTTTTAAAGCCTAATAAACAATTCGTTTTCTAAGCTCTTTAGAAATCTGTTTGTGCCACACCTGTAAGCTCAAGGTGATTCAATTTGATTATAATTCCTCGTTACAGAGAAGAGAGAGAGAAAGAAAAATGATGACAAAAACAGACTACAGAGAGAGTGCACAAATAAGAGAATGAAGTAAATGAAAGAGAAAAGAGAAAGGCAAAAAAAGAAAAAGATGAGGAAAAACAGAGAGGGGAAACTGAGAGAAAGGCAGAAAGAGAAAGAGAAATAAGAGAGAGGATGATAAATAGAAAGGAGAGGAAGAAAAAAGCAGATAAAAAACAATAGAGATGGAGTGAGTAAGACACAAGCAAAAGAGGGATAAAGAGGAAAAAGACAGAGAGAGAGGAGAGAAATAGAGAAAAGGAGAGGGGCAAAGAAGGGGATTGAGAAAAAGAGAACAAGAGAACTTGAGAAAGAATGCGAGAAGGAGGAGTGTGGGAGAGAAAGCAAAATGGAAAATAATGAGGAGAGAGAAAAGGAGAAAACAAGAGAGAGAGAGAGTGAGGGGGTGAGAAAGAGGAGAAAGAAAAGAGAGAAGGAGTAAAGTAAACGAGAAAGTGTAGTAAATCTGATCTCACATTTCAACACTTCTTGATTTAATTATTGAGAATTGTTTAGAATAAACACACAATATTAATGTGTGACTGGTTTTACACTGCAGTGCAGAATTTAAACAGTTAAAACAATAAAACAGTATTCGAGGAAGAATTTAAAAAGTACAGTCACAGTCTGTGAATTTGACTTGGACTAAAAACGAGTGCATATTTTAGTGAATAAAACTGAAACTGATTATAATTCAAGTGAATCAGCTGAATCACCTTCCTCAGCCTCATTCCGCATTCTAACACAACACTCCTAACACTCACGCACACACAGACACACACTCAGAGGTGACTTCCACTCCCAATACACACAAACAAAGATTTCTCCGATATCACATTCACAGAAAAGTGTATGCTTGTATATTCATGAAAGCAACGTGCTAATTATATTAATGTGCCAGACTAAGAGGGCATCAGTCACATTACGTCATTCTACTGACATCACACACACTTCAGCCAAACATCCTGCTCTCTTCCCAGCCCTCTTATCCCACTTCCCATCAAAAGCCACAGTAATCGTCAAACATGAATCACTAATCGCTCGTGAGTATTGAAGTCTAATGCTGATGAGTGTGATAGGTGCTGTTTATGAGGACAGCAGGGCATGTGGGCAGCTTCAGCAATCTGAGCTAATTAGAAATAGCAGGGAACACATATTCACACACCAGGACCTCCAGTACTCAATTTCCTTTACTAACACAGGTAGATTCACACACACACACACGCGTTTGTGTCTGTGAATTGTGGGGCCGCTACATAGACTTCCATTCATTTCCTAGAGAGCCTAAACTTAAACAGTACTACTACTAGCCCATCCCTAACCTTACCCTAACCTTGAAATGTAATGATTTACATTGTGGGGACCTGCTTTTGGTCACTACAAGGATGAAAAGTCCCCACTACATGAGTACATGTGCAGGTTTTGGTTTGCACAGAACAAATTATTTTGTTGGTGCTGTTGTCAGTGGCACTTCAAGACTTTAACACTTGTGGAAACAACAGGGCCACATATAATCAGTTACACTGCAGTGTTTAAAGTAAAGATGGCAAAAGGAGTTAAAGTTAAAAGAACCTCCACAGTAAGGTAAACATTGTATATGGATTATTTCCTAGAATCATACATGCAAACCAGGTCATTTAGTGACGTAACCCATGAGACAAGTACTTCAACACACGTGCCATTGTGAGTGCGGCTCTGAAGAGTAGATGCAGAGAAAAGGCCAATCAGCTCATCTCCAAGCAAGGAGGTTTCACAGGCTCAGATTTAAACCCAGTCCAGGTAGTTTGAGCTTAAGTACAGCCATGCAGACCCCAAACCACATATATTCATCTAAAATATGTAGTTATTAATTTAAAGATTTATTTGAAATATGAATTACTTAGGAAGGTACATGCCACTAATAGGACATGGAAAACAGAGAAGAGAAGAGAAATATTTAAAAAAGACTGTACAAGTAAATACAAGGAAACATAAAATGGATAAAATAAGATACAATTAAGAATATAAAATTGAAAAATAGGAGAAGAGAAGAGAGGATGTAATCATGGAGAAGAAAAGAGAAGAGGAGAAAAGAACATGCAAAAGTAAAAAGAAGAGAAAAGAAGAAAAGACTATTATAAATGAAGCGAGGATGAGTAAAGGAGAGAAAACATGGAGAGGAGAGAAAACATGGGAAATAAACAAAAAGAGAAGAAAAGATGACTAAGAGAAGAGGATCAGTAAAGAAGAGAAGAAAAACTTAGAAGAAAGGAAGAAAAGCCACCAGAAAAGAAAAGGTGACAATAAGTAAAAAAACAAGAGGTTAGAAAAGAAGATCCGATAAAAGAAGAGAAGTAAAGAGCAGAAAGGAGAAGAGAAGAAAAGAGAAGAGAAGAAAAACATTAAAGAAGAAAATACAAGGAAACAAAATGGATAAAATAAGATACAATTAAGAATATAAAATTAAGAAAATAGGAGAGAAGAGGAGGTAATCATGGAGAAGAAAAGGTGACAATAAGTGAAAAGACAAGAAGAGGTTAGAAAAGAAGGTCCGATAAAAGAAGAGAAGTGAAGAGCAGAAAGGAGAAGAGGACACTGAGGAAAGAAAAGCAGGACTGTGAGCGGTAATGACCTTCTCTGCTGTGCACTGAGGACAGTTCTACCTCCTGAAGCTGCGGCCCGTGTCTCCTGCACTGCTGTTTCTAGGCCACAGTGCACACCTCTAAACATACTGCATATTAGGAATTCATTAGAATAACAAAGGACACGCTGGCTGATAACTTCTCCTCCCTCCCTTTCTCTCTCTCTCTCTCCCTCTCTCATAATTTGGCCGTCCTGATGGGGGGACAATTATCCTAGAACCAGCTGTCCACCCAAAATCCCAGAAATTACCCCCAATCAACTCTTCTCTCTCGCCCTGATCCCCTTCCTCTCTGTGTTTGCGTGGCGTGTGCGAGTGGAGATAATGACAATGTGGGGACAACAGCCACAAAGCCAGACCCCTACTTTGTGCCGAGACCCCGTCAGCGCGCTTGCTAATCTATGTTCTCATTTCTCTCTGTTCAAATCAAAATGGCGTCTTGCTCTCTGGGGTGGAAGCTAACAGTGCTCTGCTTTATGTCACATGCAGTACACTGTACAGTTGTGAGCGAAGGTGTGAGGGCTAGTGATATTTTGTTGGGTTTCTAAGGGAAAATAAAGTAACATTTTAATGTACTAGTACTGTTTAGAGGCTAAATTCAAAATAATGAGAGCCTGTGAAAACATTACAACACATTTCATATTTTATATTCAGTATGTTAAACCAATAAATAGAAGTAATATATCACTGCTTTCCAAAGAAAAACATGTATTTTCTGAATTATTTAAACACGGCAGCTGCCATTTACACTGTGGGAATATTTCATGATGAATGGACCAATAAACATGCTCCAAAATGACCTGAAAAATGTTCTGTTTTCTTGACTTGCATACATAAAAACATACATACATAATTATGGCCTCTCCTGTGAAGGTGGCATTTTGGAGATGCGTGTTAGTCTTTTTTTTTTATATATTTAAGTGTGATCTCTGTAAAGGGTGTCAACTTGCTCAGAAAATCAAAAAAGCCTGTCATGTAACTACAAGCATTCAAACTTTTCCATAACAATTGTGTGTCAAAGTCCTAAGTAATTCAAATTTGATCATGATTATGTCACCTAGACTGTTTCCACAAAAACTGCAGATGTGTCCAGATGTGATACAAAATCGATGAATACACAAAACAGGTATATTAACCGTCACCCAGAAATGTTCAAGCTGCTCAAGCTAATCAGAATCCACTTGTATTAAACGCTGGTGCTTCCAGGGTTTACAGGTCAGTGATGCTGACTGATAGAGCTATACAGGCAAAATAAATAACTGATTAGAATAAGGCGGACATGGTTTTTATAGATTTTCTGTCCTCTTGGATTCATGCTGCGTGCGAAAACTGTAATACGCAGCAAGACAGGCTTTATTTTCATAATTTTAAATTGAGTTGCATGTTTACTGACAGCTGTTTTTAACATAAATTGAAATGTAGAGCTAAAGATTATTATTCTTAGAATCCTATTCATTACTGTTATTTATTCGTTAAATGATATGTTAGTGCCCGATTTCCTCATTTACGCACTTCTTGTGTTCTTGTGCATTTGAACAGCGCCACCCTTTGGGGTTATTCCGCCTCTCTCCCCAAGAAACAAGGCAGAAGCACATGTCCTAATTCTGGTTGGTTTGTGGTGATTAGCTGTGCTTAACTGTAAGTTTCTTCTTATCAGCTCTAAACTGAGTCACAGCCAGTCAAAAGATGTTTGAGACACCAGGAGAATTTCCAGAGCAGAATATGTGTAATATGTGTAGACCGTAACAGCTGCTGATTGCTCTGATGTGTGAACTGTGTTGCTGTTTTAACCAATTTGTTGCAAGATGGAGGCTAAAGCAGACAGCTAATAGCTGGATTAGTGGCTAAAGGGTGGTCATAGCTGTATTATCTGACCCTGGTCAGTGAGATGAGGGTCTGATGTGTGTCCTGATGCGTGAATCACAATAATATGTTG
Source organism: Megaleporinus macrocephalus (assembly GCA_021613375.1). Classification (NCBI taxonomy): domain Eukaryota; kingdom Metazoa; phylum Chordata; class Actinopteri; order Characiformes; family Anostomidae; genus Megaleporinus; species Megaleporinus macrocephalus. Next base: position 12,039,648 of record CM038719.1, read on the forward strand.
AGCCTTTATATATATATATATATATATATATATATATATATATATATATATATATATATATATATATATATATATATATATATGGTAGCAATTGGATTTTGGGTGTTTTTTGGAGCTGGATTGCTGGCTGGTGGGTGGTCAGAGGTGGATGAAATCACTTTGGTAAGTGAGGGTAGAGCCTGCTGTGTGTGGTGACGAATCAATGTTACTGTTCTTAAACTAAAGTCTAGACACTGGGTGATTTTTCGAGCTGGACTATTTACAAACGGTGACGTCACAGCTGGCTAGTCAGAGTCGAGTCCGCTAAATGTTCTATGACGATCATATATCCTGCTTGCACTGTTCCAAAGTTATAAGAGCTATAAGACAAATATGCATGTTGCCCACATGCAGGCTTCAGGTTCCAACTGTTAAAGGTACAGGAACAAAAAAGTGTTTGATAATATGGGATTATATCAGAAAGGTTGGAGAAAATTGATCACAAAAATGAAATGACTCCAGGGAGAAATATTATAAGCAAGAAAATCGTCAAATATGGGTCTTTGAAAAAAAGGAGAACAAAAAGTTTTCCAGTAACACTGTTTGATGCACTTTACAAACTGTGGTCAGTATTTCTGGCATAACAAGCCCAGTCTGAAATGGGGCTGGACGCTGCTGTCACCTTCCCTGCAGCGAGTGGCCGCTTGGCCAGGAGGATGTTGGCAGGGGAAAACTATTTTTGTTGCGCTGGCTCAAGCTGGTCACACAGTTTCTCTAATGTGCCCCTTGGGCTGTGTTACTACAGAGCAACCGCAGCAACACAATGGCTTCAACAGCAGACACACTGCTAGAGCACTGAGAGCATCAAATGGGCTGGAACAGGAGAAAACACTCGCTTCACTGTGTCTGACTCAATGCAACACTACATTACTGAAGCACCCATGAAATGGACACCAACGTTTTTCACTAGGTCTTCTGGACACTGTTCCTTTAGACACACGGACTGCAGAGAGCAGTTGTGAAAGACAACTTCTCCCAAAACAATATCAATTAATTTATTATTCAATTAATTTCTACTCTAATTATCACTGCAGGTCACTTTCAGTGGAAGCATGAAGTATACTTAATATACATAAAACTGCATAACATTTATATTGAAAAAACTTTCCCATTTTTTAAAAAAGAGAACCTAACAAGCTTTCTTTTCCTTTTCTTTACATGTGTTATAACTTTCTCTGCACGTAAACTGTCTGAAACGTTATAAAGCCCCAAAGATACACAAGTGGTGGACACAGGAGCCACTCCTCTCAGCTGCCTGAAACATCTTGTTGAAATTTTAGCACATATCTCTGTTACAAGATGCCATTATCTCATAACACAATTCTTATTGCTCATCTACCGGCAAGCCTGGCAGGCCATTAAACAATGCACACACAGCTAAAACAGTAAAATATACCACTCTAAAATGTTCAAAAAATGTTTCAGGCTAGCTTGCAAAGGCAGATCTACCAACTTGTTCTACCTGACTTTCAGAATCTGACTCTGACTCAAACTGATATAGCAAAACCAAGAACAGCATAAAAATGTGGGGGCGGAACTTGCAGCAGGATGTTGCATTGGCAGTTGACAAATCAAAACAGAGTGGGCAAGCTGACCAATCAAATCAACTTATCAAGAGAATGGAGACCTAAAGACAGAGGGACACTAACAGAGTGTACAGTATGAGAAAAATATTGAGTTTTAAGAAAGTTTTATCATGTAAATCTATTCCAGTAGACCACACACATAATTGAGAACACTGAAATCATGATAGGTCCTTTTTAATATGACAGTTTGATGTAGTTTGTCAGCCAGCTTCAAATTTAAACTCCCCAGTTCTTTCAATGCATGTATAAAAACAAGGCTGCTCATTGGCCCATTTTGAGTCCATTATTTTTGTAATGTCACAAAAAGCAATGCCTTTAAATACACCCACCTACTCAGCCTACATCACTCATTCATGCTGAAGCTACAAGCAGCGTTTTGTGTAACCAACTTTAAAGAACAGGGTAAAAGGAGGCTAACAAATATGTAGAGAATTGACTATTGTCTGTAAGGTTAAAACTACAAAGACCTACTACACAGGGGGTAATATGTCAAGTCAGTGTTTATGTTATCATCAATTTGTTATAATCATATGCCTCATGTAATATATATGATCACAGCTGTAAGAACTAAATCTTGCATCTCTAAAAAAGTAACTATACAGGACAAAGAAAATAATTTTGGACCATGGTCTGTTCAGCATTATATAAAGAGCAATGGGATTTTTGAAATTGGAAAAAGGTTTTGACGGAAATGATATGTAAGAACTTACATGTAAAAACTGTATTATATATTTTAAGCATCTATATGACATTAAAATGCCCTTTATATATCAATGAATGTAACTGGAGTCTTTTTTGTTTTTTAATAATGTCTTTTGCCATCTACATTGTTTATACATTGTTAATAAATGGACCAAAATAAATTATATATATATATATATTTATCTCATTTTTTAAAATACACTTTAGAAAGTCATAATTTTGGTTCTGGAGGTTAGTCCTGTTTTCTCTGGTCAGAACATCTTGGCCTTAAAAACACACACACACACACACACACACACACACACACACACACACACACACACACACACACACACACACACAGTCTATTGTTGAGGTATGAAAATTGTAATCCCCAAAAATCACTTGCGCATGCTCACACACACACTCGGCCGGCTCTGTCCTCAGAAGCTGGGAGAGAACAGGCCTATCTGCTGAGGATGAAAGACATTCCTTATCAGCTCCCTCATAAAGGAACTGGAATGAAGGTATTTACTGGGGGAGGGGGGAGGAGAGAGGGAGTAGGGGAAAAGATGGAAAAGAAGAAAGAAAGAAAGAAAAAATAAAAAATGAAAGAAAATAGAGTTAGATTACGAGGGAGGGAATGAGGGAGAAAGAGAGACAGACAGAGGAGAGAGAGTGTGTGTGTGTGTGTGTGTGTGTGTGTGTGTGTGTGTGTGTGAGAGAGAGAGAGGCTGCGAGCAGAAGACAACTGACTCACTTCAAAGACAGAAAATGCCACACAGTAATGTGGAGAAGTCAAAAGAAAAGAGTGAATTTCCTCAGCGGTTGTGTTCACGCTATTATTCTGAAAAACTCTGACCGAGAAAATCACCACTAAACAAAGCACACACACACACACACACACACACACACACACACACACACACACACACACACACCCATCTCAGAAGGACACACACATTATCACTGTCTTCTCAGATACATAGACCTACAGTTCCATTATCACACATTCATCTCAACCCTTATTATTTTAGTTATTATTGTAATTTTGCTACAGATTATATGTAATTACACAATTATGTTATCAATTGTTGCTAGTTGCATAATGAACTGTCTTCCTTCAACGTACATTCTGTAACAAAATGCTCAATTTTGCACTTTTTCTTTTTCCACACAGGAATATTCACACAATACCTTAAAACCTAAAAAAATATCACCTACTTATAAAAAGAAATATGACGTGAACAGAAAGTTTTCAAACTGCATATAATTTAACTGCATATAATTGTTACAACAAGCTATAAGTGAGAAATAATTCATATAAAATGATGTAATCAATTGGTTAATGCTGACAATGTTCAGCAAAATACATATGTTACCAGAATATTGGTATAATGATCATTCTATCAAACTTTAATTTAGAATTTAAAACACATTTTGGACCTTTAACTCACTGAAACTCTAAGTGATTTCGAATTTACTTTGTGACCACATACATTACAAATGTAAAAAAAAATAATAATAATTCATTATGTCAACTAAACAACTGGTATACACACAATAATCAAATAACTGCAGAAAATAAGATTTTGTCAGTAATAAGTTTACCATGTTTACATGCACTTTGATAACAGTGAAACTCTGGATCTGCACTTAGGCAGTAATCCAATTTCCGCTTTGCAACCAGCCAGTAAAATCAAGGAGTAAGATGTGACGTAAACGTCAGGTAGAACTTAAACTTCAGGCCATAGTTTTTTTTTTTTAAAACAACATTGCCACGTTACCTGAAAATATGAATATGTAAACAACCCAGCTCAGAGCTGCTGTACTGAGCATACTGAGAAACCTGAAAAAAATCAGAGTAAGCGTATGCATGTGTATTGGATTACAGAACTAAAATACTACTCCCTTTTATTAGATTTAATTATCAGATTTATAGGCTTTAATCAGATCTAACAAGTCAAGTAAAAACACTGTTACCCAGGAAATTGGATGAAATTAGTGAATTATCTAGGTAACAATAGCTATACAGCAAAAACAAGCTCACAAATCCAAGCTTCCCAAACAGGCGAAAATAAAAAAAACACACTGGCCAAGAAACTGGTCATTATAAGTATTTTTTTTAATTACTGCCATCTAACAGTAACCAGCCTATATCGAACCAGACCTTCTTTTTGAGTCTAAGCGTGTGATGCGTGTATAAAAAAACTTCTGCCAAATCTGACCTGAAAGCTCTGACTTTTATAAATTAATATTTAAGACTTTACAGAGAGAGACTCATATTTTATCCGGTTATTTCACCTCTGGACCCAGTAATGTACATTCTTTCAACTTTAATAAACAAATCTTATGCAGTTCAGCTTTAAAATTTAGTATTATAAAGTATATAAATTTTGTTTTTCTGCATGTATTTACTTTATTACTTATTAAACAAATGTTTCAGGCTTTAATGAATCATAACATAGTTGTGAATATAATGTGAGCATCTAAGACCTGAATATATTTATTTTTTAAAACTTAATATTATTAATATTATATTCTTAATATTATATAAACAGAATCACATTATGTCTCATAATGAGCCTAGTATTAAACACCTAATCTCTCTTCCTCTCTCTTTTCTCTCTCTTGCTTTTTCTTTTCTCTCTCACTTGGTTCTTTCATCTATTTTACCTGCTCTCTCTCTCTCTCTCTCTCTCTCTGTCTCTCTCTCTCTCTCTCTGTCTCTCTCTCTCTGTCTCTCTCTCTCTCTCTCTCTCTCTCTCTCTCTCTCTCTCTCTCTCTCTCTCTCTCTCTCTCTCTTTACCAGGGGTCAAGAAGTCAAGTGCAAAGTATTTCAGATCAACAATACACACTGATCACCGATGGCCATTTTTTGACTGTTGTGGCCCCCGCTGAGACCAGCATATGCTACACAGACTCTCCCTCTTTCTCTCACACACTCACACTCACTGTTCAGATGACAGCCCAATCAGACCCGCATGGTAATTTTATTTTATTGACTCGAGCTGTCATTCGCTCTGTTCTACTGCAAGCTCTCTCTCTCTCTCTCTCTCTCTCTCTCTCTCTCTCTCTCTCTCTCGCTCACACACACACACACACGTATGGTCGGAGTCTGTTCTTCTGAACGTGGCAATGAAGCCAGAATGCTCGTCTCTGAAGGATTCCCTGAGCTGATGATCACACGATAACTGCTGAAAGATCAAAAAAAAAATGAAAAGAGTCTGCATAAATAAAGCAGGTCACTTATTGTCATTGTATTTATGAAGTAATCTCCGGGGTCATTATGTGCACTGGACAGCGACACTACAGATAATGAGTGAATGATTATTTCTGTGTCGCCTGCGCTACAAAGACGCCAGGCCACATGGGGCAATAATACACATTTCACAAACACAAAGCCTTGATTTACTGGTCCATTTAGGCGGACCAAACGGCCCATCTGTCTTTCATTTCACAAAAAACAGATAAGCATCAGTTCCCGTCCAGTTACCACATGAGTCTTTACACCACACTACCACACACAAATCACAGTGGGCCAGATTCGCCTACAGATTGCTACACAAATACATTCTGGGTTTTCTTCATTTATTCAGAACTACTGTTTCATCACCAGAGTGAGTCCCCCACTACCAGAGAGGACCACTGTGAATTTAAAGGGTCCATATACTCAATTTTTCAGACACTGCATCTTTCTTAGCCCTGAGGTCCACTAGTGGTGTTTCTGTAGGTTTACATACCAAAAAAACAATCATAAAATCATTTTAATGACCATTTCACAATGTCTATTTATTACTTATAATTAAAGCTGTTTAGTATAATGTGCCTGTAAGATGGATATATTGTTGCTATCATGACCAAAAATAATACTTTCACAGGAGAAACAAAAAAGGTTCCTTTGAATGCAGGTAATTTTGGAGTACAATTTTTTTTTGCTCTTGACATTTTAACACCGTATAAACAGCAGCTTCTACAAATTCCAAGAAGAAAAAAAAAAAACCAATGAGCTCGGTTCTGATTGGCTGCTCTGTGTTGTGCCTGGAGCCGTACACAGCAGTACAATAACCAACTGCATGTTTCATTATAAAGACAGCAAAACGAGTCCTGTTTAACTGGAACTGGTGCCACACAGTACAAATACAGAATAAACACTGAATAAAAATCATGTGCTCACAGTTTTTGAAGCACTGCTGGTTCTTTTTTCTCAGCTGCAACTGATTTAATGTCTAAAAAAAATAAGCATCATGACATACTGCCCAACTCTAATTGTGCCTAATTCATTATTTGCTGTTCTGATGAGAACACACATAATAAATTCAAAATCAGGCTGTTTTTGCTTTAGATTAGTTTTCATATATAGACTGTGCAGACTGGGGACTGTTTTTTTACGATATGGGCTGTTTAAGAAGATGCTTATCACCTTAATAATGGTATAATTCCTCTGGTCTCAGGCTACAGATCTCTGCTAACCCTGCACCTGCTGCAATTCCAGTGCTTTTTAAATAGCTCAGTAAAGCTGGATTAGAAGAGAACCAATTTTAAACAGCATTTAAGTCAATCCAGGTCACATCTTCAATAAACAATTACATTACTTTGAACTAATTCTGCCACATTTAATGTATTTACCCGAGAGTAATGTTATGCAATATATTTAAATTTAATATAAATATTTAAATCTAAAATGATATAAATATAAAGTATGTCCGAATGAGAAAAGTAAAAATCAACACACACGCACACACAAACACACATATATATATATATATATATATATTTTTTTTTTTTTCCTTCTCTACTATGTCTGTATACAAGTGTTTTTTTTATTGTTCTTGTTCTCACACTGCTTTTGTTCTTTTTTTTCAGCCGGATGGAGGCCTTGCTGTCGAAATGCTGATAAGCTAATCAGTTAAATCGCAGTGTCTTTGTGTTATAAATCTTAATGCTGTCCTTACACAGCAAATCACACAAACCACACCATCCACACTCTGTTCAACCAGCTTCTTTTTCAAAGAAAACCATAATACGTGTAATATCGTTTACATTTTATGTATATCATTTCACAACAGGTCTTATATAACAAAGCAAATATGATTCCACCAGGACCTTTAGCAGTTTCACAGCCTTAAACAAGCTCTTTGTTTCATGTCTGTGACCTTTACGGCAAGTATTACATCAAACAGCAATTTACAGTTCACGTTTATCCATCTAACCTCTACTGCGTTCTCTACTATCAGATGATCCAGCAAACATTACACGCAAAACGCCTCCAATGCAGAAAACTGAAAGGCGTTGGGTAAATATGAACGTCCTCTCTGCTTTTCGGGGCAGGATCTGAAGGATCTGAGGCTGAGTGATCGTTAATAAGGACTGATAAGCTGCTTTGTTAATTTCATGCTGCCTGATCTGACATTTCCTCTTTAAACGACAGACCCGTCACCAAACATCTGAGGCCGAAATGTTTAATCTTTAAAATATTTTCCTTTTTAGCTTTTTTTTGGGGTGCAGAGGAATTGTGATAACGTGGTCAGCTTCACAGGTTCCGCAGACGCACACACACGTCTCAAAATACACAATACCTATATCTATACACACACACACGCACTGCGTCATGACTGCACACACACTGAAGCGCTGTACCCCTATACACAGTGTGTGTGTGTGTGTAGGCTTTTGTAAATGTGTGCACAAGCTGACGCAGTCCTGTCCACACAGCCTTCCTCTGCATTATGGCCTCAGGAAAACTACCTTTCCACCCTTCTGTAGAGTCGAGGCTTAGAAAAAACGCAATTTTCTATTTGAACGGCTCGCTTTCCAGCTCGATGCGGTGAACAAACGACGCTGAACTGTTCAGCATGTAAGAAAAATACTGATGTGCTCTACAGCCATATATATCGTTCAGCAGACAGATATTTGAGAATTCTGGTTAAATTCATTCATGAGACTGTAAATTGCTGCATAGGTACTCTCAAAAATTAGACAAAGAAGAAATTACTGCTTTATTTTAATCATATCTGCAGTACTTGTTCAAAAATATATAGCACAACAGCAACAATATTTATTTTATATACAAGTATATAACACAATATCTGTTATTCTGCATTATTACGGTACCGTAAAGCGTGTGAGGCAATTTTGTTAAACTGGTATTATCACCAAATTACTATCAAATTTTACACTCGGTGTGCAGAATTAAATGCTCCTCTTTTGGCCTCGTCATCAGCGCATTTCGACAGGTACACAATGCACCAACGTCCTAATGTCCTTTAAATAGTCAAACCGTATCTGGACAAAGGACGTATTGTTTAGAATAAAATCTTTGCAACGGTTGAACAAAGCCATTTGGAAAATGTTAAGACTTATATTTCCATAGACTTTAACAGCTAAACCTAATAAGAGCATGTGTGAGCGTGTGTGAGGTGTGTAAACAGCTCGTCTGCTGCTGGCTAAGTGTGTAACTGCGGGCTCTGACCTCTGTGTTGCCAAGAGCGTCAGGACAGAGGTATCTGACCACCAGTGCGGAGAGAAAAAAAAAGAGGGGGTGAAGAGGCACACATGGCCTTTAACAGCACTCACTGCACTGCCTTCCCCCTTTTCACTTAAACAGCAATAACAGATTTATTTAGCATTCTTTCAATAATGAAATCAGTCATATAATAATATTCATAATAATCATAATATTAATATTAATCATAAAAAATAAAGACATAGCACATGTAATAATAAAAGAGTTACCTTGCATCTGCACACATCCTTGTAATACACCCTCATGACACACCTGGTGTATAATAAAAAGGGCAAATATATATATATATATATATATATATATATATCTTTGTGTTGTGTGTATGGTGTGGGTGTGAAGTGCTTTAAAATGCATCTAAGGGCACATCTACTGAAACCATAAAATAAAAAGAAAAGAACTATATAAATAATTACTAACATTTATTTTTAATTATCTCCCTGGACAAAATATAAGAGCTAAAGAAATAAGCAAATAAATCCTGGCCTCTAAATTCCGCATACTGGCTCTCTCTTCCTGCTAAAGCCTGTTTTTTTTGGACTGCGGGTCAGCCCCCCCATCATCAGCCTCACTTTGCCCCTCTGTGCTCTGTTTGAAGGGCATTACAGCACTGAGGGGCAGGAGGACTCCACCAGGGGGTAAAGAGAAAACGAAACCTCTAAAAGGTCATTCTTTCACCTCATCTCCTTCTTTCGGTCTCTGAGAAAGCTTTAAACTTTCTATCAGGATAAACTCTCGTTTCCTCATAAAGACAATCTGCTGGAAATAAACTGCTCTAGTTTTTTTTTTCTATTTTCATGCGTATGTACCACAGACAGCAAGAACGTGTCGCTCGCCACTCTGACACCCGACTCTCGCTCGCGTGCCGCTCCGCGCGTTTCAGAAGGGCAGCCGAGGAGGTTTGGAGCGCGCGCGGATCGCGCCAATCTGCGCGCCATCGGCACGCGCGACACAGCGGCTAAACGGAGACGCTTCAACACAGCAGCGCTTTAACACCTGGCATGCTCCCCGACCTGCGTGCGCCCGCGCGCACAGTTCCGCGACAGGCGCGAAACACACGCGCACCCGCAAAACCGCACCGTGACACACATGACACATTCCCGCACACACACACACACGCCGAAATGCGGAGACGCGCTCGTGCCTTACCGATCAGCATGTCTGAGTGTTTAGATGAGTCCGAGTCTCACAGCACAGCTCCCACTGCTCCTCCAGCACGAGACTTATTCACACTCTCTGTCGCGCGCGCGCCCGCTCCTTCTCCCCGTATCTCTCTTCTGCGCAAAAGCAGCGCCACATTCGCTCCGCACGCTCGAGCGCACTGCCCACCGCCAAGGAGGAGGAGGTGGAGGGAGAGAGAGAGAGAGAGAGAGAGAGAGAGAGTAGGGGGTAGAGAGTCCAATGATGGTCTCTCTCTCTCTTTCTCTCTCCCCCTCTCTCTCTTTCTCTATTTCTCTCCTTATTTATTTGTCCCTCCCGTTTTATTTCTATCCACTTTCATTTTCCCTTCTCTATCTATTTCTCTCCCTCCTTTCTTTTTCTCTCATTTTCTCTTTTCCTGCGTCTCTCTCCTCTCTCTCTTTGTGGCCCTTTTCTGTCTCGCTTGAATTATTATCTCTCCTTTTCTCATTTCCTCTCATCTTCACTCATTTCCTCTTTCTTCTCTCTCTATTTCTTTTTTGCTTTCATGTCCTCTTTTCCTTTATTTCTCTCGTTCCTTTCTTGCTCTTCCCTCTCTCCTCTCTTATGCCCTCTTCTTTTTTTCTCTCTCGCTCTCTCTGTCTCTCTCACTCTCTCTCTCATTTAACCCAAACGAACGATCACAGATGGGAAAATTAGCTGGTTGTATTTTCTCTCTTCATGGTGCTTGATTTCAGCTAAATAACCGTGTGTGTTGGTGGTGGGGGGTGTGGGGGGGTTAACAACAGCAGGGCTAAGCTGGGTCAGACGAGGCTCTTTTCTATTAATGACAGAGGCGTCAGTAAGGGACGTGGATGAGGTGAAGTAAAGATAAAAGCGGAGACATTATCTTCAGCTTTTCTCTCCCTTTTCTTATCCACCCATTTTTCCTGTACTCTCCACGGTCCCTCCCACAGATGTGCTGAAGCCAATCTAACCCTCAGCTCCATCTTCATTATTCCTCTTTCAGCCTCCACAGATGACGATGGGCAGGACGGCACCAGCTCACTTTCCCCAAACACGCCAGTGTAACTGGTGAACATGCTGAAGATGGAGCTGAACTAGAGGTAGTGCAGAGAAATGAATTCTGTAACTAATCAAGCATTTATATGTAAAATATCACTGTTGTCGCCAAGTAAAATCTAAAAATATCACTGTAAACTAAAGCTATAACAGATCACTCCAATGGCCTGGTCAAACCAGCTAACTTGTTAAAGTTGCTACAGGTGCAGTAGACGTTCTAAAGAACAGTTGTCAATATTTAAAATCAACAACAAAAACAACCCTCTATTCGATGCTCCCTCAGAAGCTCCTCCACCCACATTTATGGACTTGCATTGCCAAAGAGAATGACACTGAACTACCAAACTTGTTTTTTAGATCTTCACGGCCATAAAACCCTTCAAAACTAACGTGATATAACTTTAGCAGGTTGAGGGTTAACAAACTATCACTACAGCTGGTGCAACAATACTAACCAGTTGCTATCACAAGCATTATCAAACTGAACAAAACCAAACTGACATACTGGTTCTGTGAAACAGCAAACTTAAGTTATTGTAAACCACCTGTTCAGCAGAAAAAGAGCAACAACCTCGGCCCTTTAAATGCCTTTCAACTGAGCAGGAAGCTGAAATCAGCTTTTTTTTCAGCAGCCTCTTGTTTGAATTTACTGTTTCACCTTAATGGTGCAGCATGTTCTGTACTGTAGAACTGCAGGCTATACAAGAAATACAAGAAAACATTTTAATCCCCAGAAATGATAGCACCCTTTCAAACATACTTTGATAAGTGAAAATGTTCTTCATGTCAAGGTTTCCAAAAACACCAGGTGTTCAAATTCAAATACTATGTTACATTATCAATAATCAAATTATCTGCTGGCGAACTGTGCATGTTATCTAATCATATAAGAGGCTTTACTATGGAGTGAATGTAGAATCTGTTTCTATATTGCTGTTTAAAGCAGGCATTGGCAGCTTTACAGAAAAACCCAAGTGAGTCAGACAAATGCAACACAGCAAGAAACCCTGAGAGTAACCAAGACTCAAAAGAGGAAGATACCCTCATCTGGTCTTCACCGGAGAACAAAACAGTAATGCAACAAAATTAATAAGAGTTCTGAGTCATAAATTTATATATATCTATTAGTAGAAATGGAAGGATCGATCGGTTGTGTATCGGTATCGGTCGATTTTTAATAAAAATATGCGATCGGTGATCAGGAACCTACATGAATGTAACTGCTGCATCATTTAAGGTGGAAAGCAAAAAATTCTAACAACATTCAAAGCTGGTAAATAGAAAGTCTCGCCAAGACAGCTTTCGGCCTTTGCCTGATCTAAGAGCTTCTTTTATTGTATTGTGCACAACCACTAACATCCCCTATTACTGAATGGCTGGAAGAGTTCTGTGATGTTCAGTCTGAGCCACACTGTTAATTTCCTATTTACCCAGGCAGAGCTGTGCACCAACACCAGATTTTTTCCAGAGCTCACATAGAACAAACAGATAGAGAATTTACAGAAGACCTTCAATGAATTTGACTGTAAGTTTACTGGATTACCATCACGTACTGCACCTTTAATGTCAATGAGGGTGGAGCTTTGTATAAATGCACTGAAGATCCAAACTCCTGACCATCAATGCATTTCTTTTTTTTTCCTTTGTGGAATCAGGATATTTTTATTAATTTGCTGTGTAGCTACAGGCAGCCAGTTTCCACTATACTGTGCAGTTAAATGTTTTGTTCTTCAAGGTACAAACAATGTAAAATGTACACGCAAAGGTACACAGTGGACCCCACCGCCAAGATAAAATGAATTAATGCATAAAAAAAAGAACTCATTGTAATCGGAAATTGTAATTATGGTACTATTATGTTCTCTGACTAAAGGTTCTGAAGACGTACCAATGAGGGCATCATCCCAGAGACAAGAACGGTATCAACCAAATAACAGTTTAGTACTTTTGTTCTGAGAGTGTAGACAGGAGTTATGTCAATGTCTGATTCACTACTGTGTGTGCATGTCACACAGACATAGCGATGGTAGATTAAATTCATGATTTCTGTAGTGTCTATTTATGAATATATACAAACAGCATACATAACAACCATGCACAACACCTGCAGTGTTCAGTTACATCTAATTCATTTTTAGAGTTTTAGAGTCACATTGACAAGTTTATTTTGGGAATGTAGGCCATTTATGAAAAAAAATTGAGTAGCTATTGATTTCTATGGATTGTTAACAATGTTAGCTTTGTAGCTCCACTACTGGACTCAAGAAGACCAATTTGGAAAGTCTTCTTTTAGGATAAAATAAGGACATATTTAAGGGTGCTGGGTTTAAAAGCACCACACCAACTTGCACCCACAGATTGCCTGTGCATAAATTAATGTGTGTGTGTGTGTGTGAGAGAGAGAGAGAGAGCAAAAAAGAGAGAGAGAGAGAGAGAGAGAAAGAAAGAAAGAAAAGAAAGAAAGAAAGAGAGAGAGAGAGAGTTTAGATTTATGCAGCCTAGAGCTCTGGACACTGACACATGAGCGACGACAGCAGAGACAGCTGTGTCATCTTTCTGCCAGAACACTACTACACACACACACACACATACACATACACAAACACTTGATGAGCAACAGGAAGTATCAAAGATGGAGAACATCAAATAAATCATTAGATGAAAAAGTACTTTTAGAGAGTGAGTGAACAGAAGTTACTGCAAGATGATGATCAGTAACACACATAACTAGTAAACACACCAACAGCATTTCTCAGTGCTCTCGGCCAATGCTCAGAGATAGTTAAAGAGAAACTTCACAGATTTTTCTAGATTTAATGATTAAGTGATTAGGATCATTAAGAGTGGTTTAGTGTGTAATGCTCTGTTCTACAAAAACATACAGACAGTATGTTTAAAGTGGTGGTGATAGGAATTAGATGCCCACATCTCCATATATGCTGCCTGAGCTATGGTTCACCAACAGATTCATTATTAAGTTTTGGCTCATAAGTATTTGAATCTTTTTTGTTTTGTACCTTGCATGGTGGAGTGATGTACGTGGGGCACTGTGAGTCTTTTATTAACAAAAACCATCAACATTACATAGAAAAACTCAGATGATGCACTGGTTTAAAAAACCCACCACAACCAGTATAAAGAAATTTCAATGTATGTTTTTTTACAATTAACACATCGAACCACTGAATGAATATGTTTTCATCTTAAGGATTAAATGGCAAAATTCCCTTTTAACCAAGTTACAGCCCCAAGTGAGAGTAAAAACTAATTTACGATAATACGACAATACTGATAAGTTGCCCTACTTATAGCTAAATAACTGGCAAACTCTACGATACCTAATAAAACAGATTTACCTTAAATAACAAGATGAGTCGGTGTTTAGTTGAACCTCTACTAGACTATCTGCAGACCTGTTGACTCCTTTAAGAAGATTGGTGGGGTTGTGTGCATGCAATTTGTCTGTTTTGTTTTTTGTACATCAGAAAATTTTCCTGGAGAAAGTTTGTATATGTGGAGCCATCCTGACTCCTCAATAAATCATACTTGCAAACAACAAAATAAAACATGTTAATTTATAGATTTATTGTTTTATTCATTTAAATCACAGCAAGAGTTCCACACCTGAACAGATCTGAACTGTTAAATGTGATGGATATCGTGATATCCAATATTAACACATCATTTATTGTGTGAGGGAGACCCTGGTTGTGCTATTGCTGCAGGCGGACGTTGTGACTGTACAAAAGCCGGCTACGTTTTAGGACATCCTCAGACTACAGTGCCAGGTTTCAAACAGCAGACAAAACAGATTTGGCTCTTGGGAAAAACATTGTCTTGTCTCAGCTCTCATACAATCAGGCTAAGCTTAATGACTACAGACAACACGGCAGCAGTAGTTTAAGTTTGTGGGCTCACACAATTTTGTTCTTAATGTATTAAAACAATTTTTAGTTTTAGTTTAAATTAGTTTAAAACTGCCATTTGTGTTTTCACACAAAGGAATTTGATTTCTGCATTTAACCCAGTGAAAGAACCACAAACACAATCTTTTATTTGACAAAGATTACATACAGTGATTAAAGCTCAATCTATGTCAGGTAAAAAGCAAAAAAAGAGTGATTTAATGAGGGTGAAAAAACAAGTTAAGAGAGGGGAAAGACAGAGGAAGATAATCTCTTGGGGTAAACTGTTAACCATTAGTCTACTATGAAGACAAGGAAACTTTTTGTGTGTAGCGCATATGGCGCTGCTCACTCTCACTTCAGATGATGCTGCTGTCTCTACCTAAAACAGACAACATCCAAATCCACATTGTCCTTCTTAGTAGGGACAAAATGCATAGGCTTTTATGCAGCACTGAAACAAAACAAAACAAGAAAAAGATGTTTGAACGTCACAATAAAATATTCGGGTCAGTATTAAAGCTAAACCTAAACCTTTTCACTGTTTGTAGTTCTAGTTGTTGTTTAGTTCCAATTTCTTGCCAGTGTGTGCTTCTCCAGAGGACCCAATTAATAAAGCGCAACATGAATTTCACTGAATCGGATGCAACACAGGGCTCACAGAATTCGTTGTGAGCTTTACATACATTCACCTTTATCTTGTTAGAGTTAGAAAGCAATACTGACATCTGTCTATGGATCACTTCTGTTTATACTGTTTTGCCCAATATAAATATTTTAGCTTTTAGTTGATGAATACGGTTCTGGTTAAAAGTAAAGAGACATCCAGATTAACGCAGTAGGATTAATCTACAAAGGTGGCTTACTTAAGCACCCAAAATGGTTTTATTAAAAACATTGCTGTAAATTTTATTGTGATATGTATTGAAAAATTTCACTCCATGTCTCCCAGTACTAATTCAACGCCTGCCAACTATACTATACATCGTCGCTGTTCAAATAAAAACATCTCCAAAATAGCAACTTTACAGCAAATGAAGTCAATGAAACCAGAACATTTTCCAGGTTATTTTGGAGCATTTCTATTGGTCCTTTCATCACAAACTTCTTATACAATGCAAACAGCAGCTGCTGCATTCAAATGATGCAGAAAAATGAAAATATAGATGACTGTCAGATTTGATTCCCAACTGCCACATTTCTTAAACTCAAACAGCAGAAATTCAAAATACTGTAGCACTGCAGGTTATACATAAAATACAAGGAACCATTTTAATTTCCAGAAATAACAGCACCATTATAAACAGACTTTGATAAGTGAAAATGTTCTCCATGTCAAGGTTTCCAAAAACACCAGGTGATCATAAAAGAGATCCATAAATTGTTACAAAAATCTTTCCATAATAAAAATATTGTTACATTATCAGTAATCAAATTATCTGCTGGCTAACTGTGCATGTTATCTAATCACATAAGAGGCTTTAGTATGGAGTGAATGTAGAATCTGTTTCTATATTGCTTTTTAAATCCAGACCCCTAGTGAGTCAGACAAACGCAACAGAGCAAGAAACCCTAAGAGTAACCAAGACTCAAAAGAGGACGATACCCTCATCTGGTCTTCACTGGAGAACAAAACAGTAATGCAACAAAATTAATAGGAGTTCTGAGTCATAAGTTTATATATATATTAGCTAATCCACCTGAATAGAAACACAGAATTATGGGTTAGGGGTTGAAGTTACTGAGAACTTGCTATACTAAAATAATACTAGCCTATACAGACCTGGTTTTAAGACACGATAAAAGCTCATGGATATGGATGGATATGCAAATTAATGGATCGAGCACTCTAGATTGCTCGTAGATGTGTGTGTGCACGTGATTTAAATGAGGCCCTGCGATGGACTGGCAAACTATTCATGGTGTACCCTGCCATCGCCCAATGACACTGAGATTGGATGGATGGATGGATAGATGGATGGCTGGATGGATATGGAAAACACATAGCAGTACCACCGAAAATCATGGGGGCAGTGTAGCCAATAGCTCAAGGTAAGACACTGTAGCAGTGTTTTGACTCTGCAACCTCTAGTGGATGTCCAGCTTAACATTTATAAAAACAGAGTTATATAAAGAACACCACCAATCAATTTATTACAAAAAACAGCCAATACTACCATCGCCATATTTGTTGTTGTCGGAAACATTTGACTCTGGACTGCCCTCTAGTGAAAGTACTGCTTAACATCAACATAAAAGACACATGGAAGTATGTGGGCAGTGATGGTTACATCATTTCAAACAGACGTATTTATTTTCGTACGTAAATAGATTATAAATTAGCCTTAAAAGAACGTGAAAAGTGGAACTCAAGAAATAAGCAGGATACTGGCCCTTTACAAGCTACAAGCATGTTACTACTTTAACATTATGAAGAGTAAATCACTTTATGGGACGAGTGTATGCATGTATTTATCAAATATGTTATAAAAAATTAACATTTCTTGAAAATCTTTTGTATTTTGTGCACAATCTTTAGACCATAAGCAGTCTTTGCTATAAACAGACCCATTCCAGGCCGTGATTACACATCATTCCAGCAAAAGAGACTCAGGCACTAGATGTCAGCTCAATGTGTTTCTCGATAAGTCCAGCTACCCATAACTCGGCCCCTCCTTAAATATTCCGCCATGAAGGTAATTAGACCCCAGTCCTCCGGTATCCCAGAGTGCACTGAGGTGTGTGACAGATGATTGACAGGTAGAGTTGTAGGTGATTTGCTCCAGCAGTAGCATTAAGAGTCTATTACAGTGGCGGTTAACTGCAGAGAGGACGCATTTAAGACTCCATCATGACCTTGGCAGCCATTTGGCAGAAGCCTTTTTGGGTGAAAATGGAGTTAAATGAAGAACGCTGCCAATCAATTTGGGCTGAGAGAGAGCCGCTCTCCCCATCTCCACCTCACATATACTTTTACTGCTAGATTTATGTGGGCTTTCCACAGAACTATGTATTACTGCAACTAAATATTGGTACTACACAGTATTACTATTCCACATTTAAATCTACATAACATATAACCTTAACTTCAAATATTCTGAGTCTGAGCTCTTCAGGAAGAAGCTGAATTTAGTATAAAAATAAATCCCAACCACTGCAAGCAAAATATTTCCACAATATGGTCCGATCAAAATATCAGGTGGCCAATAAAATCTTCCAATATTAATGCTTGGTATTAAGTTTGGTAATAATGTTTGGCAACAGCAAAAACACTTATATTACTTATATTACTTAATATTGTTTTGTAGTAATATAAACTGTTACTGTTGAGGATTTTGTTTTTATTTCTGCAGTCCTCATTAACTGAGATGGCAACAAAGTCATTAAAGTGTTTAATGTGAAATTGTTCAGTTAGAAAGTTCACCAAAAAGCAATTGCTTAAGCATTTCATGTAATAACTTTTATAAAGTTAAGGTAACTTTTATAAAAGCTCTATGGAGGCGTTAAACACTTTGGATGCCTGGTTACTAACACGATGAAGAATTTCACATCTTGTTTTACATTCTAAAATAAACTAGGGCTGTAAAACCAAATTAAACAAGGCTGGCTTTTAAACCCTAACGTCACATATCTTCTTTGTTGACATCAGAGAAAAGTGTGAAATACTGAAAACATTTATTCTGTGGCATCTTTGAAGCTACAGGTAGGATAGTTGCATAATTTAAATATCCTTACCAGTAAATGCTTTCCACATTAAAATGATAATTAGTATACTTGATAGCTTAAGTAAGCTCATCCGGGTCTGTGCTGAACAGCTAGGTAGCCTAAGTTGGAAATTAAATGTGAGGCATCCTGACAACCAGGACCAACTCATTAGAATTACTTAAGGTTGCTAATATTTTCAACTGTAGGGAGATGAACACAGCCTTTTCTCATCTTCTCATGCCATGTGTTTGTTTTCTGCTTTAAATTATGTTAGAGTAGTATAAATAAATATTAATCAGTATTTATATTGATAAGCACGTTTGGTATCAATAAGCAGTACTGCCAACAATATCCACATCAATATAATAACATGCAGTAATTCACATCACTGACTCAAGGCAGTGGAAATATTGGAGAAATCTGGCACAAATAATAACACACAGCGATAAAACCACTCCTTAATGCTGATCCACTATTAATGAACGAGTTTTTATACTGCAGGCCATGGCTGCCCATTAAAGACCTTCTGTTAGCGTTCAGTGAGCAAGTGGCAGAACCATCAATGTGCACATAAATATAATTGATAGAGGAGTGTGTAATATGCATGCTGGAATATCCAGCAGGACCAAATCGTTTGCAATCAAGATTGTCTTAATGATTCTCCATTAAAGAGCAAAAGTCGTGATACGTTGACCAACTTCAGGGGATAAACAACCTTTAATGCAGAACTCAGACTATAGAGGAATGTTGAACCACTGTCATAGACTGGACACACACTTACATAAAGTAAATAATCATGGGGTTATTATCAGAATGCTTGGGGATGTGTGCATATTTCAAATAGGCCTATCAGGAAACACTGCAGGGGTGTCTGCAGCTCACCTTCTTTCTCCTGTTGGCAGTAAACATTATGTACTATGTTTAATTCAATCTGTTATTCATTATGGCAGACATTTAACTCAAATTATTGATCCTGATATTGTGCTAGTGATTATTAGTTGTTATTAACAGGGATCATTTCAATGAGACAGTCCCTGTTTTTACGCTGAACATTCAGCAGACTGTAAGGCATATAACTCATCATAATTATTGACAATAAATTGAATTACTGATTGACAACTCAGGTATATTACCATATTGTACTTTGTCCCTGTATTATAGTTTGCAACTCCTTTTGACTGTTATAAAATCACAGCCTCTTATTGCTTTAGTTTAGAACTAGCAATGCTGGTTTTGATTCAGTGCTCACAAAACTGAATGCTGTCAAAATTACAAGGTACAAAATTGCAATTTTGCCCAGTATACAATTAGCTCTGCAAAATAATCAGACTCTCTAAACCTGGCACTAGCTAAACCTCAGCCAACTGACAACTGTGTCTGGAACTTTGATTATTATTATGTTTTTATAGTCCATGTAGTCCATCTCAACAGCTCAAACGATCCTTTCCAACATCTACTACAGACTGACCACACACATAGTTCCTTCATCACTAACATGCAGTGCCAAATCTCTGCAAATACATGTATGTGTTTGTATATACACATCTATATGATGCCCAATATAGTGTCCTATAGATAGAAGTTCAGCAAAAATATCAACAGGACCTGTCGTATGACCAGGGTGCCACATGATTGTATGTACTGCTATTCTGCATATGTACTTCCCTTCTAAAAAAAAGGGCTGCTTTTGTGAACACATAGTCTGAGAGGAAAGAGAGAAGAACCGAGTCTGTAGAAAATGAGTGACAAATCTGACAACAAAGAGACTTACAGCCACCAGCTATAGCGGCCTACGCTACAGACAAACACTAACTGCACAATGCCATGGAGTACAGGGGAGAAAGGGGCAGAAAGAGAGAGCGAGAGAGCGAGAGACAGAGAGAGAGAGAGAGTATGTTGTAATGCCATATGCATTTTTAGGCCAAGTGGAAAGAATGTTTGATTCTGTAGCACCTTTGAGGACGAAGAGAGTGGAAAACCTGTAAAATACGGCCATAAATCAGAGGAGAAACCCTGTGAGGTCTGACCGGAGGAAAGACTCTTAACCCTTAAAGGATTAGAGTTTATCATTTTGCTACTTATTATTTACATGTAGTTACATAATGAATAACATGGACACTAGATTTGTAATTAGTGTCAGTTTTTTCATTTTTCATCTTATTGAAAGAAATGAATTTCCAGCCACCCTTTACAGTGTATGAGATTTTAGCATGAAGAGATCAAGTGAAACTGTTACAACAAACATACATGTATAGGCAGACAGATGCGGTATGTGTCAGATTAAACTGAATGATATATCATTTTTATACAATAACAAAATTTTACAGAATTTGAAAATGTTGGCTGTTGAACCAACAAAGTTACCTGGACATTAAATCACATTAAAGAGGATTTATTAATGTATTGGTCAATTCCTCATAAGATTTGCAATGCAAGAGGCAGATGTTAAGTTAAAATGATGACAAAAACTGAGCTATACTGTTTTCTAGACAAGTGAAAAAAAAAATATTGAACATCATTGCATTATATGAATGGTTTACAATCAAAGATTGGTGACAGTCAGGACTGCTGAATAGCAAAGTTCTTTACAATTAAGGCTTATTTATAGATGGATATAGATACGCATGGAGCTTTCTGTCCGTACTCTGCGTTCACTTTGTGTGTTATTTTCATGTTTTCGCAGAGCTTACTGATACGGACGGGATGGAGCAATACCACTGCAGACCGTGGGGGCAGTGCAAGACGCAACAACTTCCATATGAACACGATGAAGAAGAAACGATGGGACCTTTTGAAGATTAGTTGTGCGAGTTGATGTTTTTCTCCACAGCGCAGAGACAAACTGTTGTTTTTTGTGTTTTTTTAAGTAAACACAGAACTACGAGCTCCTCCACCGCCGCCATGTTTGAATCGCTTCAAACTGCCCTCTACTGGACGTGTTGCTCAACAACCATGTAAACAAAGCTGACACAGAGCAGTATGTGGGCAGTGATGGTTATATCGCTTGAAACACACACAGACATTTCCGCACGTAGAGGGAGAATAAATGAGCCTTAAGGGTGCATTACTAACATTAGCATTAGCAAATGTATTCACACAGGAGTGAGTTGTTTTGTACTATGACAGTTTTCCTAAAATTGTATATATATCTTGCTTACAGTATCACAATACATAAATTTGCAACCCATGTATCATAACGTGTACCATATCGCCAGGTTATTGTCAATACACAGTCCTAATGTTTTTTCTGGACAGCGACAAAATGTTCCTAAGATTTTGCCAAATATTATTAGACACATTATGTATTGTTTCCTCTACGCCCAGTACATGCGTACACACACACACACAATATAGTTTTCAATGCCACTAGCTGCACACACACAAACAGACACAGATTTCAGCCAACACATAGCTCTTGGCTTCGTCCTGTGCATCATTTCCTGCGCATGGTTGTCACTGGAGATCAGAGCAGTGAAGGGATGAGACCCTGAACGGATCCGACAGAACAAACACACACACACAAACACACACACACACACGTTTGTCTTACTATATTAGTGAGGTCATCCATAGGTTTCTATTGATTTTGTTTTACTAGAACTAAATAATACTACACCTACACCTAAACCTAACCCTAACCTTACTTTACCAAAAAAAATCTGATTGTCTTATTCTAGTGAGGACATGTGGTCCTCAAAAATATACAAGAACACACACATACACGCACTCTTATGCGCGCGCACACACATACACTCTCATGCACACACTTAGGCATGACTAACAGTTTACCCCTTCCACCACAGACAACACACACACTTTTACATCGCCCATGCTTGAGTTTTCCTTTCGGATGCTAACGTTAGTGAAATGCCATACACTTATGACCGAACAACCTTAGAAACAAACAAACACACACACACACACACACGCACACACACACACACACACGCACACACACACACACACACACACACACACAGGGCTCAGTGTGTGGCGATGATGAGAGGAGGGGTAGAGGTTGTAAGTTGTGTGTGAAGCACGCACAAACACATGCACAGGTCACACTGTCTAGACATCTCAAGAAGACTTTTCAGTTGCTTTCACTGCATTCAGGGACGGTTTGTGGCCCCTGGGCACAAGTGTGTTTGGAGCACACACACCCCCCACCCCCCCACCACATACTTATCTCACCTGGATAGTGAGATTGAACAATCCCAACAATTTCCCCTTTATGTGCTCTATGAACAATGAAAAAACATATCCGTATGCAATACTATTGTGTCTACATCATTTAAATCAAAATTTCTTCTCTTTTTCTTTCAACTCAGACTCAATGAATCATGGAACGCCTGCAACAAACAAAAACCCATGAGTCAATTTCATCACAAAACTTGAGGGAACTGAAAACATACATTTGCAAATATTTCTTGTATTTAGTCTTTGTACATGGAACTATATCAATATTTAGGACAATCAGGACAAATTGCATCACATTATTTCACAGTAAGTTCATATAGTGGATATCATCAGTGCTTAAGAATCATTTCCCATCTTCAGTGTGTCTCAAATGCCAATTCTTACTAAATACAACTCAGATGTTGCCCTTTTAACTGGGTGTTTAACTTTTTAATCGGGACATGTGAACATGCCTATAAGCTTAATGCGTTTTAGTGCATCTACTTCTAATCTGAGCCTGCTGGACATTAAAAACCCAGCTAGAGGATCTCTGCAGTGAGTGAAGCTGTTGGTTCATTGAAATATAAACTTATTTTACTGAGCCATTATTGCCATGGTATGGATGGCATTTATCTGTCCGAGATCTTACCAGCAGTACCTCAGCACAGAGCCTATTGGATTCAGTGCCGCACTCTACGTGAAATGTTAAATACAAGTAATTGGGTTTATAGTTTTTGATAGGATTTTCTTTAAATGTGGCACCACTTTGTTCGGACTTACTGAAAAAAAAAAACAGTAACTGAAGTATTATGATATTACATTTTGCTATCTCACCCACCACTATTTGTACAAAATTAAGGGCTTTTTGTTCATCTATCATTTACATCTGCAGCGGGCTGTATCATGTATTTGGGGCTCCTTGTGCAGTCAGAGACCCCTGAACTCTGACACGAGTGGCCCAGTCAGTAATCCATGCTCTATCCCAGACTACATTCTAGGTGTGTCTCAAAACCTAGTGAGTGTGTAAGTAGGCTGTCTAGGTGGGCAGCTGTTTATGTAGGCAGCGTTCTCTCCTCATCTCTCCTCATAAACAGATTACTGAGACTCTCTAGTTAGAGAGAGACTGCGTCATGGCTTGTTTCCGCCCACTGCAGCACGCGACTGGTGGTTTAGCTGGTTGCTAAGCTACCGGCTGGTATCCAAAAGAATAGCCCGAGGCTTAAAAATCCGCTAGCATAAATGCTAATGGCTCGAGTATAAAACCGTTTGTAAAATTGCAAATAAAATGCTCTTTTGTTTGATTATATGACAAGAAACTCATTAAAACAGAGAATCGAAATAACTTACATTTTAAAACCACTTCACTGCTCATAGATTTGCCTGCGTTGCATTGTGGGTTTGCCTTCGGCTGAGGAAGCGTTCGATGCCTTCTTAAAATCAGGTCAAAATAAGGCACCTCAGTAGACAGCATGTTTAAGATATCTAAGAATTTGGACAGCCTACATGTCCGGAGCGCATACTAAGACGTAAAATGTTGCCTGTGTAGGAGCTCACTAGGTTTTGGGACACACCCTCTATGTGTGTACGTAAGAGAGCGGATATGTTTTTCAGGGACATGACAAAAGGCAGGCCTTAAGATTAGCTCAGTGTTTCCCAAGTACACTATATGGACAACAATACTGAGGCACATTTTACCTGCCGGAGCTTTAATAACCTACCATTTTTAATTCATAGGCATTAACATGGAGTGAGATGAGAGAACCAGAATCACAACTCTGTTCTATTTCATAGTAAAGGTGTTTTATGGTGTTGAGGTCTCTGTGTGGGCCAATCAAGTTCTTCCACATCAAACTCACCCAACCAGCCTTTATGGACTTTTAACTGGGACAAAGTCATGTTGGAACAAGAAAGCACCTTTCCCTGTTTCCAAACAATTGTCCAAAATTTCTTGGTACGCCTATAACAACCCCTGAAAAACAACCCCATAGCACTATCCCAACACCAAACTTTACGATCGACACAGTGCAGTCAGGTAGGTAACATTCTGAGATATCTAGATGGAGAAGTGTGATTTGTCACTCCACAGAACACAGTTCCATTGCTCCAGAGTCTAGAGGTGGAGCCTTACACCTTTCCACCCGATGCTGGCCATTGTGCTTGGTGAACTAAGGCTTGTACACAGCTGCTTGGCCGTGAAGCTCCCAGCACATAGTTTTTACAGACTAAACGGTGGCATCAGATTACAGCACCACACCCAAATTCAGTAAGCTCTTTAGAATGGCACATTCTTTGTACAGGCAGGCTATATGCTTAGGCGCTTGATTTTATTCACCTGTGGCAACGAGACTGAATGAAACACCTGAATTCAGTGATTGAGAGGTGCGTCCCATACTTTCTTCCATACAGCGTATGTGCATGTGGGCATTATCATGTCTTAATAATCTGCAGAATAAATGTGTTGTTTATATCTTTATGTATTACATTGAACAAAATTGTAATTTTTTGAGGAATTACCAAAGAACACAAAATGAACTCAGAAACGTGGTTATAATGTAACACAACTCTTAACGTGTGGTGTTCTCGGCAGCCTCAAAGCTGAAGCTTTGGCATTAGCTAGCAAACAGTTTCTACAGTAGTTTAAGTACTTATAATATTAACTGATGACTGTGCTAAAAATATAACCTTCATGCAATCAGGCAAGGCCAGGTTTTATTTTACACTGTAGTGTTTCTCAGTATTTAATAAAATTAGTTAAAGAGGAAAGATTAAATCACAGCAGTTGCCATGTTAAGCAATCATGTTCACAGCAAACATTAAAAACTAACAGAATTGTTTAAATACGACATCTATTAATTACTGAAGAAAGATGAATATACAGTAACACCTAGCCTTTCTTTATAAATGGAGAGTACAGCAAAAATTCACAACTTAAATATGAAATAAACCGCAAACAATGGTTTGGTGAATGAGTCGCATAACAACCCCAGTGACCTAGGCTCTGTGACACACACACACACACACACACACACACACACACACACACACACACACACACACACACACACACACACACACACAAGGGACGTGGTCTCTTTGTTCTGGGGCAGCATCTGTTTGGTCTGATAAAGGGATTAGAACATCTATTCCCCCAAATCACCACTAGGGATACATCAGACTGCGGACAAGTAAGTGTCTCTGTGTGTGTGTGTGTGTGTATGAGAGAGAGAGAGAGAGAGAGAGAGAGAGAGAGAGAGAGAGAGAGGGACTGTGACAGAATGTCCAAGCAACAAACCAACTGAAATAACGTACTCTGACAGTGAAAAGAATGAGACTGTATTTTTTTTAAGATTTCAATTTGATTAAAATTGGACTGTGTGTATATATGTTTGTGTGTGTGTTTGTGTGTGTGTGTGTGTGTCTAGTCCAGATTGTACTGCCTCTTGCCTGAATGAGGGAGATGATTAAAACCTAATTACACGCTACAGATATGACCCAAGGCAAAGCCCACTCAAACCAACACACACATTCTATAAAAACACACATACACACTTTCTGTGCATATATACACCTCTCCTCTCCACACACACACACACACACACACACACAGTGTCTGCTATACTGTCAAAGCTATAACAACATAACACATTGTTTAATAGAGAAAATAATGAAATGTCATGATACACAAGTACACACATGCACACCCACGCAAAACACACAGCACGGCAGATTAAAGCATTCTGGAAAGGCATTACATAGTACGAGTACATAATCAGAATATACAGAACACAGATTTAAATATAGGTATCTTGTAAATAAGACAATATGTAGTGTGTTATTTATTAGAATATTTTGCACATAGATAGTGAATGTGGCTTGATACTGATTAGATTACAATTTTGATCAGAATATGGAGCATGACGTGAATAAAAATATGTAGTATGTATATTTGGGATTTTATAATTAGACTGTAGTTTATTATTAAATAGAATTTGACACGTTAAAATATGTGCATTGTTAAGAGTTAGAATGTATAGAAAAGTATTACATAGATATTGTTGCTGTCCTTGTAACTCCAAAAACCATAACTGTACAAAAAAAGGTTTTTTTAAGTCACTTTGGAAAATTTCAATTTGTCCTGCCATGACATTTTAAGGCACTGTAAGAAACAGATGCAATTTTCAAATCATTAAATTATTATATTAAACTATTTAAACAAGAAAAACTACAAAAAGATGTAAAAACATGTAAAAACACTTATGCAAGTATACAATTAAATAGCATTTTTAAAGTTTTCTCTATACTCTCCTGCTCCCCCCACCTTTTTCTCTCTTTCTGCCTCTTCTCTCCTTATCTTCCAGTCATTGTGCAGTCACTTATCAGCTACTAGAGCAGCCAACCAGAAAATTCCTATCATGAAACATTAACTCATCTGCATATTCCAGCCCCATTCGCAGAATGCTCACGAATAAATTAATACATGAATAACAATGAACGACACTGCATCGACACGCTCTCAGTATAAATTGACAAGGAACGTTCTACATGTCACATACCCATGACAGTGACACTTATGTGTGTATACATATATTTAGATTAAATGTTTTCAGATGAAAGATTTTTAAAATCCTAAACACTGTAAATCAATTTAAAACTTAGGACAAATATAACAGGTTTTTAAAAAGCATAGAAAAAACAGCAGAACAATAGCAAGAAACACACTATTTAATAATATTTAATGAAATATACTTTAAATTAAAAAAAATATTGGATTCAATACATAAATTACATATATAGAATATTATTTCTCTAATAAAGGTAGAATTTTGATATACATACAACACATGCATGTGAAGGAATACATATATATATATATATATATATATATATATATATATATATATATATATATATATAGGAAGACAGTGGAAAAATCTAGAAATATGTATAGAGAAATATAGAGAAATAGTAGCAGAAAAACCCACAGCTGTACAGATACACTCATGCGGACAATTTCAGCCTTTAGTGAATCTTTCTCTCTCTTCCTCTCTCGCTCTCACATACACACAGCATTCCCCCTCTCTCTCTAATCCAATAGCTCACGCTGTATTATCACACTGCAGAGAGAATGCATGAAACACGAGAGACCACAAACACAAAACACACACACAGCAAGGAGATTAGAAGTAACAACATGTTTCCAGGTGTGTGTATTAAGGTTAATAAACCTCAGTACTGTGCTCGTTACTTTCTGCAGTATAACATAGTGCAAACTATCTGTGTGTGTATGTGTGTGTGTGTGTGTGTGTGTGTGTGAGTGTGTGTGTGTGTGTGTTTCTGTAAGGCAGACTGAAGGAGAACTGCTCATTTTAGCCATCATACAACCACTGATACCCATGATGCAATGGTCTGAACTGTTCAGGCAAGACAGAGAGAGAGAGAGAGAGAGAGAGAGGGGAGAGCGTACGAGAAAGAGAGGGTGTGGCAAGGAACATGAAGAAAGAAAGAAAATAAAAAGGGAGAATGACACACAGAGAATGTGGGGTGTAATACTGTCAACTCACCCAACCAGACTAGAGCGGTTATAAGTGCCGACACAGCGGAGATGCTTCAAGGGCTGGACACACACACACACACACATGTACACACATGCACACACATGCACACACATACACACACATACACACACACACACACACACACACACTTACGTACTCATGCACCAAAGAAAAATCAGGATATAATTAAAATAGAGCCTCTATTCTATCAGCATCACGTCTGTGTGTGTGTCTGTTCTGTGTGTGTGTGTGTGTAGCAATTCTGATAGAGTGGAGAGTTTCGGGACAGAAGCCTGGAGGAATCAACAGAAGGTGAGCAGAGATAAGACGGGTAGTGTGTGTGTGTGTGTGTGTGTGTGTGTTTCCCCTTCAAATGTAAAACAGACACAGAAGCACATTTCTATCTCTTATTTGTTATCATTTCTTATCTCATTTTTATACACACATTTATCTTAGCATGTTACTTTGTATATGTTTAGATAATAAAATACTGTGGTGTTTAATATTTAGCATTACAGAATATTTCTTCAAACATTCTAAATCAGAAACCCTAAAACATTTGCCTTTTTCCATTTGTACACATAGATATATTGTTGCTGTCTAGATAACGCATCTCCATTTGTAATTTTTTTATATCATTTGAACACGACATTGGCTCTTTATATTGTATTAAGGTTTTATGACAAATTGACCAATAGAAATGCTCAAAAAATTCTGGTTCCATATATAAAAATCTCTCTCTCTCTCTCTCTCTCTCTCTCTCTCTCTCTCTCTCTCTCTCTCTCTCTCTCACACACAAACACACACACACACACACACAATAAGTAATCAGTTGATTATAATGACAGACATTTGTCACATTACTACCCGAATAAATAATTAATCACAATTACTTCAATAACATTATTCTTTTAATGCAGAGTTTATACAGAGTTGGATCTGGATCAATCACACGTTGAATGCTGGGTAACGTCACCAGGCCAACCACAACAATGGCTTATATCATATATTTTGGCATATATCATATATACATTCAAATGTATATAGTATATCACACTTGATCTATCTATCCATCTATCTATCTACATGCACATACATAAATAAGTAATCAGCTGAGAAATATAATAGTCTAATACTTAAACATTACGCAGCATCTTTGTGATGCCATTTTCTGAGGCTAATAAAACCCTGTCGATCTTTACAGGACTTGAGGAAATAAGTGAATTTGGGGCAGGACTGAGGGGATGCTGGGGATGGTGAGGGATTATTTCGAAATGCTGGGTTATGCTGTTCTATTGTTTAATAAGCATTAAAATGCTGTTTACTCGCGGGGGGGGGGTCTGTCTACCTTCATTTAACTCCAATCATGATGTCTTACAGCAGCCAAAAGGCCTAATCAATGATCTTTTGTGTCCTTGGGTGGATGGTGGGGTGTTCCGACACACACACACACACACACACACACACACGCACACACACACACATACACACACACACACACACACACACACACACACACACACGCAACGATACATCCACCTTAAGAGACCATCATTGTAGGAGCTGCTGTAGCCCGCTTTCGCAGGGGGGCGTCGCCATGCCGAGCGTTTCCGTGGTGAGCATGTTCCGTTGCTATGTAATTATGGTCCATTCGTATGAGAGCTTGCACCTGAAGTGGGTCTGACTGCTGGGCGCACTGTGTGTGTGTGTGTATTTGTGTTTGTGTGTGTGTCTGTGTGTCAGAATATAAAGTAACCAAGCCATTTGCTTGGATGTTCCATGTCAAGACGTAAGAGCGAACACATGGGCAATTGTGGATATTGCATGTACTGACCTGTGTAGCGCATGCAATTAAAATCCTACATAGATTAATGTAAATTATAATGCCTGAGTGTTTAAATGTATATACGAATACATGCATAAGAATGAAGAAGTATAACATAAACCCAGACTAATAACTAGTCAACTGACAAACAACCGTTTGACCGGTACTTTAAATAAAATGGTAATTTTATTTCTCTTCCAAGAAACAGTTCTTTTTTAAGTGAACGTTTTTTTAATCATTTGATTTGAGGAACACTAATTGACTTGTACACGAGGGCTCAATAGATAACTGGTTCTGCTAGAAAGGCCTAACAGAAAAAAGGAAGTGTGCAGCTAAGTATAGTGGTGTTCCCACTTTTCAACAGGATGATAGCACAACAACCACAATGTGTCATATTGAAAGACAGTAGGGCAGTCAACACATGCTCTACATTTGATTACATAATCAAATTGTAAACAAAAAAAAAAAGACTGAAAAATAAAAAAACTCTATCGCAGTTGTCTGCCATGTGAGATCTTGCACAGGCTTGGACTGTTGCACTAAATGCACAGCATGACAGAAGTCATACAAGTCACTTTCATGATTGAAAAGAAATGAAAGTACGTCTACAGTGATCAAATAATTCAATGCTGGCCGGCCACAGAAAGAGTGATCTGTAAAGCCACGTCTGGAAACACTTTGGAGAAGTACTTAAAGATCAGTCGAAGTTGTGACACCTTGATAAACAGATGTACACAAGCTATGTGAGCTACAGTTAGCCTACCATTCCCGCACTAGCAGCCTAAGGGCACATCTCAAAAATATTCAGCCAACTGCATTGAATTCAGTTCCTCCTCAAATTCACGTTCCCTCTAATAAATCATTGGCCTGGTTGTGTGCATTCACACATTACTAATCAATAGCAAATGAAATGGGTGAAATAGTCTTATGCCTAAATTTAATAACCCAACTGGTGGCAAAACTAAACTATTTTTACTTTCCATAGATGCAGTGTTGTTTGGAGTTGATTCTTCTCAGTGATGGAGCTCACTTACACTCTTGTGGCTGAATGCAATCAAATCCTCACTGCAATGTTCCAACATGTAGTGTAAAGCCCTCATAGAAGAGATGGGGCTGTTACTGTAGCAAAATGATGACAAACTCCTATACCGAAAATCTCTATTGCAGTAGAAATGCTTGATGAGTAGGTGTCTACAAACTTTTGGACAAAGACAAAAGTTGCTGTACTTTAATTTTTACATTTTTAGGTGGGGGCAGCATCATTAATCACAGGCTAATGACTATCAGCTGATCAAAGGAGTTTGCCAAAACTTGACATTCCTCATTAAAATTGATCACTTAAAGAGAGAAACACACATTTTATTAGAATTCAATTTATGGATTTAGCTATTATGACACCACTGGCCTGTTAGAGCTTTCTAAAAGCACAATATAAGCTGAACGAGAGAGCCACAGCTTCTGACCTTTATGACCGTTCCCCACTGTGCCATTCTACCTTAGCTTGATTTCCTCTCGCAATCGCTCCCCCATCAGTGCGCCTTCATATACAGCAGCGGGATGGATTCTTTTACTGTGCATTTGTAATCAGTGAGAAGCAAAACCTCAGAAAAAAACTGCTATGGCAGAATGTGCAAAGCCTGAGAAAAAGATGAACGCCCATATTCTATAACATATTTCTTTGAAGTAATTAATTTTAATATGACTGTTTTTGTAACGTCTCTTTAGAATTAGAATTTAAAAACATGCCATTTGTACTGTCGTCAAGACATTATCTCTGTTCTAATTAGCTACATTCAAATAAACCTCTTGGCCTGAAATGTACAAAGCAGACTGTCCAGTCTGTACACTTGAGCCTCTCTCCACATTTGTGAAAGGGCAGTCATATGTAAACATTGTTTAACGTAGCAAACATTATGTCAAAATGGGCTGTTTATGCAGTGGGCTGTAAGGACTGAGAAGTAAATGGTATGTTTTGAAACTTTAATAATGTTAATAGTAGATCAAACTTCTTTTCTCACTTTTCTCAGCTGCCTGAAACGCTTCATTGGAATTCCAGCCCTTTCATCTGTTACAAGAAACACTCACCTAATAACACAGTCCTTATTGTCCACCTACCGGCAAGTCTGGCACGTCCTCACACAATTCACAACAAAAGAGTTTGTTTGATTTTTGTAGCCATGTCCAGACGATGCTATTGTAAGAACAACCACTGCAATGTTCACAGTTGCCCAGGTAAGAAGGCTCTGTCCACAGACTGCAAGGCAGGGACGCAACATGTAGGGGCCGAACTTGTAGCAGGATGCTGCTACTGTTTTTACCCACTCTGGTGGAATCCAATCTTAATCTTAAAAAAGTTGACAAACTAACCAATCAGAACACACTGGGCTCATTAGTGGGTGGGGTTTGAAGACACAGGAGCTCTATCAGTGCATTTCTGACAACACAGATGTACAGAATGAGGAAAATACATTGAAAATAAGCATAACAGGTCCTCTTTAAAACTAGTGTGACCAAAAGCCAAGGTGAAACATGAAACCACACGGCCAGACGTGAAGCATCAATGTGTTAAAGCCTTGAGTGAACCACACACACACACACACACACACACGTTTCCTACCTGTGCTCCCACTATTCGTGTGTTTTAGTCTCTTCTGGTGAGTCTTGCCATTGTAGTGTATCTGTGCTTGGGCGGCGGAGTTGAGCTGAATGTTACACACTTCACACAGCGTGTATGATCTGTGTTTTCGCTCCCGCTTTGGACGAGTCTCTGCAGGTGGGGCTTCGAGTCCTGTAAACTCTGCCCCGTCAAGTGTAGTTCCATCGCTCAAAGCCCCGCCTTCATCACCTGGATTGAATGGACGCTTCATTCCTAAGATAGACGAAGACACAGAAAGAGAAAGTAGCAGATGTTAAAATACATTTTTACGTGACACTTTATATTACGATATTATATTGTATTATGATACAATACTATACTGCATTATATTATATTATATATTATATACAATATTAATCATTACTTATATTATATCTATTTTTACTTCACATTCAAGTGCACTCATTATCATAGGTTTACGGTCTGAACTGGTGGGGACGGACACTGAGGCCATTTCCCTTTTAAGACCGTCCATATAAACTAACTAACAATTGTTGAGGAAAGGGTTACCAGTTTCATGCTAAATCACTGTAGAATTCTCAAAGCTTAGTATAACCATGTGACGATACAAAATAATACACTCCAAATACCTCCATATATCCAGGACTGAAGTAAAATAAATGATACTGGGCAGTTAATATCTGTCTCTAGTAGATATATAATGGGAAATGAGAAAAGTGTGAATTGTTCTTTTGCTAAAAACAGTAAAAAATAGTACCCTGATGTGATAATTAGTGATGGGTGATATGGCACGATATTTTAGGGTATAATATCGTTCACGATATTAAAAAATGTTGGCGATATTATTGTGTACGATACGATATGGCACACCCCTAGTGGATACACGTGCAAAGTCTGTGTTCAGCTTAAGGTTGGCAGGAGTTAAAGTGCAGGCAGAGATAGTATAAGCATGAGAGTCTATGATTGGTCCATTCATTATGAAATTTCACACAATGTAAACAGCAGCTGCTGCGTTCAAATGATGTAAAAATACAAAAATCGACAGAAATGGAGATTGGACGATGTTTTTCTTTGGACGGCGATTGATATTGTATTGATACCACAATCAATATTACAAGTTAACTTTCAAAGTCCACAATCACAAATGCCAGACAAAGACTAACAGAGGAACTTAACTGCACAAGGGCAAACAAGGAACAGGTGAGGGGAGTGTCAAAAAGGCAGAGACAGGGAGGAGCTAGGAAACCATAACAAACAGAAGCATGTGAAAAGAACATGAAGGAAAGATAAACAGAGACAGAGAAAGTTTGTTGGTTGGTTCATACAAAAAACTTTAGGTAAATGATTTTGATAAATGATTTTTGATGAGTTTAAAATCACCTTCATCAAAAATACTACAAGCTTATTCGGCAGCCTATTGTAGGAATTTATCCCGTTCCACCTTAAATGCCGCAGTATTTATTATAACACCTCAGGTGCCAGAACTGCAACTCCATTTAGGGTGGTATAGGAAAGTTTGAACAAGAAGATGGCAAACAGCTTTGTGTTAAAACTACAGGTAGGATAGATTGAGAGTATAATGAGGGCATGTCCTCATCAGAAAATATTAACAGCATTATAAGTATAATTAGGATGTTTAGCCTAAATCAGTTTACTGAGGGAAGCTGAATCAAAAGTAAAATCATAATAAAATGTCTGAACATGGTTGTGTTTTAAATGTTTAAACCTTTCATGGTCACATGGTGCCACCTTTAATGGCAATATACATAATAGATATGATTTCCATATGCTTACATAATCTATTGGCTATATTAGTATTATAATGTTTATGAACACAAAATGTGCAGACATGTTTGTGGTATATATATATATATATATATATATATATATATATATATATATACACACAACGTAAAAAGATTTCAGTTTGTGTATTAGAAATGTTTTAGTACATTACCATGATAATACTGATAACCATAAGAATTCTGATGATATTTAATTCTCATACCGTTTTATCACAGGAGTGACACTAAATGCTAAAAAGTGGATTTTTAATCTAATTATTGAGGCTTTTGTGTGATTTTCAGTCAAGTATATGTTTCCTACTTATTTTCCTGGTGCTGAAAAATTAAATTAATAACTGTTTTTACTAGACATTAAACACAGTAAAATGTGTTTTTTGTACAATGCTGTATTATGACACAGGTCACTACCAAAGTATGAATAAAATTATGCACAGTCTACTAATATCTAAAGAGTTCATATGGCTGCTGCTCTTCATACTTGCACATAAAAGCACACATAACTTTTATTTTTTATTCATTAACAATAAAATACTTTTATCTACTTCAACTTATGTTGTTATACTTTGTATATTTGTATATATTTTTTATTATTTCTTTTATTTGTTATCTTTATCTATTGGTGAATGGAGGAGCAGCAAAGTAAGAATTTCATTGTACAGTGTAACTGTCTGTTCTGCTGTACATATGACAATAAAACTCTTGAATCTTGAATCTTGAATCTTAATCTCCACAAGGTGGAGCCAAACTTCACTATGAACAGAATCCGCCAGCACATGCGTGTCTATGGGGCAATCAATTTGAAGAGCAGTGTGAATGTTAACACGCACACTCGAATGCTTGAATGTTCCCTTTTAGCTCCTCTGGATGAAAGAAAATGCAGCTTATTTACATTCATTTGTAATTAAGTTCTCTCACACACACTCACACCCATGTCCAAACACAAGCCTCTTTGAATTTGGACCCCTCCTACCTCACACACATACAGCACATACTCTCTAAAACAGGAAAATATGGCAGAAACCGCTTAGCACAAACAAACGCACATCTGTAAGCGGCCTCAGTTCTCAGTGGTCAAGGCCTTGCCTGCAGCCAGAGCCACTCAAACGTTCAAAAAAAGCACTCAACATACACTCAGAAACAACTGGCACAGATCCGGGTCCTGATACATCAGTACAGCAACTCTGACTAAGCTGTAATACTGCTCGTCTCATTACCGTTACTGCAGTTGATTCTAAAAATACATTTTTAGTTTGAGGAGTCACATTAACAGTTTTACTTCTATATGATTTTCCAAAAGTTTGTAATTTTGTTTCGGTTTTTGTTTTTTAAAGGCATGGTAGGTCTATACTTTGTCCTTCAGGTGAGGTTTCCAACATTGTGCTTAGCTTTACTGCACCTTTTACTCAAAAACACAACTGATTCCACTTTTCTGATCAGTCTTCAAATAACTGATTCGTTTTGTTGAATTAATGGCCCTTTGTAGATAACGCTACATACTTGAAACAGAGGGAATTTATTTCTAGACTATTGTAAAAGTAATTTAATGTTCTAATTTAATTATATTTAATTCTATTTATGTTTGCTCTTGTTAGCTTTCATGTCCCGGTCTGGGTAGTTCTGTGTGGAGTGTGCATGTTCTCCACATGCTTGAGTGGGTTTCCTCCGGGTACTCCGGTTTCCTCCCACAGTCCAAAGGCATGCATGTTAGGTTGATTGGTCACTCTGAAATTGCCCGTAGGTGTGAGTGTGTGCGCGAGTGTGTTTTCCCATGCCTGGGTATGTGGCAAGGGGTGTTTAAGGAAAGGCATCCTATGTAAAACACTTAAAGCCAAATCTATAATATGAGTTTACTCCCTGTGGCAACCCCTGTAGAAGTGGAAAAGTCCATGTGTATATCATTATCATCAGTGACATTCCATGTTGAGGTAGTTACTCAGAAAAAGTAAACCATTACAGATTATTCATTACTTTAGTTACTACTTCCTGGAAAGAAGTGACCTCCGATTTTATCATTTAACTTCTACTCTATAAAACCTGGTCTTTTTCATGGGTCAGATTTTTTAAATCTAAAATTAATTCTAGAATAATCTAATAATAATAGATTAATGCATTATAAAAGCATTTACCGGTAGTCAGACATCCGGTCCTAAAGTACACTGAAGAAGTAGCCCATGATTTCAATGTTCTGCTTTATTAATATTGCTTTTGAAACATATGAGCGTGGCAATATTCTTATTAGGTCAGTAACTGTACCCTTAAATCAAACTGAATCGTGCTGGATTTTCATGATACTTAAATAATCATATCTGAATTGATTCATTCTGATTTCAGAGATTCAGACCCCTTCCACGGCAGGTAACGAAAAAAGGGAGCTGAGTTGGAAGTGTGTGTGTATGCGTGTGTTTGTGTGAGTGCCAGCGGGTCAGGGTTAATGTGTTTATGCCCCTCGTGTCCCGTTTCAAACTCGCCTCTCTCCCTCTGTGCCCACCTCATCATAAGGCTCCATCAATCTTAACACTGATATCCTGCTGAAAGTCTCTAATATAGACCACAGACACTAATACACACACTAATGTACCCCCCACAGCCCCTCCCCAAAACACACACATACATGCATTATCACTGAACCTGACTCGAAGAAAGAGAGCAGGGAGAGAGCTGAGGAGAGACTTCCTAAACTCAGTGAAGGATGTGCATCGCTTCAAAAATCCACAACAGCAGAGCCAAAAGGCTACATCCAAATCAAACCTGACCTACTGCGCTAACCTTTAGGCCTTACAGTTGAGAGCTGAACTGATCAGCCAGCTGTCAAGAATCCATATACACATGCAGAGTGAAATGCTGATGTTTACTCTCCTAAACCTAACTGTAACCTATTCTTTAGTAACCAAAAGAAAATATTTTGTCTATTTGATGTTTCTTAACAAAAACTGGGCTTTAAAGGAGTAGTAGGATGATGCAACCTGTCAAATTCAAACTGCAACTCTAGTGGGCCACATATCACCAGATATCACCAAATGCAGAAAAGTCCCTCCTTCTTTCTTTTCACTCCTTACTACTACTTTGCAAATTCAGCATCAAACTTCATCCCTTTATCCCCTAAGAATGTCCCCAGAGGTGGAAAGCAGTATCAATGTTAGCTCGTTTGCTTCTATTTTTATCACTTATTCTTGCTGAGATTGGGTGGTGAGAGTCTTTACACCAGCCACTTTCCAGGAGCTCTATGGCTACCTGTTCTTAAATTATCTAACCAGGGGCAGCACCTTGATTGACAAGAGGTTAAAATGTGCTGTTGGGGCTGCAGTGCTGCTTCTTCATCCTCTCATGTTGGACTGAATTAACTCTACACTACAGTGACTCACTCTCCTCTCGATGGACAAAGTGATATTATAGGACATCCCTGCAATATGATACACTGACATATATGTTAGTGCATCTTCTGTTTAATAATTTTATTAATTTTGGAATCTTATAAACTAAACATTTTACATCTTGAAACTAGTTCACCCAGGAGGTCCTTCAGAGCAAGAATCTGGTGGAAAGATGGAACTGAACCTTTTGTAGCCACTGAAGTTAGCATAAGCAACCTAATGGCGAGTTATCAACCAGCCAACACCGGAGAAGCCAGCCCACATGATATATTTTGCATGTATGTTGCAAAGATTTTTCTATAGCACTGAATATGCCACTATGAAAATGAACTAAATATTAATTACATGAATAAAATAAAATTATACCCATAAATGGATATTATTACAGTTGTATTACAGTGTATACAAAATGAGTCTATTAAAGATACAGGATTCACAGTAAGCATAACAACTCCATTGATTTCATCTTAATGTTAAGCTGCATGTGGCTACTGTAACTATCATATGACCTGCTATACTTTGCCTTATACATCATTCTTTGCTTTCCCTGGCTGGATTTGCCACATTTACCCTGTGATATCCAGTCCAGTTCTGTAACACTTTATTGGATCAATGGTCAGATCAGTTAATTCACACTTTTTCTTTTGTTTTTAACAAAACACTCACGCCTCACACACACAGACATACTATTCTCTTCTCTGGCTTCTCTGAATAAATGACTTTATCCAGTATTTGGGTTAAGCGCACAATGGTATGTCTAATATTTTCATTCTTTCCTGTTTTGTCCTCTTCCTGCTCCACACTGCTTTCATTCTAACTCCACAGTCCACATGGGATTCAGATCCAGATTGAAAGACTCCACAGTCAAATGAATCCACCATAAAAGTTCTACATAAATCAGTTCTTAAGTTGCAAACAAAGTCTGTGTGTTCAGATGTAAATAGTGCTTTGTAGAGAAATGTACTAAGCCTTATGTAATAAGCCTAAATGTACTAGGAGGTGCAATGCAAATCTAGCAATTTTATTTAGTATCCAAGACGACCAGTAAATCCACATGCCTTCCAAGTTTTTATATGCAATATTCATAATGGTAAAATATAGGAAATCAAAGCAAAAAAACCCCAAAAAACATGTTTATTTGAGGACTATTGTCAATTAAACACAACCTATGTACCTCTATGTACATTAAAAAAGCTCTATATTTTCAATGTAACTTAATAGAAAGGTATTTTATTCAAAGCAGTTTTGGAGCATTTTCATTGGCCCAATCATCATGATATTTCGGCACAATGTAAAGTACAACAGTAGAGATCAAATCATGCAGAAATCTAAAAATTGCAACAAATGAAGATACTTGGTATTCTTTGAACAGAAGTGATATGTTTTATAGCATTAGACAATGTATTTCTATCAATTTATCTCAGTGCAACAGCTGTTATGCACATTAAACACTTCAGATGTCTGGTTCCTATCACCACCACTGTAAACAATTCTGACCCATTTCTGTTTCTCTACAACAGACCATTTCATATTAAGCCACAATGGCTTTGTTTAAATCGGAAACATTTTATTTAGCAAAAAAATCTAACAAACTATCTTTTAATAAGCAGGTAGAAAAATACACATTGTGTACATAAAAAAATATGCAAGACTTTTTTTCATGAAACTCTGTGGTCAACAAAAGACATGTATTATCTTTTATAGAAGGCGTAACTTTAAGGGTCATCATAATTTTGCCGTCTAATCCTGTCATTATCAGATTGCTGTGCGGAAAAGCAAAATCTATAGACATCAAAGATATTTGAGTTATAATGGATGTGATAGCATTCAATCACGGCTAATTCAGAGCCATAAATATTTTCATTATCAGCTTTCTACCTAATACAAGTTCTCACTTAAAACCCACTACATCCGGATATGTTCACATCAGTGTTAAAGCAAGTTTTCTCCATGCTGGAAAGACTTTTGCCCAAATCACAAAATAGCTTGTGTGTTGAAGTGTGTGAGCAATCTTTGCTGGCATGGGAAAATAATGAGCGCTGTGTCTAAACAGGCCAGACTACGAGGCGTTTTCAGGGTAGTTTTAGGCTCAGCCTAAAAGAGAGAGCGCTGGGTCAGCTGAACGCCTGACCGGATGTTTCATCTCTAATCTGTTTGCTGAGGGCCACTGGAACGACAAATGAGGTTGGGTATATTTGCTCAGGCTCTGTGCGTGAGTGTGTATGCGTCTATGTGCGTGTGTGTCTGAAATCAGTCTGGATGAAAGGAAATTTAAACAGCTGCTGACTGTTTGATACCTTTGCCAGTTCAGTCTATGACAAACAGTTCTCTGTGCTTGTGTTTGTTCACTGCCCAGCATGACATAGTTCAGCCATCCAGTACATTTCTTGCAAAAACACAGTGTTATACAGAAAAATGTTACTTTAAAGAAACAGTTTGGGTAGCCAATTTTTCGTTTGACCCAAAGAAAATAAATAAGTGTAAAGAAGTCCATTCATTAGCAGCTGCATGCCTAAATCATCATGCACTGAGGTGTTAAGTAACCCTTAAAGAGAATGTCCACAGGGTATCAGTTGGTCTCCTGCCCACTTAGCACAGTCAAAAATGCACATTATGGGAGCGACAATGACAGTGTGGAATCGGGCGAGAAGGATATAAAGCTGTGACACAACCACAAACGACAGCGAATTTCATCACTGAGTTACAGACACAGCTCAGAATGTTTAACCACTTGGGGCGTACTCGCCACATTTGGAATTGCAAAAGTGTAACTTATCAATATGAAATGTTTGGGCAGTGTTATGATGGCTTTGAGAGTGACAAAAAGGAATGCTTAATTATTTAATTTTATACAATAAGCATAATTGGGTAATGTGGTCACTCAAAGCAAAAGGAGTTAAGTGTAAAATCTTGACTTTGACCTGTTTGAGAGCCAAACAGCTGAATTCAGTTAAAACAATGGAGGACACCTCAGTTATAATTTATAAAGTATGTGCACATGACTATGGAACATGCTGAACAGTCTTTGTTCAGCAGTGGGAACTATTAGCATGCAAGTCACTTTGCTGGACATGATTTTTAAAAACAGCCAAGAACCCACACTAGGATTTCACAAATGCATTTTTATGCTTAATGACGATACATTATATGTCTCATTATATTTTACGAAGAGGGCTAAATGTTAAGCTGTGATCACAATAAAATGCAGTACCAGGGTTTCCTTTAACATAAAACATTATAGTTGCGACAGGGCAGCTTTTCGAAGCCTACGTGTTCCATTACTGCTACAGGGAGCATATTTTAGGGCTGTGGTAGACCACCACACCTGTACACACCACCACTTTACCATCTACTCTTATTGCCTTTGTGTGCTAATGTTAATTAAACTGGAACAGGTTTGTATATTAACAAAACATTAAACTATACTGAGATTGAAATGTAATTTCTAATTTTCTATTTTTTTAAACATATCAGTTTGAAAAAAAAAAAATTATAATATTAATAGAAATACAGAAATCATAAATATAGTCTGAAATAAGCAGAATTGGCAATACAGAGGAAGAAAGGAAGTACAGAGTTGAAAGGAAGTATTTTCAAAGTCGAGGACTATAGAAAGCTCATGGCAGCTCAGTCTGATCTCTTCACAAAATTTAAACCGAGGAATTTCTTCAGAAGAACACCATGTGGACACCTTTTCAAACTGACTCGGACATTTGTAGCCAGAGGCAAATAACGTCTTGGTGCCGGGCAGAGTCTGCTTGTTATAAATGGGGCCTATTAGGCTGTTAGCACAGTTGAACACATACATAATTCTAAACCTCCTTCCCTTCGTCTCTGTCAGTAGAAGAACCTGGTGCTGTTTTTGCAACAGCACCGTAACATCCCCCATGGGGAACGACTGTAGTGTATGCTAAGGCATCTGTCTTTGTGATAAGTGTGTGTCTCTGATAAGGCACAGGAGGACATGACCGGCCTACTGAAGCAGCTGGGTAAAGTGTGCCTGGACTGCAGACAACAGGCATCTAAATACAGCATCAAACCAAACCAAACAAAGACCAAAGGACTAAGTAAACACTCAACTAGATCTGCTGTTAAAATAGACAGTTGATAATGTGTAGCACCTTAAGATATGAAACTGGTATTCCGCTGGTATGAAGAATGAATGTCAACCTGTGGCCTTTTTTCTAGGGACCCTGCGCTAAAGGCATAACAGCATTCAAACAGTGTAACACATGATGGCTCTTTTAAGGCTTATACTGGAATTATCTATTATTTCTATGTTTGGCCAAATTAAATAGTTCTATACCTATTGATCCATGTTTGTTGTTTTTATTCATTATTCATTTAAATATAAGACGCACAATATTAAAAAGCACATTTAGCACACACACACACAAACATTCAAGTTAACACCACGTTTAATCGCTGGCCATGAAATGTTTCAATTGAATTGGACTAGCACATCTCTCTCTCTCCGTCTCTCTTTCACCACACATCCACTCTACCAGGTCAAGAGGCTGAGGAATTTGCTACCACAATGTGCACAGTGAAGTGCCTGGCTATGTGTGATCATTCATTTTTTTTGATGTCAGTAAAAGCTAGTGGCATGAAACTAGCATAAGCGTAAGCACTCACGGGGCAATCTTTCTGACCTCTATTGACCCAACCTGTAATATACTATTGCTCAGCGATCAATTTACAAACACAGCAGTCACATACCAACCAAACACTAATAGGCCATTAACAAAACACACAAAAAACACATCTATCATTCAACCATTAACCCAAAACTAGCTAAACATCCACCACACACCAACCAACCATTCATCAATTAACTAACAATCAATCAACTAATGATTACCAACTAAACATCACCCACACACCAACTAAATATCAACTAATACCAGCCAACCGTCAAGTAAAGACCAACCAACCATCACCTACATTTCCCATAAGAAAATAAAGACTTTGAGTCTCTTGCTGCTGTTAAAGGGGCCAGTAATCTCATGTATATCTCCTCTTCCGTTTAAATCCTAAATTAAATATGTTCTTATTTGCCAAGATAATAATGCTCATGTGTTTATCTGCTACTAAAATGGCAGGAATTCATTTTTCTTGGTTATATAAGTGGTGATTCTGTGAATAACTATTATAACTTTTATCTGGGCCAGACGTGTGACATAGAAGTGTATTTTAGGAGAATCCCCGTTTAGGTCTGCTGAGTCATAAAATAGCACCATTTGAGCAAGAAGATTTTCTTCTAGTCTGTTACAAACTAAACACTGACTAAACATAAACCATCCACCAACTACATATTAAGCAAACACACACCAAACAACCAACAACCAAAATAGCAACCAAAGAAACAATGAATTCCAAACAAAACGTGAACCAACATCAAGTAACCAACTAGACAGAACAATCAACCAACAACCAAATACCAACTGCATATCAAATAAACAAGTCAAGGTTTATCTGCATAACACCATTTACAACAGATGTTGTCACAAAGCAGCTTTACAGAAAATCGGGGTTCAGCCTCCCAATAAGTAAGCCAGGGGCGACAGGGCAAGAAAAACACCCACAGAGGAGCCGTCCTTCTCTGGTCCACACTGGATAGCAAATCAAATATACAAATAAAAATAAAAATGTACATTGATGCATCGATGAATACAGAAAAGGAAAAGTCCCATCAGAGTAGCAGTGAGAACCAGCTTTAGTGTCTTGTGAAAGTAGGAGAAGAAAAAGTCTGTGAATTAGTACTCTGGATGTGCCAATTTGATGCAGTGAGTTTTCCACAAAGCACTGGAACGCAGGACCTCCATGGTGGGAAGAAAACTGTTCCTGAAAGACCAATGAAACATCAACAACCATACATTAACACATCGACCAAATACTAGGGCTGCTCCAATGCTCCAATACCACTTTTTTCCTTTTCAATATCAATACTAATACCTAATGTTGGTATCTGAAGTTCTGGCTGACGCAAAAAAACCATACATATATGAGATACATATATGGTATATATATGGTACAACTATGGTAACAAATACCAAACATAAAACAAATATGAAACAAACACCAAGAAACCACAACTAAATTAGCAACTCACTATCAACCAAGCACATGCCAACAATTAAAAACCAACTAACCACCAAAGCAAATCCAACCATAACCACAACAAAATCTAAATGTTCTAATTCTACTCTCAGTATCTATATCATATAAACACATTACTCGATGGCAATGCATTTTAATTGTTCACAAGATACCTGACAGTTATGAGTCGCTCACAGCAGCCAACATTATCAGACACACACAGACTAAACATCTACCACAGCACATAGAGCATCAGACATCTCTCAAAGAAAATAATATGCCTTATTGCATATGCTCAGAGATGGAAAAAGAGAACTAAGACAGAGAGAGAAAAAATAAGAAAGTCAGACAATTGAAGAGCGTGAGTGCTGCTAGCATAGCACACATACACATGCACGCATACACACACACCATTTGAAAATTCTGTTATT
Organism: Megaleporinus macrocephalus; assembly: GCA_021613375.1. NCBI lineage: Eukaryota > Metazoa > Chordata > Actinopteri > Characiformes > Anostomidae > Megaleporinus > Megaleporinus macrocephalus. The sequence continues at coordinate 12,084,168 of CM038719.1, forward strand.
AGAGGAAAGTACATAAAATCTGTCATTACACAGTCATTAACCAATTATTCCACCATTTTGAGCAGTGAAGAGTAGAAAGAATAGTAATTTTAATACTCTCTCTCTGTACTGTGTATGCTTGACTGTGTGCAAATTGGCACTGAATACAAAGCTGAAACACACACACACACATACCCACACACACACCACTTCATTAATGGGTCCTTCAAATCTGTGATAAGACAAGGCCGCAAATTCTGCAATAATAGGGATTATATGGCTTGTGTGTGTATAGAAGTAAGCAAATAAAAGAAAAATATCAGAAAATTTGAAGAAGTCATACATCTCCATTTATTTCAGTTTCACTTCATAACACAATTCAGGAGTAAGGACACGTGCTGTGTCAGTGTACTATCAGAGTTACTGTAGTAACCATCATGACAAGCAACGAGGGCCAAGATTAATACAGCTACATCCTAAATTAAGACTGATGGCCAATTTGTCTAGTTTTGGTGAAATCTATAATAACTGGCCAACATACACTACCAGTCAAAAGTCTGGAAACACTGAATATAACTGAACATATATTAAGACAAGTTTAAATATTAAAGTTGGTGCCTGTATACAAAAATATTTCTAAAACAACCATTTTATATGAAATGACAATGTATATAATTTTTTATAACACCTATAAGCCCCCCAACAACAAGATCTCAGCATGTTTGCTATCTTCTTTAGTCTTGTTAGAATAGCAGTTAATTCTCTAAACCACAACCAGATGTTTTTTTCTTGTCCTTGAATAATTCAATAAGTGTTATTTAATAGTTTTGTTGTCTTCACAATTATTCACTAATATTGTTACTATTACAAAACAAATACGAAACACCTGGGTAGATGTGTCCAAACCTTTGACTGATACTGTATGTCGGGGAATGTCTAACTGAAATGTCCCATGACTCTTATTTTGGACACGTTTGATTTATCTCACTAACTGAGACATACTGCTTTGTGAAACTCTAGGCATACTGGAAACATAGCAGACAAGAGTCTGTACTTCACTGTCTATAGCAGATCTTTTATAAAATATATAGTGCCAGTAGTGTGCGACATGCCACACACAAGAATATGTTTCATTTTCCAAACATATTATGTAATAAAAATGAGTAGTATACTACAGTACTCGTTTTGAGACACAGGGCAGGATTGGTGGTTGTTAATGCCGTTATCCACTGTGGGTAATGAAAAGATAATATATTACAAAAAACTGGAAAGCCTGAAACCAAATATTTAGCAAACACACACAGGCAGGGTTGTCTGCATGCCAGCATATGTCTAATAGTCACTTACAGAAAGACATCCATGCACACAACACACAGGAAAAACTAGCTGAGTTTTCTTATTAGGTGAACTGTGTTATGCCAGGCAGTCAATAAACATGTATAACCTTTAAATAATGTTCCAATGACCAATAATGCCTGTTATGTTTCATGATATTTCTTCCCTTGCCTGAACCCCCTTTCTAAAATTCCTCTCCCTTCCCTGCACGTAAACTATGCAGACCTAGTGTTGGGTAATGCTTCCTTTACCAATCACAAGGCTGATGTCTCTTGCTCCGCCCACATAGAACCAAATCAGAGTGTAAGCTAACGTAGCATAACCAGACGCTGTATATTTATTTATCCATTTTGTTCAATTAGCTGCTTTTCCCATCTGTTTTTTTTATCTGTCTGTCTAACAGCATGTCTTTTCATTCATTCTTTTGCGCATTACTTGTTTTGCTGTCTGTTCCTTCGTGTTGCTCATTCTTCTGTCTGCACAGCTGTGCATCCGTAAAATTCTTCATCCAAACTGAATAATGACAATGATGTTAGTTCAGTATGAGCGGTGGGGCAGGCTAAGAGTATTGATCAGTCAAACTGCTCATTAGCCACGCCCACACAGTTCTCAGGTCGGATCAGCTTTTTCTAAGATTTGTAATCATATTTATATCTTGTGTTTTTTTTATACAAGCTGCATGTTCAATACAACCTTCAAATTAGGTATTATACAAACATTTCTAATATTTTACTGCAACTTTAAAGGCACCTGCAATAAGAAACAGGTGGACACAATGATGAGAGGGAGGAGCCAGGACAGTATACACATAGAGACACAGTACAGTGAAAAGGCGAAGCTAGGACAGAAGTCGGGATGTAAAGATCTGAATAGGCAGTTTTTTTGTTCAGAACATGAAATCGGCTAATATATTGCTTTCATTTTATCAGATTTGTAAACAAGTAATATAAGCCAGGTATTTGCATATCATAGCATAATTAAGCAAGACTCCAGTTGGCTCCTACTTTCAGTGTAGTGGTATTTGAAAAGAAAAAAAAATTAGTTTGGCCAATCACACAGCAAATAATGTTGTTTATTTTGCAAGTTTGGTTAACTGAAAAAATATAAATGTGCTAGTGTGTTCCTTGTCGCCCACACAGTGTAAGCTTGGAATTAAAAAAAGGGCAAAAAAACACACACTGGCCAATTTGGCTGTAAAGCATTGGAATCTAAATCAGCCATAAACATTCATCATTGCAGCATCCACAGACGGAAGGTACCGAAAGCATCCAGGGCAACATTGTGAGGCAATTTTTCTTGCAACAGAACAATCAAAAGACTAACCAAAAAATCTGGCACTGAAATGTGAATTAAGTTGATACAGGAAGGTGGACACTAATGCCACACAGATTTCAGAGCAGACCACATGCTCAGTCTGTATGTGTGTGTACATCTGTTAAGTCATCAGCTGGGCTCTGTAGAGAGATGAATCAGATTTCACTCTGCTTGATTATACAGTTGTATAGCCCAAGCCGTTTAAACAAAACAATATCTAAACAAACCTGACCAGGTCACGCAAGGACACTTCAACAGAGTCACAGGACGCATGTGTGTGCATATGTGCGAAGGTGGGTGAGAGAGAGAGAAAGAGAGAGTGAGAGAGAGAGAGAGAGAGAGAGAGAGAACAGGAACGAGAACAAGAGAGGTCCCAATTCCATTAAGTGTAGGGATTTGAGAAGATTTAGGCTCCTTTCCCTCCCACTGAATTAGAATACTTTCATAATATAATCATCAGAAACAATACTGTGCAACAGAATACTGCTGCTTTGCATGCTAGACAGGATGTTTGTGTTTTAGACAACGGATGAGTTCTGCTAAATCTCAGTTGTGTAACTTACATATTATTTGTGCTGAAATTAATACACTCAACGCTTAAAGTGGAGAAAAACGTGCCAGTACTCTCTTTATTTACATGCTGGTGTATGTACTGGCCACTACCAGAAAATCATTAAGTATCATATTTTTAGAATAAACGATTCTAGGAGATATCACTGATGTTCACAACACATTTATTTATTTGAAGGGACAACCATTTGCAAAACTATTTATATAATAATAATAATAAATAATACTGTGTGTGCTTACTGTGTTTTACACTCCTAGTTATTATCTGTAGCATTAAGATGTAAACAAGCTGAGCTTCATTGTATAGTTAACGTTCATACAATAAGTTGTCTTGTGTTATTTAATAGTGTTTAAAATAAACACAGTCAATAATCTGAAAACAACTATGCTAATTTGTTTAGGTATTTACACTGATCATACCATGACATTTAAACCACCTACAATATCTGTCCATTTTATCAGCTCCACCTATCCTACAGCAACTTTGTAGTTCTACAATTACAGACTGTAGTCAATCTGTTTCTCTGTATACTCTGTTAGCCCATTTTAAGGGGTTGAATCTTGCTTTTCTTGATTTTGCCTGAACTGTATCCAGTGAACTATATATATAAAATACATACACAGGCAGAGAGCATCTGGATTCATGTGGTTACAAGATCAAGCTAAAGAATGTAGATAAAAAAGGAAGATTCTTTCAAACCCGAAGACACAATACTTGAGGAATAGCACATAAATAGCACTGCACTGAGTGCGCAGATTAAAATATATCTTAAGATAATTTTTCTTCTTCAATCATGTAATTCAGAAGAGAATGTATCACTTTTTTTTATAAGCTTATTGTTTTATAGCTAAAAGGTACAAGGTGAAGTAGGAGGTATGAGGTAAAGAGACTAGGCCACTAACATAAGATGTGAAGACACTCAAGACATATTATTGTTTCTTTTAAATACTTTTTTTTGTGTGAAAGCCAAGGCATGCGTAGTGCGTACCATGGAAATAAAGATCTATCAGGATTTTTTGGGGTCGACAGTGATCGCTGATCACGATCAGCCAAGAGCCGAAGCTGGACTGTTCAAGCCACGGCAAACTGAACACGCTGTAGAGCAGAGCAGAGCACCTCTATAGAATGTCAGCAGAGAGAGCTGACAAACACTACGTTCAAGGTCATTGTTAAATGCTACTCAAATAAGTTGCCAATAACTATTTATTTAACTTGGCATCAGTTTCCTATCTCCTATCTGTTAACCAGCTGAAAGATATGAGCTGAAAAAGGCTAGGCTAGTAACGTTAGCTGAGATGAATTGCCATTAGCATTTATATGTTTATGTGAAAGACTGTCATTCTTTATGTACTTTCCAAATCACATGTGATCTACCGTGGCTTTCTGGTGTTTCAATATGGCTACACATTTCTGACCAAAGAGTCTTGTGCAGGGATGCAGCAATATGGTTTGCCAAATATAACCAGGACCGAAGTTGTGGTTTCTGAGTTATGCCTAGTTCACACTACATGGTTTTCCAGTCGTCGACTGTTTTTTTGTAGATCGTCAACAAAAACCACTGCTCAGAGGCAAATCGGCGACCACTTGGTTCTCACTCAGTTGTGTAGTGTGAACTGCTAAAAGACGCTCGCCGACCATTCGTCGAGTACTCGCCGACTAATCACAGACGCCCAGCAAATACCTAGCATGTTTAATATCTAGGCCAGTCGGCGACTGTGAGTAAACAGCAGCGTCTAGCTACAGCCAATGGAATCGCATAGAGAGAGAACCGCATCACCGTTCACGCAATGTCACTGCGGCTGCGGGCGACGCATACGTTTTCATTAATTAAATATTTACCTTCCACTCTCTCTGCGGAACAGACAGCCCCTGATGGCCGTGTGCCTTTATCTATCTTCTCAGGTATATTTGTTTCTTTCTCTTATTTCATTTGTATGTTCGATGTGGTATCGCTAGTTCTTAGAAGAACTAGTGAAAAAAACTTGTTTTTGGACAGCAGCCAGAAGATTGAGCGATTCCCCAGTGAAAATCGTGTAATTTGTGAGCCCTTGTCACCGATTAGTCATGTAGTGTTAAAGCCACAACAACTGAAAGACTCGCAATTAAAGCACAACCAGTCATATAGTGTGAACGACACAAAGACCTGGCGACTCAAAAGGTTGTGTAGAGTGAACAAGGCATTAGTCTAGCAGCTAAACAACACTGATCAGTGACGGAGCGACAAAGTGCCAATAACTGAGTGAAATACACCAGCAACAGAGTTAAGTCTGCCAATGACTAAGTGGACTATATTTTTAAACTATGAGTGACTGGAACCTTTTGGAAAAGGTAGCATATCCACATCATTACTCCACTTGTCTTTATATGGGAGTTTTTTATGGTTTCACACTAACAGGGCTAAATGTATCCATTTTTTGTATCCATATAACCAAAAAACATCAATCTCTTTAAGCTCTGGCAGCATGAGTAAGTATCTGGAGCATGGATGCTAAGAAACCCTGCATACACAGCGAAACAATCCCACAATGCTACACAATGTGATGCTGATTCCCAAACCCTACACATGAATATGGCTGGGATGGCCTTGTTTAGAATCTGTTCCTGGTGTCTCAGTCCGGTATCGCCTGATATCCGCAGGCTAATGTTTGGATCCCACTGGCACACCTTTCACCAGCGTGGATCTGCCATTGTGTGTGCGTGTGTGTGTGTGATATTCGGGGAGGGTAAAGGGGTTAGACTAATGCTGAGAGCTTAGTATGTAACCGAAAACGTTTTCCATCACATTTGTACTCTCTTTAGCCCTAATCCACCCTGATTACGCTGTCACTCAGAACTCCGCCACACCTGCCAGGCCACACACACACACACACACACACACATGCATATAATCTTTCACTGAGAGTCCCATCCCTCTCTGTGCGTACAGTACACCCTCAAAGCCTTCACAGCGCCACTCGTTTTATGACTGCTTTGTTGAAAGCTCATTTTATGGTCATATTTATTTGAGGAGTTTATGGGCACAGTCACCAGATCACAGATCAAGACCCCACTGCACATTCCAAAAATGATTGGCCACATTTGTACCATCCACCACAAGGCAACGCAGACAGAAATTAAACACTCATGCGCACACATACAATGTAAAAGACCACGCTAATTTATTTTTCAGGATATATTTGGGAGGGAATTTAATATAAGACAACACACTTGAGTAACTTGAATAATAGTATAATGATTAAAAACTACAGAGAAAATAGAACTAACAACCTCCTATAGACCATTAAATTCTACCACAATCAGATAAAACATGTCTAAAGCTTTCACCCTTAAAAGTGAGAGGAGAAAATCAAGCTCCACTCTTGCTTTAGCTCTGAAAAAACCCACAGGTGTGTACCTCCATCACTCTTCTGTAAGAAGAAATGATGTGTAGCTGTCGAGAAGAAACTGAAAGTCTCCCACAAATAATGGAAGCCGTAATAGAGTTGCATTCGTTTTTAGTCTCAATCTTTTTATTGACAACAGACGAGTTAAAGATCTCCTGCAGATCCCACAAGACTTTCAGTGGGGTTAAGGTCAGGACTCGGACCCCTAGCAAACTGAAGTCTTATTTCTCTGATTAGTCTTATTAACAAGTGGTATGCTTATGGTGCTCGTCGCACTGTGCCTTATGAAATCGCTCTTACTTTCGGTTTACTATCATTTTTTTAACATTCCACCTCACGAAGCGATTTCTGATCATACTCATTTATGATTTTTTCCCAATCATACTTCTTCTGCAAAAGTAATGGTCTTCCACTGTCCTCCCAGGTTTTTTATAATGCACTGGACAGATCTTAACCCAGCGCAGTACTTTCAGCTTCTCTTTTGTTGTTTGCTTGATGCAGACCAAGAATTTGACCCTTCTGAAATACAGTAGCATCTTTTCCGCATTCGTGAGATACGACTTCCTACACGGTTGTTTACGAAATGAGAAACTGCTAATTTGATAATTTAGAGTTAAAAGAACTGTTGACAGCTTAAATATTTCAATCATCACAGAAATTATTTGAATTCAAACGGCCAGGCAGTGCACCCAATGAAGCAATTAATGGTGATCTCTCATTTTTGCACAGTACTGTATATACACACAAAGGGACATAAACTGGAAACCAGCACTAAAATTACACCAGATAATTTATTTATTACATGTTTTCCTAATATGTACATATTTACAAGTCATGTTTATCACCTGTGACAATACAAGCACACTAAGTTTATAGTAATTACTTCTTACTCATAAGTTACTGAAATAATAACATTCTGTTGAATGTGCATAATCAAAACTTTCAATCATTACCTCACTTGCTTTTGTAAAATAAAAAATTTAGACATCAGGATGTACAAACTGATTCAGTATGCAACTATGCAATCAAACATGGTCTTTTATTACAACCGTGGAGTAGCATAACAAAGAAACAGTAATGAGTAATCCCACATTTAAACAATCTGACTTGTCAAAGGCAACAATTAAACCTGACGAATAAGCTTCAAATATATAAGAAGCTTTGAAGAGCTGTGAAGCAGAGACAGTTCTGAAGCTGGTAGCTTGGTTTTAGACTGGTGTCTAGTGCAACAGCTACGTAATGTACTTCTGTGGCTCTAATCCTGGCACACACAGCTTAAAGAGCTCCTGCTCAACACAATACTTTAGCCGGCCACTGACACACATGTCTGGCAGGAGAGGCTGTAAGGTTACTGGTGGGATTTGGTTAGGTATTCAAACTATAAAAGCAAAAGGATTTTGGGGTATTTATTGTGGTGGCAGAGAATTTTAGTGTCACACTATCCAAATGTTTACATGTTGTATAAAAACACAGCTATATTTGTTATTTACTGGAGTATACTAGAGTATATTTACCTCAAGTGGTCAAACATCATGTGTTTTTAAGCACAATACTGTGAGTATTTTGCTATGCATTATGACAACAACATGCTTTGCAATATCCTAAAAATACACAGTTGAACTAGATGTGCGTCATATGACAAAAATACAATGGTGCCAAATTCCAAAAATACTATCAAAAACTATGAATACAATTATTTGTAATCATCATTTTACATACTGCGCTGTAGGGCTTCTACCAGACTGTTCAATAGGGCTGTGTATTGGCAAGAACCTGGCGATACAATACGTATTGTGATACAGCGGTCACGATTCAATATATCACGATATACTGCGATACTGCAAGCAAAGTAATATATAGCATATTTTTCAAATCCTACTATTAAAACACTCCCTTGTATGAACAGGTTTGCTGATGTTTAAAGAGCATTGCGCCCTTGTTCTGCTTGTTAATGTTGGAGTGGAGCTGAAAATGGATTACAACACTGCCATCTAGTGGTCTGAGGTTTCAACACAACACATATTTGAGTCTGTCTACCAGGAATCTGTGTGTCGATACTGTGTCTTTGAGAATTGATACAGTATCACGAAACACAATATCCCGATATTCGATATTTTCGATATTACTGTTCAATATGAAAATATGACTATTCATTCATTTTTTTCATAGAGACTGAAATAAATGAGTTGGCATGAGTTTGAGTGATGATTTCAACTTTGCTAACACAGTTAAATGCAACAGAGTCACTGGGCACATACTGTTGGGCTACTATATGGATTTGTGGAATACTAAGACACATAGCACACATGTATTTATTTATTAAACCCTTTCCAAGCTATTCCTTGTAGAAACAACCCAATATTATTTACAGTTATTATCATACCTGCTTTGACAGCTCAGTACTTCATTAAGCTAAATCAAGGTCGCTGATACAGGAATTGAATACATTTATGCAATGTCTGGGGCGTCCAGGAGAAATCTGGAACTAACCTTTATTCTTCAAACTGGCACACAAGATATTATTTACTTCTTCCACAATAAAATATTGATGCTACTTTATATTATATTTGTGCTTGTTTACGTCTGTTCTAATGATATCTGGTGTTTTTACCAATGAGAATATACTTGCTGCTTAGATAAAGCCTTTTAAACAATGAGCCTAAGACTTTTGCACAGCAGTGTATATTGTCCTTTCGTTTTCTTTCGTAAAGTGGAGCCCCTTAGAGAGCTTCCCACAATTTATCTTCTGCTAAGGATGTAGTCTACTGAACATGCACAGGTCCTGTCAGCAGGTTGCATCTTTACAGATACATTTTAGAAGCAATCGCGGCTGTATATTTAAAGCACTAATGAGCAAAAATTGAAACAGCAAGCAGAATCGATTGTTCCTTTTACAGATACCTGGTTCTTGGAATTTAGGAATTTTGGGTTTTATACCTGTATTTACCAACCTTTCCACTTCGGGCTTCAGCTTCTCTCAGCATAACAGACTGCCCCACTACAATAGAAATATATATATTTAAGAACATTTCTTAATTCTCAAATTTCAGTCAACTTATTTTCAACTTTAGCCCTACAACTGTGTTAAATTAAATCCAATTAAACAGGACAAGTTCTGCTTTGTCTTTGTAATTAAATAAACAGTTAGGAATTGTTTTACATCATAGACGTATATTGTGAAATATTTTGACAAAAATTAACACAGTAACGATAAATATAGTCATACTGCCCAGCCATATGTCAAACCCATAATGTGATGATTATTTTTAGCCAAAATGATTTATGTTTCTTTGATCATGTGAACAGGGGTGCAAAGCTGGCCTGACAAGTTAGGGAGGTGAATTACATGGCAAACATTCCTTCAGCACATGCTTGCAGCTCTTGCCTCCGTGTAACTAGCTCCCGCCACTGCTGAAGAGACCCTGATGCATATGGCTGTGCTTGTTGTTAGATGGCAGAAAACAGTCACAGCAAACCAGGCCAAACTTTAGTAAAACAAGTGGAATTTGTAAACAGTCGCACGTGTGATATCTTCACCCACTTTATGCACTGCACTCCTGATTTGCGCTGCCCTCCCTCAAAGAAGTAGTTTCTCTGGTATTTAGTTATTAAACTGTAAATACTGTTTGACCAGAGGAGGATGGGTCTCCCCTTGTGAGTCTTGGTTCCTCCCAAGGTTCTTCCTCCTGTCTGAAGGAGTTTTTTTGCCACTGATGCCTCTGGTTTGCTCACTGGGGGATATATATGTTGTAACTGTCTGTTTTCATAACTTCTGTAAAGCTGTTTTGAGACAACATTGTTGTAAAAAGTGTTATACAAATAAACTTGACTTGACTAGTGTGTTTTATCATCCATGCAACCCTTGACTGGTGTTTTAAACATCTGTGCCAACATTTGAGCAGAATGTTTCCATATCTCATCTGAAACTGCTACAAAAGACTTAGTACAACAGACCTGCAGCGTGTATGTAATGTAGAGGAGTATTTTGGTCCAGAGACATTTGCATGAAATGAGCGGGAACAACTGAGATTATATTCTACAGGCGCACACGCATACACACGCTTAGATACAAAGGTTTGACTGTTTGACACATTACACAGATTTCCCCACCAAAAAACTGTGCCTGCTCTGTCAACACAGCCTTACATAAATGGGCACTGTGTGTGTGTGTGTGTGTGTAATGTTATTAGAGACTTATAAATGAAAACACTGCTTGTTTTGCATAGAAGTTTCCAGCTGAGCAAATGAGTCACTTTTTACCTAAAACATAAGCCCCTCTTCTCTTACACAGCCCACCTCTAACACTCTCTGTGTCCCAATTATCTTTATATCTCTACCACCTCACAATCTTCCTCTATCTCCTCACAAGCTATTTCATTTCTTCTCTCTCTACCACTAACCCCCTCTACCTTCCCCACAGTATCTTTCTACAGCTCTCTCTACCTCCTCACTTACTCTTTCTTAGTGACCACACACCCACATTAGAGTCTACAGTTAATTCAGGAAGATTTTAACTTAATTAGGTCAAACAAGCTATTTTGGCATCTCCTGGGTGAGAGTGCATGCCTATACAATGTATGTCTGTATGTCCAATACAGCTTAGATGGTAAGAAAGTGTTGATTTCTGTCTTTTGATTGTTTTTTGTGTAATTTTGAGCAAATGAACATGTAAATGAGAATAAGTCACATTTCACTCTTTTCTCAGAGACGTTAATTCTGTTCTGAATATGCGCACACACTTGTTTAGAAATCACCTTAGTGAAGCCTACAGTTAAGGCAGCATACAGGGTACAACGATGCTGCCTCTGTATCTGTTTCTACCTCTGTATCTGGCTGGACCTATAAACCCGTGACCTGCAAAGGCTTTGTGATTGGTAAAAGTGAGCTGAGTCACATTAAAATATCTCAGCCTAAACCTTTGTTCTAGTTTCCCCTTTTAATTTGGGTTTTTTAATCGGATTTTTATATGACCTGATGAAAAAAAACTTTACTATTACTTTTTAAACAAATGAAGTAAAACAATCTGAATATTAAATATTATACACTTTTTTTATAAATATAAAATTGAAAAGAAAAAAGAAACGTAATAGTATCAACTCTTTCAGAGATATTTCTGTGTTACTTTACTAGAGAAAATAGAATTAGCCTGTGGCAGAAAAACCTTTCAGGGAGATTTTTTGATTTAAAAGGATAAAGAACAGATTTATAATCAGTCACTAACCTTTTAAACTACAGGCTTATTTTTAGTTGATACAGCTTAAGGCGCGTTATATAATAATTGCAATATTATGCATTTTTTTAATTGGCTATTCCTGCTGTTTAATCTGCACTTACTTCTTAGCAGTTTGACTTCTTAATGCTATTGTTGAGATTATTGAGATATGTAAAGATTATGATTTACCAAAAACAAATACTTTTATTTAGTCTTACAAACAATCTTTTTAAACAAGCAACACTTGTGTATTGATATAAGATTAGAGCTGTGCAATATAATATTTATCATTATTGTGATAAATTATGTGACCGTACAATATAATACGCATACAGTATTTTTATTTATTGTTTTTTTTGCTGGCTCTGCTTCCTGACATTTCATGTAACATGATGACATTAATATTATCATCCATTTGCCATATTCTCCACCTCTAGCAACACCAGACATGTCTTACTGTTACTCTGACTAAACAAACCAATAATAAACATTACTGTAATAATAATCTTACTGATCTGTATGGGAAAATATAGGATCTATTTAGTTTAAAACTGAATTGTATGGAGAATAAATGTCTGCTGTACACTGTATTAAACAAATATTGTTCTTCCTTTGTCCTTAGAATATCACTGGATCCCCTAAGTCCTAGTGTAAATACAAATACTGCTACATGTAACACTGCTGCACGCTTGACATCAAAACAGTGACAACCTCACCAAAATACCTCACACAAAGCTTAGTCAAATGTACTAGTTAAGTTGCTTTGGTAAGAGCAGCCCACAGCTTGAGTCTTTGATGCTGATGTATATACATGTTGAAATTTGGAATGGTGGAATGTTAGCTAGCATATTGCTGTATCCATATTTTGACCGAATGACCAGTAATTTTAGAGGATCCAGTGACCCTGAAACATATTGGCTTTGTTTACTACAGAGCACAATATTGGAGATTTTTAAAAAGGGAATTAAATATATAGGCAAAACTAAACAATTTGAAGTACAATTTGTCTAAATATTGTTGTGACTGTGATTTAAATTGCAGATATGTTCAATAAATTATGGTTCAGAGGACCAAGAAGACCAGAATATCCACTTTTCTGGTTTAAGGCTTAAGCCCTGAATGTACTATAAGTTCAACTGTGGGTGTGATGTGACAACACATGGAGGTTTGGTTGGATCTGATAAGTCTCATCTACAGGCGGTTTACAAGCTCTGATATAAGGAGAAAAGACTTTTTGTAGGATATTGCAGTCATACAAAACGCTACGACTCATGTCGGTAAAGTGAGTGTGAACACAAATATTGCTGCTTTGGATATATCTGACCAACCTTTGGTCCAGCTTTTTAAATGAATTTGTTCGGTGGTGTTTACACTTTAAAATACTAACGCTGTAGAGAATCTCTGAACAAGGGTCTGCTGTCTTTATTACTGTGTATGCTCTCTGGCTTGGAAACATATGGAGATGGGTCAAGGCCAAACTCGTGGATGTTAATTAGACCCCAGGGGCAAAAATAATTGCTCTTGCAACGTGACAAAAACATACACTCACCACAAAGAAGAGAGTATAATAGTGTTATATAAGAGTCTTGTATTAAATCATGACTGTACATAAGAACAGTGGATGAACGCATTAGAAATTATACTGTTGAAGACATAGCAGTGCAGCTAATCTCCCTGTACAGTCCTGGTCCAGGTCCCCAGCCAATCTATTGCCACATAGCCACTTCATGCATCTTGGGCTGATTGGACAGCTCTCCAATCGTGAAAAGGCCAAACTAATTGTGCTCCCACTTGATTAATTAAAGTGAGAATTACACATGTGAGTGGCTATTTGGGATTTTGCATTCGCAGTTTTCACTGGTTGTTGGAGAAACCATTTAGACTGAGTCGCTAAACACCACACACTACTAGGTTACATCCAGTCAGGTCAAAAAATCATACATATTTGATATTGTAGTGTTCTGCTACTTGGCTTGCACAGGTGGGCATGGACAGTGGATACACAGACTCATGGGACGCCGTGGCTGCAGCAGGATAGACACTTCTCCTTGTTGTAAATAAGCTGTTGTTATGGGCATTATTAGCACAGTGTTGAGGGGTAGTTAGGTTTGTTAAGTGTCTACCATACATAGACAGTATACAGTTAGAGGTGACCTGCTTGCTATGCCGGCTGTTCGGCACTCTCCCCTGCTGCTGCTGCATTCTAATAAAAGAGCCTTCACTTAAAGTGTTTCATTTCCAGCATCTTACTCTATGCCAAAGCCACGATACTATACACAATACACCAACTGCTCTAAAACTCAATTAGGAGGCAAACAAGTGATGTCTGTGCTCCCTTAGACACTACTTAACTTTCTCTGCCAACCGTCAATTCAGACTTCCGAAACTATAAGCCTGGCTTAATGGAGAGGCATTTTAATGACTAAGTGTGAACTTAACGATATGTCGTATTTGGACATTGTTCTGAAAAAAAGAAATACACTTTTTGCATTCCTCAGAAAGACACATCCAATCTGTAAAACAGTGCCACCACATGACATCACAGCTCACCAGCCAACTTACAGCAGAAATATACTAAAAGCTAGAAAAAAAACAGATTGTAATGTAATTTATCATAATAACAACAAGATATTGCAATACTGTCGACATTTATATGACTTATTATGGAAGATTAGTCTTAAGACAATTAAAAAGAGCCTCACATAAACACTAACAATACAGGGTCAAGAACAGATGACTGTAGAAGAGAGACAGACAGACATACAGACAGACAACGGGCCTGCTATACTAGGCATTTTGCCGTTTTGCATTAAAACTGCCACACTGGCCTATTAAATACACAGTCGAGTCACATTATTATTATTAGACCACCGGCTACTATCCAGAGTAACTGTGGGGTACAGGAGCTAGAGGGGCTGCGAAACTCAATAAGGTCCTGCTAGGTTGGTCACAGGTATCTGGAACCATGCTGACTGCAGTGCATTCCACATCACGCGGAGGAGAGCAAACACGACAAACGAGGTGATCCCACAGATGCTCAATTGGGTTAAATTCTGGGGTATTAGGGTGGCAGGGTAGTACTTCGAAGATCTTGGTCAGCTCTTCCAACCAATGTGGGGCATTTCTAGCTGTGTGATGTGTCACACTGTTTTGCTGGAAGATCCCATCTGCCCCAGGGGAGACAATTGTGTAAGTGATCTGAAAGGATGGATTCATACCCAAATCGGTTGAAAGTGCAGTCCAAAAGGATAAGTGGGAGCAGCGAATGCCACGGAAACATTCCCCAGACCATAACACTGCAACCTGTGCTGTTGACATCAAAAGAAGATCATAATAATGCGACACTGTATACGTACACTATGGGCTGCCAAGTGAGTGGTGACGTATATATTAGGCCAGTGTGTGAAATACCCATCAGTTTTTTCACGGGTCCAATTAGGCCTGGGCGATCGGGTGATGTAACTGGATATTGTTAATGATTATTGATTGTTATCAAATTAACAATAAAAAATAAATGAATAAATCTAGATCCGAGTCATCTCCACTTATCTGTCTTCAGATTGAGAAAGAGTTTACTTTCTTCACCAATCTTTTTTTTAATATTTTTAAACTACAACTTCAAATATTTCTCTTTAATTAAGTGTATAACTAATAATATGCTTTCATGAAATGTCAAATACTTTATAACTCTTTCTTTTCTCATTATTTTAATTACATATATTATTTATTTTTTTTAATTATGATTCTCTATTTTTTTTAACTGCATTTTTTTTTGTAAAGCACTTTGAACTGCGGATGTATGAAATAAAATGTATAATAATAATAATAATAATAATAATAATAATAATAATAATACCAAAGATATCAGCTCACCAATTTGTGGGAGAAGCAGCTAAACAATCACCTGCTGTTTATTTATTTGTAATTAGCCACTGTCCAAAGAATAATTTAATAATAACTGATTTATACACAGCAACAATATTGTGTGAAAATTTCATAATTAATGCATTAAAAGTTAAGGATGCTGCTTAAAACAAGGTGCAAATTTGAGTCTTGTTGAGACGTGTTGTTAAGAGACTAACTGGAGTATAATGTTTTGGGTGGGAAAGAACTTAATTCATAAACACTGCTCGCTCTTCGCCACTGAACTTTTATTTTGTTGTTTAACTCAGACTTATATATCTGTTACACTGCCTCTTTTAAACCCTGGGCAGTTAGTCGATGGGGTTATGTGTTTTTGTGATAAGCTGTAGTCTCAATAAATAGAAAACGTAAACAGAACGTGATACTCAGGCACATATTGTGGTTGCAATAAGGCACAATTTGTGCTGCACTTGTGCTCACACAGACATAGAGAAAGAGAGAGAGAGGCAGAGAGAAGCAGAAACTGAGATAGAGAAAGTTGGGGGGCAAGGAGGGAGGGGGAGAGAACAGCTGAGTGGTCAGTGTTTACAGACATTCCTCTACACTGATGCTGTAGTGACCACACACACCCCTGGAGACCAAGCAGAAAACAGTTAAAGATAAAACAGGTGTCAGGATTACAGCACGACACACAGCCAGTTACACTCACACGCCCTTTTATCGCCTCTACAACTCCCATCCTCTGCCTCTCCACCTCACACACACTGCAGTTCCACTGGTACACTTCACTTTAACTGTGTTAGGATTTGGACAATTTATTAAATTAATATGTAACCATTTAATAATATCTATCCAGTTTGTTATATTTTTTCAAATGTTGTACATTGTACACTGGGTCACATGCACACACACAGGTAATCCATCACTTATGTTATGGTGTTACACATGACCCTGAATAATTTTTGCAACTTATACGACCAACCTGGCATGCTTACTCTCCTCACTGTGAATACTAAATATTCAAACACACACACACACACACACACACACACACACACACACAGGTGTTATCTCCACTGGCGCTCAGAAAGAGATAAAAGTAATGATATGCACTATTGCTGAAATTGCAGACGGCTTCCAAATGATAAACCTGACATAGAAGGTTAAGAAGATGGGGGGGGAGTAAAAGAGGGAGAGGGGGAGAGAGAGAGAGAGAGAGAGAGAGAGAGAGAGAGAGAGAGAGAGAGAGAGAGAGAGAGAGAGAGAGAGAGAGAGAGAGAGAAAATCTAGAAAAAAGAAGGAAAGAGATCAATGCAAAGAGAGTAGCAGACAGAGAGGAAGACATAGAGAATCAGAAAAAGAAAAAGAAAGGCCTATGGAGACAGATAGACAAAGACAGCAAGAATGAGCAAGAGAGAGGGAATAAGAAATGAAAGTGATGAGATGGGGAGAAAGAGATAAAAGACAAAATATGAGTCAGAGAAGAAAAAGCTAAGATGAGAGAGAGAAAAAAATAAAAATATGAAAAAGAAAAGAGACAGGAAAAGAGAAAAGAGGGGGAGAAAGAGAGAGGGAAAGAGAAGACACATGGAAGAAAGAGAAACAAGAAAGATGGAAAAGAAAGAGTGAGGAAGAGAGAAAGGAGCTAGAGAGAGGGAGAAAGAGAGGCAAAGCGAGAGACCATATGTAAATTAATTTATTCCAGCACTGATGACAGAGTGCGGATAAACTGCAGTTAGAGCGACCCTACAGTTCTCTTTTCTCTTTTGCAAAAAAATTGAAAATTAATACATTTGTTTACATGACGGTTTCCCAACGCTGGTCAAAAGCCAGTGATGTGAGGGAGGCAGGGGGTGCCTCCAAAGAAGCTTGTGCCTCATGAGACCTTAAATATGCTGAGTGGAGAGTCCCAGTGGAGAGTCTAACATCCCAAAACACGGCAAACTGCTGGGTCAGTAACTCACCTTGAGCATGTATGTAAAACAGATGGATATTATGTATAGCAACAACCTCAGTGCTAACAACTCCTAGGGTTGTGCAGTTTACTGGCATATGGACTACCATTAGGCTAGTTAATTGGGTTTATTCAACTTAACCAACCAGCACTGCCTTGATAAAGGTGCTCTCCAGATATATGTCATCTTCTTTCTCCATAATCACAAAAAAATATTATTGTCTTGACCTTGAGGTACATGGTCTAATTGGCTTTCAGTTGTCAGAATACAAATCAAATAAATAAACAGAGGCGTCATTTACTGCAAAGCTTTTGTATTTGGCAGTTTCACCTCAAAAATGGTGCAGCAGTTCCATTATGGTGCAGAGATTCAGCTTCTGGATCAAATCTTCCTTTTCCACCATAAATGGAGGAGCAGTTACATTCTAATACATTCGAAGGGGGTGAATACAAGACTTCACCCTTAACAGTGCCTTTTTTCTGGGACCTCAAGACACAGCTAATAGCTAACAGGAGCTTGATTTGACCCAATTTCTTAATCCTGTGGTGATGGTCGCATAATGCTGATGTAAATGTCCTCGCAATGGCAGCCCAATCTGGGCTATTTGGGGTAATTTGAGGAAATTACAGAGATCCTTTATTTCATAGAAAAAAACTGGCCAGTTTAATCACACACAAATGGCATTACTGGACCTCCTTTGGTCATACTACGCCAGCTCGAACAGGACTTCAAGACCCAGACTGTGTGAGAGTGTTACACAGCCTGAAATGACCAGTCAGAACAACAACTGCGGATACTGTGGTACACAAGGACAAACATGTCAAAGGAGCTGTGCATATGTGTGTGTGCCTCCTTCACAGAAGCCTGCTGGGGGGTAAACAGCCAAAGCAGCACAGTTAGCCAGGTTAAAGAGAACCTCTCCACTGGGGCGAGAAGAGAGAGAAAAGAGAGATTGGCAGGGAAAGAAAGAGTGAGCAAGGGAGAGAGAGAGTAGTTGTCATCCCACAGAGAAACTATAGGAGGTCTGAACAGCTACACTTTGCTATTGACCCTGTCGGGCAAAGCAAGGACAATAGAGCTTAGGCTTCTGTGTTTGTTTGTGTGTTCGTATTGAGACACCGAATGCTCAGTGCTTTTAATGTTCATAAAAAATGGCTGGGTCTGGGTATGTACAAAAACGGGTTATTCTAAACAACATGCTACTGTAATGACGTCCCTTCAGCGCTTTGAAGTATTACTCAGGCATGCACGCTGATTACAGTCAGTAAACCCTATAAAGCAATTTTTAATATAGATACCCCTGTGGTGCTACATGAACAAGTTCACCTACGCAAATCAGCACACGCAACCAACTCTTTGAACATACATGGTGCTGCTGTACAAAGTAGACATGTAATCTCGTGTTACTGTCCTGTTAGAGGTCACATCAGAGTGTCTGTAAAGGGGATCCACCTGGGGTGACACCACACCTCCAAAAGTGCCAAAATGCAACTAGGCTCTGCTTGAATAACGAAACCTACTATTTATGTCATGCTAATAGCATCTTTATATACCCATTCATGAGAGTTTTTAAAAAATATTGCATCTTGTACTGTAAAGTGAAGTAAAAGTACATATGGGGCAGGGTTTTTGGTCACTATGTTACTGTTTCATTTACCACTGATATCTGTTTCTTTATGATTGGTTTACTAGCTTGAATCAGGACTGTGTTTTTCAAAAGCATTCTTAAGCAACCATCGTGTTAACCTGAGAGATTGAGAGTGTTCAAATGGTTCTTTTTCATTAACAATGGTGGCTGTTCAATTATACTTTTGGTATATTCATGAAATTTGTTCTACGGGCCACGTTTCAACTACAAGTTAAATGTTAAAACAAGCAGATGTGAACTGTACAGCACTGAGCCTTTGGTGCTGAATTCTCTAGTTTGGTCTGTATTATCATAAAGGCACTCCCACCAACAGCGCATTTAATCAGGGGTCAGTGCTTTACAGTTTAGTATTTTGGTGAGCACTTGAATATGGACATGTCAAAACGGGCTGAACTAAAGAAAACGCCTGGAAGGTCCACAGCTAAAACGAAGCAGGTGTGACAGGGGCCTTGGTGCAGCAAAGCACCAATAAAAATATTATAACGGGCATTAAGTAAATTCACACAGTAACCCAGTGCATTAGCACATGTATCATAGTAAAAACATTTTACTGGATCAGTGAGGTGCAGCTCTTCTCACTGAATAGCAGCTGAAATGGAAATTCTCATTGGTTCCGCTAATTAGTTTGCCTCTCTGTTTCTCATGTCTTGTTCAGCATGACTTGTAGTTTAATTTCTTAATCATGTAAATGCTGTGAACTCAGAACTCCTCAGAACACACTAGTATCAGTGGGACAACAGCATACCCATTCCTGTGGTTCTGGCTGCCCTGGGATGTAATATTACTCCAACATTCATGATTGTGCTTTATTTATTTTCTTGGAATGAGTAGGCAATGATGCTGATGTTTATATGAGAAGATTAGTTATACAAGAGACTTAACTAATTGCTGGTCTGCCCCAGCAGGTGACTCATTTGAAGCACACTAGTGATAGACTGGCTGTTGCTAGAGCACCCTTTGCTGCAATGCTCAGAGTGTAGTTTGTGCTTACTTTGCATTATGAAATGTGCTGTCACACATTTTAGAACATAATGAAACACAAACCCATTTTTGCAAGCTGTGCAAAAGTCTTTGGCACCTAAGGTCGTTGTTTAAAAGCCTTTATATCAACAATTAGTGTATTTTTTTATCAGTAAGAACACCAGATATCATTAGAACAGATAAGCATAAATATAAATATAATACAAAGTAACATGAATATCTTATTCTGAAAGACGTAGATAATATCTTGAGCTCCAGTTTAAAGAACAAAGTTTAGTCCCAGATTTCTCCCTCATTGTATGAATTTATTCAAGTCCTTCACCAACAATCTTGATTAAGCTTAATGAAGTAGTCAAAGCTGGTATTAGATAATAACTGTATATAATACTGGGTTGTTTTCACTAGTAAAAGCTTGTAACTAACATGTAAAACCACTACTTACTGTATTAATGAGATTGAATATTTAAAATAAAGTGTTTGCTGAGCACATAAAAACATTGGGTCTCAAAAAATTGCGTTTAAAATATAATAATGCCCTTAAGCGCCCAAAAACTTTTGTTTCTATGGACTGATATGTTTCTGGACTGATCATTTGTTTTAAGGCACTTACGGTGTTATTATAATCTAGTCCTGTTAACTATATGCAGACTTCTGTTGTTTTTGAAAGAAGTCCATCAGATTGTACACTGGCTTGCAGCACATATTTTCCTGTGCTTGACCCTACAATTATAACACTATAAAAACTGATTAACATCAGAAAACAACATAATTAAAGATAGAATTTGTCCAAAATACCAATCTGGGGACCCAAATTCTTTGACATGACAGTACTCAGTAGCACTAAAATGACTCTATGTCCTTTGAGAATCCATTCTGAGTACCCGGTCTTGTTGAGGACTGCAGCGGTCACGACACACCAAGCCTTTTTTTCCCTTCAGCATGTTTGCCGCCATGCTTTAGATTGACCTCTGTCATGCAAAACGCATTCAGCTATTATGTTCGCTGTCATAATTGCTTTTAAGTCATGCATGACATTTAAATGAAGCACAGAATGTGTGCCAAGGACAAAGCAAGATGGCAAGAAACAATTAAAAGGCCAATAAATGGGCCATGCTAATGCTATTTAGGGATGAGGAGAGGGAGAAAGAAATTGAAAGGGAGATCGAGAGAGGTCAAGTAACACAGGGGGGATTGAGAGAGAGAGAGAGAAAAAGAGAGAGAGAATGATCAAAAGGGAAATCAGGAGGTAGTGAGACAGAATGTGTAATGTAGCATACAGCATCATCTCAAGTTCTCTAGATCACAGGTATTCCTACAATAGCTTTTTTGCTTATTATATCACACGCATGTGCAATCAGGGTCATTAGTCCCAGTCAGTCAATCCCTATGGAACAAACATTTATGGCCTTACTTATACCTGGCCACTTCTTGTGCATGTGTCTTGAGTATCAAGGTTATATTGTCTGGATAACCACATAGTATAAACGCAGCAAAACAACCCAAACTTCTCCCAGTACAACCCAAAATCTTTTAAGTACAACCCAAACTACAAATATCTGCAAAGATGATGATCATGGAGGATGCACATGGTTGGTAACCTGATGAAACGAGTACTTAATAGTGATACAGACATACACTTATATGCAACTGCAGACAATAGAGGATAAACAGATAAACATTTGGTTGCTCTGTAACAAGCAGATTTGCATATTCCATCGGATTTCAGTTTAATTAACCAGAGACGCACTTGACTATTTGACTTCATGTGGCTCAAATCCTTTTAGGATGTAAACTGCGCCTCTTTTCAGTTTCTTTCAGTTGGCAAGCAAACGAACAACTTCAAATTAAAACTGTCCAGGTTTCTATAATGTTGTTTAATAGTCAAAGCTACAGGCAAAAATGATTAACACTGAAATCATAGACAGGCGGTGTAGTTGTATTCAGACTTTAGCTAAGATTATCTGAATATGACATGATTTTTTATATCAAGCTTTGATTTGATTCCCCAGCCTGGCAGACAAGGAGTTTACATGTTCCCCCCATGTCTGTGTTGCTTTCCATTCACAGTCCAAAGACATGCAGTTAGGCTGACTGAAGACGCTGAACTGCCCCTAGATATACAGTATCGTGTAAAGGTTTTAGGCCTTTGGGGACATTATTATATTTAAAAAGCTATTTTTCAATATGGAAAGCTTTTATTTGCTCAGCAAAACACTTTATTTTCTAAATATTTAAATAGTGTTAAATAAGCACTATTTAAATAAGTGCTGCAAAACACACCACTGATGCTGGCAGTAATGTCGGTAACATGAAATCAGTCTGTGAGTATTAGTGTTTCTGTGAGAAATAATATTGTTAGGTATTGTCACTGGTATGTTTATTTATTTATCATCATAAACTAATGCACCTATACCAACAGCTGATAGAACCTGATGCAATGTAAGCCTAGGCTGCCGCACCAGTGAGCAGTCAACTGAAGGTGGCGGTGAAAGAGGCTCTGCTCACACAATGAAGCGTTTGTGTTGTTGTAATAGTTGGACAGCAAGTGGCAGAGATTTCGACTTGGTCTATAACCACCCGGCATACACTGTACAATTTTCAGCGATTTTTAAAACACACACAAACACTGTCGCAACAATTTCCCTTATAGTTCCAGTGAGTGCTGTGGAACAGGCGGCTAGGAACAGCCAGTGCTTAATTTGTAAAACATCAGGTAATGGAACACTAAAGGTGGGGTGATCCAGCAAGTGGCAGTGAGGGAAAAGGTCCTGGAACGCATAGGCACAACGGTGCCTAATCTTAGCTTTAAAGAATGCAGTAAGGAGCTGCAACCATAACATCTCAGAGATGCCACTGGACGAATAGCTTTTGGTGTCCTACAAAAAAAAGACGTTAAAGAGGTGTTGGATCCACATAAATAAGTTCTGGAACACAGGTACCTGAAATATGAGAGGTGCCGGATCTTGTTCCGGCAAGATCCAGCACAAATTAAGCACTGGGAACAGCTAAGTATTTCTGTACTAATCCGTAGACAGTAGTCTGGCGGGAGTCTGTTTTGTGCTGCAGTCAACAGCGTTAATGAGGCTGTCAAGGACATAAACAGAGACACAACTGCTCACTCCTTATATATTCTCCAAACACATCCTCCTCCAGATACACTCAGCTGACCCCAGGGCAGCCCAGCCCGCCCGGCTTGTGTTTCTCCAGGCTGGCTCCAGCACACTAAGGGGGCCCGGAGTGGCCCGGAGCTGTGAATGGCCCTGGAGTAGGCAGTGACGTCCAGACTGACATGACTCACACTGCAGGTTCGCTCGCAATGAGACTCTTGACTTTAGCTCCCCTTTGCTAGCTCTCCTTTTCTGTCCACTTCGGTCTATTTTCAACCACATCCCCATCTCTGTCTGCCCATGCTATAGGGTCAGCACAGCGTGAATCACAGTCACAGAGCAGAATGAGGAGACGATTTCGGGTGAAGAGCTTTTTGTAAAAGGACGTCAATCTGATTTTCATCTTGCTGACGTGTGTTGAAGCTTTTATTAGCTTGGTTTCACTCCTTAAACCTTAGGACTATGAGACAACTCCAGTCATAAAAAAGCCACAAAAGTAAATTTCAACTGAACTGAATTTATTATTTTCTTTACCAGGGATAATTAGTGCCCCTATTTCATAAGGTAAATGTGCCAGATTCCAATTGGCTAAAAATAAATTGTAGTGCATTGTAGTGCAATGTGCAAAACACTACTTTCATTTTAATTGCCAAACAATTTATAGGCATTATATTATGAGTACTAATACTTATTCATTAAGCAAGTATTATATATTAATAATTATTAGGGCTGGCTTTGTCTTTTGTTAACCACAATTCACAGCTCTCACTCAGTCGTCTTCCAAGCCACTTATCCTCCTTGGTTGAGAGGGTGCTATAGCCTCTGATAGTGCTCATTGGGCGGAAAGCAGGAAACACCTGAACAGGCCGTCAATCCAACACAGACATACACATTCTCTTTCATACATATACACACACACACACACTATTAGGCAGTCTAAGTTCATTTTAGCACATTTAGTATAGATTCACCACTAAGAACAGCACATATCGTTAGAACAGAGAAGTAGATCATATCTTGTGTGCCACTTTAAAGAACAAAGTTTAGTTCCAGGTTTCTCCTGGGCGCCCCAGACATTGAACGTATTAAATTTCTTCTTATTATAATCTTTCAGGAGCAATCTTGACGTACTGGGTAGTCAAAGTATTAGATGATAACTACAAATAATACTGGCTTGCCATAAGAAAAAAGCTTGGAAAAGGTTAAAGAAATTAGTTTTAGCTAGAAATAATTTATCAAGATAGCCATCAACTAAAAAAGGTGCTTTAGTTTGAGACGACCAGAATGGGTAAGCCACAAGGCTTTAGGCTTTTGGAGAAGGCCTAACGAACTACATAATACATAACATTTTTTAAATACATTTTTTAAATGGGAAAGGGAAAATTACCCAGTCAGCCATTGTTTTTCTCTGTGATGTCAAAGAAGCGTTCCTATTTGTTAAGACATTCAGCACTAAAGAGAACATCCCTCTGGAAGTCTTAAAAGCAACTACCTTAATATTATAAGTTATCTGATTTTTTTGCCTAGATGGTTTACATTTGTGTAGGTAAGTGAAATATGTTATTACATAATATGACTGCATATGCACATTAATACGATCATGTGAATGAACCACGTGCAAGAAACAAACCAGAAGAATTAGTCTTAATTGCAAAGCTAATTTGTTCTGAACAGCTGATAGGAAAAAAGTATCAAATGCTTGTGCACTGTTTCACAAGTATAGTGACATCACTGCGTGATGGTGCATGCACTTGAAAAAAAAAATTATCTGTCATTCTTAATGACGTTACACAAATCAGCTATGAATCTGATATAAGACCACATATGAAAGTGGCTTAGATCTGATTTGAAAAGATCAGATGTCCACACTCGATTTGTCTTCCTTAAGCTTTGTAATATGAGAGTGGCCTAATAATCACAGCTACACAGTTACAAGGAAAATGTATTAAAATGTATTTATCATGTTAGCTGATTGTCATTGGGCGGTTGGTGCTGGAGTCTATCCCAACGCTTACTTGGCAAAATACAGGAGACACCCTGGACAGGCCACCAGTTCATCACAGGGGAGACACAGGCCTACACATTCTCTTTTTCACACACACACACACACACACCTACCTAGGGGCAATATGGTATCTCCAACTGGCTCTGGACTGCAGGGGGAAACTGAAGCAAATCAACACAGATATAGGCAGAAAATGCCAACTCCGCACAGAAAAGAATATATTTATAAAGATTAAGATAAACAAAATAGTAGATAAACAAGCCTGTTTGAGAATAATTAACAACTTAGTGCAGCTTGAGGCAAGTGTGTAATGATTTAAACATGCAGTTACTCAGTTCCAATATTTCTATTAGGCCTTTGATCACACACTGTACAGCAAAATTAAAATTAAAATTAAAATTAAAGCTGAAAAAATAGAGTTTCTAGGTTTTCCTCTGACAGCATTAAAGTAAGGGTGTATTGATGGCTTAAGCCTGATTGTAAGGGCATACTGGGGCATATAATCTTAGTTTTAATCAAAGGAAAGAGGGAGAGTGATAGTACGCTTTAAGCTTTAAAGACAGAGGGTCCAGCCCATGAAGGCCAAAGCAGAAGCTCCGCGACACCATCGGATAAAGAATCAACCCCGTCATTCTGCAGCTCATTACCTTCTGACTATCTGTAAATGCCATCAGATTCACCAGCAGTTCCCAACACACACACACACACACACAAATGCACACTGACCCAGAAGAGCGAGAAAGTATTGATTCCATCAGAGTGTGTTTCGTCATGGTAACACAGTTGATTAGAGAGGTCTATATGTGAGAGCTTCTCATTGTGAGAGAAACCTCTTAGATCAATAAGATACGTGTGTGTGTGTGTGTGTGTGTGTGTGTGAAAGAGAGTGTGAAAGATTAATGTTGGCGTGGTGCAGCTGAGTAACACCTCATTTTTGTCAATCCAGAAATGGATTATAGATTCTCCCTTTTCATTTAAAGCACTAGACAAAAACCACTTACTCACAACGACACACAAATGATGCAGAGGTGACTCAGAAGGCCGTCTTTGTGCTTTGGCTACTGTCTGTTTGTTTACATTTTGCCCAAATACAGTACGTTGAAAAAGCTCCTAGAACTTATGTTTGCATAATGAAATCATTAACAGGCAAACAAAGTCCTTCATTGAGGTGTGGTGTGAAAAGTCTATAGAAAGTTTATAGAAACTTACAGAGCCGGAATTATTCACAGTAGTAGTGACAAGGACCAGGCGTCCTGTAAAGCCACCTCTCCCAAAGTTTTCTTTTTACATGAAAGGCTTATGAATATGCCGCCTGATGACACATTGTTTTATGACAGTTTTGTGATAAGCCTAACTGGTGATCTAAAGTCTGCCTACAGAAAGAAAGTCGAGTAGCTGGTGTCCAAATATTCACACATCTCTTTAGCTCCTCTTTATTATTGTTATTCTTATTCTTTATTCTATTTATTGTATTTTACTGTTCTTGAATAATTGTTGTTACTAGTCTGTGAGCTTGTCTGGTCTGTTTAGTTGCATGACACACATGTGGACGCACCATGACAAATTACTTGTATATGTGACATACTTTGGAGGGTGAATCTGAGTCTGAAACATGTATTTTAAAAATACATGCAGGGCAGAGAGTACAGCGGAGCATGCAGATGACTTTAAATCATGGATGGATGGATGGATGGATGGATGGATACCAGAGGAAAATTCAAGGAATCCAATAGCTATTCCACAAGTGCACAGGGTAAGGCAAAACAGGATAGTTGCACCGATATATACAAAATTCTAAAATAGCCTAAAATGCATTTGCTATGTATGTAAAAAGACTTGAATTCTTAATGAGAATTCCTACAATTAAAAGCTGAATTTCAAATGATATCAATGGACCTTTATAGATGTCGTTTCTGATAGACACTTTGTTTCTTGCTTAAAAGTAAAGCATCTTTACCAAACAATTTACTTTTATTTTTTACTTATACACTTCTTTCCATTAAATTCAGTCCTGTTCCTATTATTTAGTTTTCCTTTGTTTTTGTTTCCTTCAGTGCGTTTATTTTTTGCTGCTCGACTTGGAGTTGGTCTTTAATATATACATGATCTCTTTTACATGTAGATTTTGATTGATACTTGCCAAGAACACCAGAGCATTAAAAAGACACTAGCACATTAATAACCACCCCAGTGACTTTATAAATAGATCTTACTTACGGTGCCACACATTTTGCATAGCATAGCACTGCTACCATACTGCACTTAAAGGATTCAGGCCTATTGTAGCAAAGCAGTGACTATTGATGAGGTCAAGTGAAGATTAACACGGTCAAGCCACAGACTGCTAGTGAATTAAACTTGAAAGTCTCATGTCAAGAGCTGTGAAAGTGAAGCAGCAGCGATGGCTTTGTTCAGTGGTGGCACTTCTACAGGCATTTTCCCCATATGCAGAACAGCAGAGGAATTCAATCGCAGTATTGGTAGGTGTTGTGTCTGTATTTACTCTTGTATAACATCTTCCTATAATGTGTGTCAGACCACCTGCTGAAATACTTTTTTGAGACTGCATTAAAATTAGTTTTTCATATATTTCGTGTGAAGTTTCATCTCCATTTTAATGTGGATATTCTCTTTTTGGGTCTCAAGGCACAGTAAATGACTATGTGTAAACAATTACTTAGTTTTTGGTAATATGACAGCTATCAAAAAGATTTTTCTGTTAGTCTTCCTAAAACTCTTTAACCTAGTAAAGGTAAGACATTACCAGGAGTCACCTTCCCAGACACAGTCAGAAGTCACCTTGGATCAGTAGAAATATTAGTGGATCTTTAACTAAAGGGTCTCAAGGGCACTGCTGGGCCAAGCAGCTGTTGTGCTGTTTAATGAAGGAATGCCTTCAAGTCAAAGCAGCACATACAATTGTCACTGGATCACCATTTTGGTGCAAGTTTATTGAAGCTAGTTGTTTTAAAAATCAGCAAGTAAACAGCCTCTTGCTTCAGTTTTTTTCTTTAAAAGCTTTATCCCCGAAACGCACTGGGATACAGTGTCTGAATACTGGAGTTAATTTAAGGCCTTTTCACACTTGAGACATTACAGTAAATTAAGTGGTCTAGGACCCCTGAGTCATGGCTTCTTTTGCATAAATGAACAGGCCAAACAAACAAACCCACAAACAAACACTGTTTTTCACTCAACAGCATGAATCTTGGTTGATTTGAATTTGGTTCAACTATGTGCAAAAAATACCTTTAATTGTAATCAGTTATCACAAAAAAATAAAACAAAGTGGACGTTGAGACAGCTAAGAAAAAAGCTGCCCTGTTTCAAATATATGTTTTGATATTCTATAAAGATTTTATTACCTTTCACCACAAAAGCCAAGTATGGAGACAATGTGAAGTATTTATCAGGTAAAATTCGAATCATTCAAATAATTTTTACTGTACTTTTGTCTTCCATCCATTAAAGATAAAACAATAAGAAGGCTGTGATGTTATTGAAGTCAAAGGTCACATTCTTAAAGGGAAAGTTATCCCAAGATGACAGGGTGGACAGCCATTCTTGGACATGTTTAAATAGCTAGATAATTTTAGGAAAATCGCAATGCCTAAAAACTTTATACCTTTAAGAATATATACATATTTAAAGTTGTTTTATTTAACTACTTAAAACAGAAATTTACCTGAGCATATTAATACTGATCAATCTATAAAGCAAGTAAAACTACAAATAATAAAAGAACTATCATCATACTATTGCTGAACATGCTCTCATTAGTATACTTTAATATGCCATAGAATGCATTTTCTCTAATGTCTACATAAAAGGTATGTGACTTTGGGCAATGTGAAAACTAGCCAGATGCAGACAAACCTATTGATTTGGCTCTAGAATGAAACAAGCCGGTTTCTATTTCTTGGTACACTGCATAAAAACTGCTCAATATTGTTTAAGGTTTCAGAAACCTTCTGAAGTAAAATATGCAAAGCTTATTGACGCTTCTGTACTAACGGATCTGGAACCAGCACTGATTTAGTAGCAGTTTTCAATATTATCCCTAAGCAGTGAGAATTATATGACAAACAACGCAATGATTAGGATCAACTGCAGTCAGGGGAAGGTCTCGCAGTAAATGATCTGGTGATTTGGAGTTCTGGTCAAAAATTGGTGCACATTATATCATACAAACTTAGTTTACTGCACAATTTTGGGCAAAAAGATGTTGTTTTGCTTCAAAACATCACTTTCCTTTGTAGCGTACTGTCAATTTCAGGCTAGATTATGGCTCTGCTCCATGAGCCATTCATACACATTTATTAACTGGCAAGTTGATATGCCTCCTTGTGCTTATTGGTGAAATTTTGAGGGAGCACATCATCTCTAGGGACAAGCATTTTAAGATATGAATTTCTTTATATTGCACAATCTAGTCAAGGTCATCATAAATGACACATCATTTATTTGAGACAAAACGCATCTTTGGCTTAGCATTATGACAAGTGTTTCATTGGCATCACGTAAAAAATTCATATCACAGTAACGGGAGTTTTGGAAAAATTACCAGAACCACACAAGGTGATTAAATATTATTCAGAAAGAGCCATCTATGACACTTCAGTAGCAGCACACAGACACATTTACACATTAGTAAAATCCTTGCTGATGAGGTAACAGTACCTTCTTTCATACCTGCCTCACAGGAACTAGAGCTAGTGCGGCCTACCTGCTCATACACCACATAGGCCTCTATTCATGTGGATGTTATTTGTTTGTGTGTGAGCGTGTCTCCACCCCATGGCCTACACAGAAGCGCTCTGTCTTGGGGGGGGGTTTACTGGTTTGACTCACTACACGTTGTGTAACCCCCTCTCTTTTAACACTGGCCAAACCTGGCTGCTATGGCTTCTCACATATACATCTTGGCAAGCCCAGCCTGACCAAGTGGAAGGGGCCATTAGACTTGGAAAAGTGAAGATCGTTTGGTTAGTGGGTGTGCATGTACACATTACCATTCAACAGTTTGGAATTATTTGTCTAATTATTTTTTTTTATTTTATAAACAATAACTTGTAAAATGCACAGCTACATGCTACAAACAGCACAATATTAGTTTTTAATATATCAATAATATATTGTTATTATCTATACTGTGATATCTGAGATTGTCGAGATTACCACTTCTTAAATGCAAAACCTTCTAGAACCATAAAATATTTTCTGCCAATTTTAGTGCCAGCAGTGTGCATTTTATCAACAACATTTCAAGTTTTATGTGGGGAACTTTATTCTGAGATTTTTTTTAAGACATATTGTTCAAGTTTCATTATATGTATTACAATAATCTGACTTACAAACACAGCATACAGTAGTGCCACATTTAGAAAGTGACATAAAGTACAATTATTTTAGAGTATAATAAATGAATTATGCACTATTTTTAAAGAAACATGCCGTTTTTAAATACTGACAACATTCACAATATACTTACAAAAGCATATAACAGTAGGGAACATTATTACGTTAATAATAAAATAGCGTCTTATTGCCCTCCTCTAGATAGTCCAAACAACAGAAACATCCATGTGCTGTGTACATGACAACAAAACCATAATTAACTGGCGGCAACTTTAAGGAGTTACATGCAGAACTACCAGTTTGTACTTTTCTGTGAAGATTTATGTTGGAACATTACTGTGAGGATTTAATTGCTTTTAGTAAGGTACTAATGTTGGATGATTAGTTCTAGAACTCCAACTCCAATCCAACTCCAGGTATTGTTCAGAGCTCCATTACACCAGAGAACACAGTCCCACTGCCCTAGAGACAAACGTGGGGGGCTTTACATGCCTTTGGTCAATGGTTTGTTTTGGGCATGCGGAATTAGGTTTATATGTGGTTCCTCTATTCTACTTGCAAATCTTTTCTATTGACATTATCCAACTAGTGTATAGCTGCCTATGCTGGCATTGGGTGGGGTAAATAATTAAGAAAGGGCGTCCAGATACTTTTGCACATAAAGAGCATATGGAGGTGGCAGTTTGTGTCTAGCAGGCAATGAGGAACAGAGTGGCTAAGGTGCTGAAACATTAGCCTGTAGAGCTCCAGGCCAGCTCCTACTGACTCTACCCTCGAGTGGAGCTTAGACAGGGGTGTTGGAGCTCCAGAAAAGGGCAGGTTGTGCACCCTACGGCCTTCTGCAGCTGTCAAACACAATGCACTCACACACACTGCAACACAGAGAGAGAGGGAGTGCTGACAGAGGTCGTCTCACTTGACCGCTCTGTCTGTTTGAGTGAGGATGGGATGGGTTGTGAGTGCATGCATGTGCATATGTCCATGTGTGTACTACTACAAGTGTGTATGTTTGTGTGTTATAGATGTAGGGAAAAGGTGGCTGAGGGGTTGATGTGAGTGCACTCTCGCTGTCATTTACAAAACTGGCCCTGTTAAACGTACCTATCCGGAGCAGCACTATCACAGACACCTGCTGTCTTTTATAATGATATACTGCAAATTATATATACCACTGAAGTTACCGTTCAGTAAAAACAGTGTTGCTTGCGTGGTTCTGTACAGACAATATTCAGGCTTCAGAATTCACTACTAGTGTTTTAGATAGAATTCTTTTGTGTATTTATATAAATAACATTGCCATACTGTGTCAGACACTACACAAGCAAGCTTTTTTTCTGATTATGTACACTACAATGTGCTTTAAGGCAAATGTGTGATGATTTAAGCATGTGGTTACCATCAAACTAATTAGTGGCATATGATGTTACATTGCTTGTTAATTAGCCTCGGGAGCGCAAGTGTGAAAAAAAAGAAGCAAACTGTGCCTTAATATCTACATTTATGCAAAAAGACTAAAAGTAAATAAAACCTACAATCAAATGTTTCTTTCAGATTACTTTTTGTAGGTTTTCTAAGTGAAAATAGGTAACACATCATCTACAGAGAACACACTTTAACACACAATTTAATACATACTTTAATATACAACTGCTGATTTTTTACTGAATTTAACGTAAAATGTGGCCGGTGCTAAAGTTATGACACATTTTATATGTTATGTCTACATCTTATATCTCAAACATCTCAAAGTATTTTCCTCTGCTAGAGTTTAGTAAATACTGCAGTTCAGCTACAAAATTTATTGGCTTGACTGAAGCAAAAAGCCAACAGCCCAGCTAGTGATTGGCGGTGATCATCACCCCAATGTCTCTTGGCTGTTTGCGGAGCAACATTAACTCGGACTGTAAGTAACTACTTTTGGACTACAACAAAACAACAAAAAGAGACTGAGACACAATTTAATTGGATGCACTGAAAATATTTCATGTAAGATGTATTGCTGAATAATGTGACATATGCCACGTAATTATTAAATAACTTTTGGGGAAAACTTGGACACAGAAAATGCACATCATGTCACTGACCCAACATTGCTCTGAAACTGCATATATCAGGCTTTGCATTCAAGAGAAATACAACGCTAATTTCTACAAGGTTACAAATGCAGTTAAATGAAAATGCTGATTTTTAGCACAAAAGCACTGGATCATCTAAACATTCTGTTCTTCCAGAGTGCAGTGAAAGCATTATCAAATATCAGTTTGAAATCACTCAAAACTAAACATCTGTCTAGTTGTAAGTCTTATCAAAAAAAGGATACCAGATACTGGTATGCTTCCAATATCAATGTATCCCTAAATGGTGGACCGAAGTTTATCATGTGTATACAACAAAGGAAAGTCTGAGGTTTGGCACTGTTAATCAGCTATTTCATGTGTTGTGTTGTCATATCACTTAGCGGATGTGCAATTAGACTTCAGCATGGAGGAGGAAATGGCAAGCAAGCCCACTTTTGTTGATTTTTCATTGACTCCGGCTCAGTCATGCACTCAGACTAACATGCATATCCTGATAAAAACACAGGATTGAACAGCACCAGCTTGCCAAAGACAGCACAAAACAGGAACTTCACACAGTAATCAGAGGCTAGACCGCCCCATTCACCCCAACCCCACACATCCACACCAACCCCACACACCCACACATACACAACCATTTAGAGCTCTCTGAAGAACAGCCTGATTACACCTAAAAATCTTAATTAAAAACTGATTACAATACAACACATAGAAAAGCAAATCGCATAAATGTTTACATGAGTTATCTCCCGAGAGAGAAGCTGAAGTTGCAGTTGCAGTCCCAATGGCCACAACAGGAGTTGTTCATCACGTTGTCCACCCAAGCGCATCTCTCCCCGCTGTGATTTATCTCCTTGTGCCTTTGGCTCAACGAGAACATCATAACCATACATCAGCCAAGACACCACAGAGAGAAAGAGAAAGAGAGAGAGAGAGAGAGAGAGAGAGAGAGAGAAAGAGAGAGAGAGAGAGCAGCAGCGATGCTGTCACAAAACTAACCTAAGTAGCTGAATGGGCCTCAAAGGACCATCTAAAACCTGGAAAAACAACTGCTCATGAGGTAAACGAAACAAAGTGAAAGTAACTTTTCTCAAGTACTTAACAGGTTTGGCACATTTACTTATAACTGACGTTCACAATTTCTTGCCATCACTGTCACAATAAAAAGGTTGGCATACAGTGAAGGACACAGATTATGAGGTTTTGTTTTGATATTGTATTGCCAGAACGCTTACCATACTTAGCCATGGTAAAATTCTCTGTCATTAAAACTACAACACTTAGAAAAATAAAAACTCACATTAAATACAATCCAGCATCAAGCAATGTTAGCAACAGTCTTCTAGTCACAGCATAAAACCCTAGGTAAGATATTTTCATAGCTTAATTAACTTAATTAAAAACGTTTACTAGCACTAACTACCAGGCTTCTTATTCGACAGCTTCTTGTTAAAGTTTCCTGTTTCACCCTAAATAAGACATCATAACTGCTGTGCAATTTGTGAAGGAACAGAAACATTTGAACAAGAGGCCAGGCTGATTTTAGCTTTGTATTAAAAGTAGAGGTGGGAAAGACTAATAGAAATGTAATGTGGGTCATGCCAGTGAATGCACGATTGAATGCTAAACTGCTGAAAAAGCATACTACAAAATCAGGAGCAGTTAGGTGTTAATGGGGCAATTAAAAATATTCAGAAATCAATATCATTAATAAATGTAAGCTAAATGTAAGCCACGGGACAAAGACAATATAGGACTATATAGGTGTTCAGGCAGGAGGCTAACTATATAGGAGCTCAAGGCTCTGGAGATAGACAATATAGGGGGTCAGGCACAGGACACCAAGACTGTAGGGGCACAGGACACAGACAATGCAGGGGCTTAGGGACAGGACACTGACAATGCAGGGGCTTAGGCACAGGACACTGACAATGCAGGGGCTCAGGCACAGGACACTGACAATGCAGGGACTCAGGCACATGACACTGACAATGCAGGGGCTCAGGCACAGGACACTGACAATGCAGGGGCTCAGGCACAGGACACTGACAATGCAGGGGCTCAGGCACAGGACACTGACAATGCAGGGGCTCAGGCACATGACACTGACAATGTAGGGGCTCAGGCACAGGACACTGACAATGTAGGGGCTCAGGCACAGGACACTGACAATGCAGGGGCTCAGGCACATGACACTGACAATGTAGGGGCTCAGGCACAGGACACTGACAATGCAGGGGCTCAGGCACATGACACTGACAATGTAGGGGCTCAGGCACAGGACACTGACAATGTAGGGGCTCAGGCACAGGACACTGACAATGCAGGGGCTCAGGCACATGACACTGACAATGTAGGGGCTCAGGCACAGGACACTGACAATGTAGGGGCTCAGGCACATGACACTGACAATGCAGGGACTCAGGCACATGACACTGACAATGCAGGGGCTCAGGCACATGACACTGACAATGTAGGGGCTCAGGCACAGGACACTGACAATGCAGGGGCTCAGGCACATGACACTGACAATGTAGGGGCTCAGGCACAGGACACTGACAATGCAGGGGCTCAGGCACATGACACTGACAATGCAGGGGCTCAGGCACAGGACACTGACAATGCAGGGGCTCAGGCACATGACACTGACAATGTAGGGGCTCAGGCACAGGACACTGACAATGCAAGGACTCAGACACAGGACACTGACAATGTACATGCTCAGGTACAGGAGGCAGACAATATAAGGACTCAGACACAGGAGGCAGACAATATAAGGGCTCAGGCACAGGACACAGACAACATAGGGGCTCATGCACAGGACACAGACAACAAAGGGGCCCAGGCACAAAAGACGGAGACACTATAGGGGCTCAGGTACAGGACAGAGACAATATAGAGGCTTAGGCACAGGACGGAACAATATAGGGGCTCAGGCACAGGGCAGAAACAATATAGGGGCTCAGGCACAGGACAGAAACAATATAGGGGATCAGGCACAGGACAGAAACAATACAGGGGCTCAGGCATAGGACACAGACAATACAGGGGCTCAGGCATAGGACACAGACAATACAGGGGCTCAGGCACAGGAAACAGACCATCTAGGGGTTCAGGCACAGGACACAGACAATACAGGGGCTCAGGCATAGGACACAGACCATCTAGGGGTTCAGGCACAGGACACAGACAATACAGGGGCTTAGGCATAGGACACGGACAATGCAGGGATTCGGACACAGAACACAGATGATGCAGGTTCTCAGGCACAGAACACAGATGATGCAGGTTCTCAGGCACAGGACACGGACAATGCAAGGGCTCGGGCACAGGAAACAGACAATACAGGGTCTCGGGCACAGGCCACGGTCTTGTGTGCTTTGACTTTTTTTAGAACTTGACGCAGACAGCGCTATTTACAATAATAGCAATACAAAATGCAAAATGCCCTTGGCAACACATCTTACCAGAGGAAACACCTGATCATAAAGTATGTCTAAAAGCTGAAGACTGTACTGTATGTGGTTAGTAGGTTGCAGCAGCTCCACCTTTGGCCAAGACAAGCACAATGTGAGATGTCTGCCCATCTGTTCAGTTGACAGATCTTCCTTTGGACTTTCCTGTGTGTTTTTAATAAAATACTTTAAAATTTAGCATAAACAATTCTAATTTAAATAAAAAATAAGGATATTTCCCCCTGGGAGGGATGTCTGCTTATCCTATATTATCTAAGCTTTTCTACTAGAGTTAGTCAATACCGAGCCATTGCCTGCATCTATTTGTAAACAAACAGGAACGATATGTGAGATTTTTTTTACATCCAATTTTTCCCAATACCACTTATCTATCCTCTCTACTACAACAACTAGATTTTGGAAAGGACATCACATGTGCTCCTTCTGAGACACAAATGACAGCCTGCTCACGCTATGCCCTGGTGACAGACTATGACAGACAGGGAGTTTTTTCTCGCCACTGTTGCCTCTGGTTTGCTCACTGGAGATATATATGCTGTAACTGTCTGTTTTCAAAACTCTGTAAAGCTGCTTTGAGACAACATCGTTGTAAAAAGCGCTACACAAATAAACTTGACTTGACTTCCTCTCCTCCACTAACTCTCACTGCTGTTCCTCTCCTCCACTGACCATCACTGCTGTTCATCTCCTCCACTGACAGTGACTCCTGTTTATCTCCTGCACTGACGGTCACTGCTGTTCATCTCCTCTACTGTCAGTCACTGCTCTTCCTCTCCTCCACTGACCATCACTGCTGTTCTTCTCTGTCACTGACCATCACTCCCGTTGATCTCCTCCACTGACTGCCAGTGCTGTTCCTCTTATGTACTGACTCTTACTGCAGTTCCTCTCTGTTGTTCTAATGATGACAGCACTAAGCACACACATACAGATAAAAATACACATGAAGTCTGATCTGAACTTTCACATTCATGTCACATGCCCGTGAATTTGACATGTATCTGTTCTAGGACCACCTATGAGTAACTTTGAAATGATTGGACTTGACACGTCCACACAGCCCTCAAAAAAATCAGATCTGTGACACATTAAGGCAAAAAAAAATAAATCTGATTTAAGTCACTTCAACCTGGTAATGTGAACCTGACCAGACAGTTTATTACTGTTTTAACAATTTTCATAAAACAATCATGTGAAGACCAGAGCTACCAATCCAAGATATGAAAGGGCTTGTTAAGGAGAAGGAGGAGATATTTAAGTGGGCGGGCAATGAAACACTGACAAAACATTAATTCAAGTTAGGATGGTTTGTAGCATATGGACTGTCATGACCATCAGGAAAGATATACAGAATGACTGCCAGTTAGTCCTGATGGAGATGGAGGAGCTAGACTACTGAGATAAATATATAAATATAATAATAATAATATGCAACTAGACATATATAATGAAAAGAAAAGCTTTCTTTAAAAAAAAGCTCATTTAAATAGGCTTAAATCTGGGTTAAATTATAGAAATAAATATTTTTTTATATTTATGATTCGTTTATTTATTTATTTTGATCCACGTATCAGGTGTTTTATTTGCTAAACTGCAGCTGATGTATGTTATTCGTAAACAAACTGTACACGAGTTGCCATACAAGTTGCGCGCTCACTTCTGATGAGAGTGCGCGCGCCTGAAACATGTCGGCTTAGACAGAGTGAGCAGTGATTTGGGATTAAAGGCGGGAACGCTCGCGCATCCTGTTCAAACAGTGCGCTCGTGCCGCTCACGCATTCTAGAACAGTCTCTCGGTATTTAACAACGACCGTTAAACTTAACGGGAATTTAGCGATTTACTAACATTCCTCAACAAACACTCCACTTTCTTACAACGTTACCAAAATGTGGTGCTTTTTTACTCTGTCGGCACAAGACTGTCACGAAGTCACTATTAAATAATGTTGTTTTACAGTATTATGACTACCTGTTGGCAACTTAGCCAAATCCCATGGAGTCCTATGCAGATATGATGAAACTTAAGAAAGAGTCTATGAGGTCGTGA
The DNA here is from genome assembly GCA_021613375.1 of Megaleporinus macrocephalus. Lineage (NCBI taxonomy): Eukaryota > Metazoa > Chordata > Actinopteri > Characiformes > Anostomidae > Megaleporinus > Megaleporinus macrocephalus. The sequence goes on from CM038719.1 coordinate 12,122,481, forward strand.
CAACATTGTCACTACGTTGTCACAACTTTCTAAAGAATTACATTTCAACGTTGTCACAACGTAACTGTGTTTGCAGAGACTCACTAGAGTTAGGGGCCAACACAGTTAACAAACATAACAAAGCTAGCTTCGTTTTCAAAACATTCCAGCATATTTACAAACCCAACGCTGAAGTCGTGTCCACAAGAGGATACCAAACAAATACACCTGTCCGCATACAAACACTGTCCGCGGACCCCAGCTTTCTGAATGGCCAGCAAACAGGGCTTACAACCCGAGATTTTCATTCACAACCGAAGTGACTCACCCTTCAGCTCCACCACTCTGACCGGCTGACTGAGGTTGACCGTTAACTTCAAACTAACTACCCCAAACTTAACGGCCGGATTTGAAATCGTCCCACTCGCACGCGCCCGCGTCTGCTGACAACAAGGCGCCAAACGCGTAGACTCTGTTCCCGTCAGTGCTTACCGGTTCCGTTTCTCTCCTCCGCGTGGTTCTCTGAGCCCAGCATGCTCCTGTAGCTCCTCCTCGCGCTCCCGTGCCACCGCGAACTGGGGAGGGAAGCAGGCGCGCGGTGTTGCTGCCGGAGCTCGCGCCCCGGAGACAACCCGCACGCATCACTGCGCACGCGCCGGCGCAATTCTTGGTCGGCACTCGCTGAGACGTGCACGAGGGACTTTACATTTTGAGCCCACTTTGGTCAAACTGGAAAGGGCGCGCGCACAGAAATTCACTTAGGTTTTTATTACTCATCTTGCAGCAGATTTAGGGTTTTGGCAGACCTGGTGGTCCAGGTGGTCCCTCTAAATATGCGTACCCTGTCTTAAACCTTCATTAAATTTAATATGCGTTATTATTACCTTGATGCATTAATGTTCACTGCCGGTTCATATGTTCTTTCTGCGCGCATGAGCACAAAGCTGTCTGTGTAATATTAAGTCTTTTAGTTTAAGGGACTGCTTTACAATAGAAAATCCTTATTTGGTTGTGAATGTATGAAAATTACACATAACCCAATTTTAGAGAAGTGGTAGTGATGGAACCAGAGGTCCTGACCTCTACAACATATCTACAAGTATACATCAGATCAACACATCCAGTAACTTTAGCTTGAAATGAGTCCCAGCCTCCTTTTTTTGGGAAAACCCCAAAACACTCTCTATAGACTATAATATAAAGTAGCAGTACAAAACAAAACCATGTAGAACCACCAGAACTGAATTTGAGTCTTTGGGTCATTAATAAACTGTTAGGTCAATATGTGTCCACGCTGCCTGCCACAGAACTCAAACAATACATCAAAAAGATAAATTTACTTCATCCTGAGTCCCATCAGTCTCTCAGCCTCCTGCTGGTGCAGTAATCCTGTTGAATGGTCAGAGGTGTCCTACCTGGACATCTATTTTTATCGTATTGAGTCTGGCCAGGTCAGCAAATTACCAGTGAAACATTCTGCTTTTGAATATATTCTACTTTAAATATTATAATTTTATGTGAAATATTTTAGTACTAACAGTATGCTAGCTACGACTGATGACTGACCAGATGGTATTGAACAGGATTTCTCAGTTTAGCCATATAACTTGAGCCCACAGTCAAGCCTGGCCAATAAGAAAAGAGCTGAGGGACATTCCCATTGGGCAATCCTCATGTTGGTGCTTAAATCCTGCTTTGTAAAGCAAAAAGCTGGAGCTACATTAGCCAGGTCATCTAGCCTGAGCCCTGACCAGAACAGGGCAGTGAAACAAATCTTAGATTAGCATTTTTAAATGTGTTGCTAGTACAACTGACCACACTGCAACTCTTGAACATATCAAATTCATTCATAATGCATAAATTTAGAAACATATATCTACTCTTGACCACAATCAGATGTATAGCCAGATTTGATATGCAATGCTGCTGATGATAAAACTTTGGAAATTCGGAAAAAAACCTATTTTGCCTTACAACGCCCTACATGTACCCCTCCACCATTAATAGATTCAAATAAATGGACTGCTATACATTTTAAATACATATGAATTTAGCAGGTAGCGTACATCTGTGAAGGAGCTTTTAGAGGTCTGGTTCCTATAACCACCACTATGAACAGTTCTGACTCAAGTGTCTCCTAAATATAGTATTTCACTTTGTTTAGATCTCACCCTTTTAACTGTGTAGAATTTTTGAAAAAATTTTGAAAGAGTTCCCTTTTAAATCTAACCCAAAGCTTGCTCACTTAAACCATAAACCAAATACAATTCAACTGACCAAATATGATGATCATTTGAGCATCTATACAGAATATAATATAATATATTCTATTTGTATAAGGTTTAATTTTATCAAAAAGAGTTAAAAGTGGAAACCAAAACTTAAGCAAGACCATCCAATAGGAGAGCTGCATTTAGCCCTGAAATACAAATTAGCAGACCATTACATTAGGCTGAGCACAGCTACACATACTGGCGTGTATCCCAGAGTTCCTATGCTGACCAAATGTCAGTCATAAATTAAGCGGGGTGTTAAATGTGAGTTCCGTCACTGTGCCCATAACCACTCGCATCGATATCCATCCTGAGGACAGTGAGCTAATCCCAAACCCTGTGGCATCCAACATGAGTTATCTGTCTTAGCCGTAAACAGCCTTCCTGACCATTTAGCGTGATGAGAGATGCATTATGATATCACTTATAAATATATTCCTGCAGGGCTGCTCTCTCTCTCTCTCTCTCTCTCTCTCTCTCTGGGCACAGACTAGTGCAGCTATCCAGTAGGACTCACACAGAACAGAATGAAAATCCTTAGGGTTTTTTAGTTTGTGTAAGTGTCTTATAGGATTGTTTAAATTCATTTCAATCTGTACTTGTAGTCCTGCAAAAACTGGATTAGGGAATAATTTTCTTGAGTACAACTGACTCTGCACACAATTTATAGCAGGCATCGTACAGAAGTCCTGTAGGAGTCCTGTATGACCCTGTAACAGTCTTGTATTCATTATTTACCTTTGACGTCATAGAATCATGCTGCTGATATTTTGGTAGGTGCAGTGGAAATGTATTATGAGATAAAAAATAAAACCATAATGGTGTTGGGTGAAGGCCTTGATCTAATATTATTGTTCTGTGCCTCAATAACACAACAAAGCTGAGAAATTAACAGCTGCCCAACTGCTTTATTGTGACACTGCTGATACACAGGGTTGGTAACTCTAATGAAATTACTGACAATAACGTGTTACATGACCTACGGTCAAATGTAATATGGTTACAGTATTGGTTATTTAGTAACGCACTACACCCAAGACTGGTAAACACAATGCCATCGGGTGGAGACCCTGAACTAATGTTATTAGTCTATGCCTCAATAGCACAGCAAAGCTAAGATATAACCAGCAGCTGCTTTATCGTGACACTGCTGATACACAGGGTTAGTAACTCTAATGAAATTACTGACAATAATGTGTTACATGACTGTGTTACAGACAAATGTAATGAGGTTAGAGTATTGGTTATTTTGTAACGTACTGCCCCCAACACTGGTAAACACATTGCTATCGGGTGGAGACCCTGAACTAATGTTATTAGTCTATGCCTCAATAGCACAACAAAGCTAAGAAATAACCAGCTGCCCAGCTGCTTTATCGTGACACTGCTGATACACAGGGTTAGTAACTTAGTATTTCTTGCCATGTTCGTTGTGTCTATCAGTACATTCTTTAATAGTCCAAAAAAAGAAAATTCTGAATAACAGTGTGAGACAATTAGGAGTTTCAATTTAGCCAAAGTATAGACTCTGTTGTGGGTTCTCCATGTCATTCCACTGGTGTTTGTGAATTTGAATTTGAATAATTGTTCACATTTAGGCATTGTGTAAACTAGGGTTGTGTGTTTGTGAACACACAAACACACACCTGCATGCACACGCCCCTCAGGCTTGTGGCGTGACTGCTAGCCGGTGACTAACTCTTTGAGGAAGGCTATTTTTTATACTGGGGGCCTGGCTGTGCTTTGTGTGAGTATGCGGGTCTTGCGTTTTACTGTCAGCACCTGTTTGATGGATGCTGTTGAAAACACACTTGGATCTCCAGCAATGTCCTTTCCCCTGTGTATCAGCACTCTGACATTCTGCTCAACCAGCAGGGAGCAGCCAACCAAAATAAATCCACAGAGAGAAAGAGAGAGAGAGAGAGAGAGAGAGAGAGAGAGAGAGAGAGAAAGAGAGAGAGAGACTCAAGCATGAAATACTCTCCACCCAGTCATACCCCACCCAACAAACACACACGCTATAAAATCCAAACATTCAATATGTATTATAAAATAGATAGTTCTGGTCCTACAATCTGATTGGCTGAGCCGTGTTTACAGCCATTGATAAATACACAGTGATGCAGACTGAGGACCTCACAGAACTGAACTCTGTATTACTGCCACAAAAAAGCCTTGTACTGTTAATGAAATAATATTTGACTCCTCGCATGAAACACTGAGTGTACTGCTAAAGTAAGAACCCATTTTTAAAAACAAAAACTTATAAGCTTTTTTTAAATTCTAGATCCTATACAGACAAATGCAGCAGTATTTGTTAAATGTGGATGCTGAATAGTCGTATAATGCACTGTCGGGATTCGTTTGAGATTGTTATTTGAGATAGCCCAAGCATAGGAAGAGGTCATCATTTGATTGTTGGTATATATGACTTGCGGCCATAATTTGGTGACCAAACAGTACATTATATGTTCAATATTGTATGAAAAATGTTAAAAGGTTCATGAAATTTACACAGTAAAGTGATGGTCAACTGAACTACATTTCTTGGTAGAATATTTGTTTAATATTAAAAATAACTTTTCTGTCAAAATTTAAAGCTGCACTACGTAAGATTGTTTTGAAAAATTGAAAGAAGTGCCATTACTGGGTCAGTTGAAACAGATTAAAACACACGAATTATTTTTTCAAACCATTTGCACTTGCATCCAGAGAAACGTGACCTCTGCATTTAAGCCATTTGTGCATATAGACACACCCGAGGGGGCATTGAGCACATTTGCTCTGAGGTGGGCAGTCGTACCCATAGCACCCAGGGAGCAGTTGGGAGTTAAGTCTTGCTCTGGGACAGTTCAGTTGTGTCCTGTCAGTTTATCTTCTCTCAGGTCCCTCAAGGTTTCAGTCAGTTGAGGATCAAGACCGCCAGACTACAGAGAAGCTTCTTCCCACACGCCATTACACTCATGAACAGCTGAACATTACAACACTACATTCTGAATACAGTCTACTACATACATACATCCATATCCAGATGTTCTCTCACTCTTCTTTCTCTGTACAGTCTACCACATACATACATCCATATCCAGATGTTCTCTCCCTCTTCTTTCTCTGTACAGTCTACTACATACATACATCCATATCCAGATGTTCTCTCACTCTTCTTTCTCTGTACAGTCTACCACATACATACATCCATATCCAGATGTTCTCTCACTCTTCTTTCTTTGTACAGTCTACCACATACATACATCCATATCCAGATGTTCTCTCACTCTTCTTTCTCTGTACAGTCTACTACATACATACATCCAGATCCAGATGTTCTCCCACTCTTCTTTCTCTGTACACTCTACTACATACATACATCCATATCCAGATGTTCTCTCACTCTTCTTTCTCTGTACACTCTACTACATACATACATCCATATCCAGATGTTCTCCCACTCTTCTTTCTCTGTACACTCTACTACATACATACATCCATATCCAGATGTTCTCTCACTCTTCTTTCTCTGTACAGTCTACTACATACATACATCCATATCCAGATGTTCTCCCACTCTTCTTTCTCTGTACAGTCTACTACATACATACATCCATATCCAGATGTTCTCTCACTCTTCTTTCTCTGTACACTCTACTACATACATACATCCATATCCAGGTGTTCTCCCACTCTTCTTTCTCTGTACAGTCTACTACATACATACATCCATATCCAGATGTTCTCTCACTCTTCTTTCTCTGTACACTCTACTACATACATACATCCATATCCAGATGTTCTCCCACTCTTCTTTCTCTGTACACTCTACTACATACATACATCCATATCCAGATGTTCTCTCACTCTTCTTTCTCTGTACAGTCTACTACATACATACATCCATATCCAGATGTTCTCCCACTCTTCTTTCTCTGTACAGTCTACTACATACATACATCCATATCCAGATGTTCTCTCACTCTTCTTTCTCTGTACAGTCTACCACATACATACATCCATATCCAGATGTTCTCTCACTCTTCTTTCTCTGTACAGTCTACTACATACATACATCCAGATCCAGATGTTCTCTCACTCTTCTTTCTCTGTACACTCTACTACATACATACATCCATATCCAGATGTTCTCCCACTCTTCTTTCTCTGTACACTCTACTACATACATACATCCATATCCAGATGTTCTCTCACTCTTCTTTCTCTGTACAGTCTACTACATACATACATCCATATCCAGATGTTCTCCCACTCTTCTTTCTCTGTACAGTCTACTACATACATACATCCATATCCAGATGTTCTCTCACTCTTCTTTCTCTGTACACTCTACTACATACATACATCCATATCCAGGTGTTCTCCCACTCTTCTTTCTCTGTACAGTCTACTACATACATACATCCATATCCAGATGTTCTCTCACTCTTCTTTCTCTGTACACTCTACTACATACATACATCCATATCCAGATGTTCTCCCACTCTTCTTTCTCTGTACACTCTACTACATACATACATCCATATCCAGATGTTCTCTCACTCTTCTTTCTCTGTACAGTCTACTACATACATACATCCATATCCAGATGTTCTCCCACTCTTCTTTCTCTGTACAGTCTACTACATACATACATCCATATCCAGATGTTCTCTCACTCTTCTTTCTCTGTACAGTCTACCACATACATACATCCATATCCAGATGTTCTCTCACTCTTCTTTCTCTGTACAGTCTACTACATACATACATCCATATCCAGATGTTCTCCCACTCTTCTTTCTCTGTACAGTCTACTACATACATACATCCATATCCAGATGTTCTCTCACTCTTCTTTCTCTGTACACTCTACTACATACATACATCCATATCCAGATGTTCTCTCACTCTTCTTTCTCTGTACAGTCTACTACATACATACATCCATATCCAGATGTTCTCCCACTCTTCTTTCTCTGTACAGTCTACTACATACATACATCCATATCCAGATGTTCTCTCACTCTTCTTTCTCTGTACACTCTACTACATACATACATCCATATCCAGATGTTCTCTCACTCTTCTTTCTCTGTACAGTCTACTACATACATACATCCATATCCAGATGTTCTCCCACTCTTCTTTCTCTGTACACTCTACTACATACATACATCCATATCCAGATGTTCTCTCACTCTTCTTTCTCTGTACAGTCTACTACATACATACATCCATATCCAGATGTTCTCCCACTCTTCTTTCTCTGTACAGTCTACTACATACATACATCCATATCCAGATGTTCTCCCACTCTTCTTTCTCTGTACACTCTACTACATACATACATCCATATCCAGATGTTCTCTCACTCTTCTTTCTCTGTACAGTCTACCACATACATACATCCATATCCAGATGTTCTCTCACTCTTCTTTCTCTGTACAGTCTACTACATACATACATCCATATCCAGATGTTCTCTCACTCTTCTTTCTCTGTACAGTCTACCACATACATACATCCATATCCAGATGTTCTCTCACTCTTCTTTCTCTGTACAGTCTACTACATACATACATCCAGATCCAAATGTTCTCCCACTCTTCTTTCTCTGTACACTCTACTACATACATACATCCATATCCAGATGTTCTCTCACTCTTCTTTCTCTGTACAGTCTACTACATACATACATCCATATCCAGATGTTCTCCCACTCTTCTTTCTCTGTACAGTCTACTACATACATACATCCATATCCAGATGTTCTCTCACTCTTCTTTCTCTGTACAGTCTACTACATACATACATCCATATCCAGATGTTCTCTCACTCTTCTTTCTCTGTACAGTCTACTACATACATACATCCATATCCAGATGTTCTCCCACTCTTCTTTCTCTGTACAGTCTACTACATACATACATCCATATCCAGATGTTCTCTCACTCTTCTTTCTCTGTACACTCTACTACATACATACATCCATATCCAGATGTTCTCTCACTCTTCTTTCTCTGTACAGTCTACTACATACATACATCCATATCCAGATGTTCTCCCACTCTTCTTTCTCTGTACACTCTACTACATACATACATACATATCCAGATGTTCTCTCACTCTTCTTTCTCTGTACAGTCTACCACATACATACATCCATATCCAGATGTTCTCTCACTCTTCTTTCTCTGTACAGTCTACTACATACATACATCCAGATCCAGATGTTCTCCCACTCTTCTTTCTCTGTACACTCTACTACATACATACATCCATATCCAGATGTTCTCTCACTCTTCTTTCTCTGTACAGTCTACTACATACATACATCCATATCCAGATGTTCTCCCACTCTTCTTTCTCTGTACAGTCTACTACATACATACATCCATATCCAGAGGTTCTCTCACTCTTCTTTCTCTGTACTGCACTTTTATTTATCTGATATTGTCTCAGAACACTCTGTACCACCGTCTCACTCAGTGACTCTTCTGTTTTTCATATTTAAATCTATTTAATTCAGTCTGCACTGTCCTTTACTGCTCTCAGCACTTTACTTTTAACATACAACTCTGCATATGTTAAGTTTACAGGTGTGTCTGTGCATGTATGTTTACTGTGTGTGTGTGTGTGTGTGTGTGTGTGTAGGAGGATGACTAGGTTGGGTGTGTTTGTTAATTCTGTAATGTCAGTGATCATGCACTGTGAGCTACTGTAACCAAACACAAATTCCTTGTATGTGTGAGCATACTTGGCCAATAAAGTCCGATTCTGATTCTGATTAGGGGATCAAGCCAGCGACCTTCTGGTCAAAACATTGGTTCCCTAAACCCCAGCCAGCAACTGCCCCGCAAATATAATGCGATATACGTCCATGCGATGCTGCAAGTCACCCTGAAAACCTGAAATAATAATAATTTAAAAGTTGCATTGAATCACAGGAATCTTTCTTTCTTCCAATGAGCTTGCAGTCATCAGCTTCTTTCACTCGAGGAAACGGTCTCACATTCTCACATTATAAAATGTTCTGTTCTTTGAATGCACTTGCACTCTCTGGGATCTCCAGACCTAGAAACATCTATAGTCCAGCTTTCATTGGTCATTGAATGTAACTGTAATTAAGAAATACAAAAGTTGCTATTAACCCCGCCACATCATAGCCTAACTTTCAGCCTATCCACAGGATGTGTCTGAAAGAGAAGTGCAATGACAGAGCAAGAACACAAATTTGGATCCACAAACAGAAGGCTTTTCGAGTTAAACTTAACCAGACATTTTCCCATCTGCTCAGATAGACCAATAGGACAGCAGCACTCAAATCCAGACTGTTCAGTCCAAAACTGGACACCTGGCAACCCTAATTCAATCTTTCACACATAATCAACACACACACACACACACAAATGCACATTCTCTGTAATCAGAATGTGTCCAATCAGTCCTGACTTTTCCATTTGACTCACCTGGTTTCCACGGTAACTGGATGTAAAGTGCACATCAAGCTTTCAAACAAAAGGGACTTTTAAATTCAGCTTAATGGAGTCTTTTGAGAGCCCCTGAAAAGAGTGAAATGAATGGAAAAAGTGGAGGGGAGAAAGAAAAGACGTATGCGGCTGATTAAGTCTCGTGTATGTACTGTATGAAGTGGAACTCGTGGTGTTTGAACACAGTAAAAATGGCCAGTTTAGAAAAGAACAGAGGCTTCACAGTCGGAAGAGCCGGAGGAGTTCCAGTGTTCCAGGAATAAGACTGTACAGAGGAGCCGAAATAAGATCTACTGGCTCAGTTAGCTTCACTATAATCATAGAAAAGGTTTGTGATTCATACACACATGCCTCCACAATTATTGGCACCCCTTGTTAGAATATGTTCTCAGGCTTCTAATATATTTTTTTAAATAATATAGGAAATCACTTGAAAAGCAATGCAAACAAAGAATGGGTAATTCAAGTGCATGCACTCAGTAGGAAACAAATCCCACATTAAGAAATAATTATTTTACATGAAATCATCTGTGTCACAATTATTGGCACCCCTGATGTTAAGACTTTGTATGGCCAACAAGACATCTTCTTTTCACAAGATGGGAGAATGCAGAGAGAGGGGTCTTCAATCATTCCTCTTTGCATAATCTCTCTAAATCTAAGTCCTGGTCCTCTCCTATGGACTCTCTTCTTCAGTTCACCCCACAGGTTTGAGTTGAGGTCTGGGGACTGACATGGTCATGGGAGGAGCTAGATTTTGTGTAGTTAGGGTCATTATCTTGCTAAAAAACCCAGTGATGATCTTCAGCTTTTGGGCAGAGGCCACCAGATTTAGATTTAAAATGTCCTGCTATTTCAAACAGTTCATGATACCAAGCCCCCTAACAAGGTTCCCAGGGTCTTTGGAAGAGAAACAGGCCCTCAGCATCACAGAGCCTCCCCCATACTTCACAGTGGGCATGAGGTGCTTTCCACATACTCCTCTTTTGTGTCACGCCAGAGCCACGTAGAGTGTTTGTTACCAAAAAGCACTATCTTGGTTTCATCTGACCAAAGCACATAGTCCCAGTTGAAGTACTGCTTAGTGAACTCCAGACATCTATGTTATGCTTGTAAGTGAGAAAAGGCTTTTTCCATGCATGCCCCCTAAACAGCTTGTTGGCATGTAGATAGCGCCTGATGGTTGTTATGGAGACTTTGTGACGCCAAGATGCTACTCTTTGATGCAGTTCTCTCTTTGGAGAATGTTTACTTCTCTTACTGTCCTCCTCACTGTGTGTGGTGGCAAAATAAGACTTGTTACAGGCCACTGTTCCAGTTGTTTTAAACTTCTTGATGATTCCTCTTACTATAGATCAGGCAGGTGTAGGCGAGTGGCTATTTTCTTGTAGCCATTGCCTGACTTATGAGGGTAGACACACATCTGCCTCATTTGAATGGTGAGTTCTCTTGTCCCCATGTTGAGAGAAATAGGCTGCTGTGCCACGTCATATTTATACCCCAGGGAAAACAGGAAGTGGTGAATTACTAATTAAAGTTTCCTAAATACTCAACTTTTTTGATCAACTTTATAAACTACAGTAGGAATAACAGAAATGCTTCAATTACATTTACTTTCTAAGAATCATTAAGGGTGCCAATAATTGTGGAACAGGTGATTTTATGAAAAATAATGATTTCTTAGTCAGGGATTTTTTTTATTTACTTGAGTTAAAGGTTACATTTTTCTACAATTTTTAGTGTGAGATTATGCTTATGCAATTAAAATGTATTTAACACATCTTAACACGGGGTGCCAATAATTGTGAAGGGCACTGTATGTACAGTCAAACATGACCTTCTGTTTAAACAACAATGATGATTTTCACCTCTTTCATTTATTACTTATTTAATGGGGAGGAATAGCTACCACCTTGCAACACCCTAGCAACTATCGGAGATACCATACCAACTGTATTGCAACATGCTAACAACCATCTGGAATACCACAGCAACTGCTTTGCAATACCCTAACAACCATTTGGGATTACAAAAATAACAGCATAGCAATCACCAGGGATCCCATGGGAACCACCTAGCAAAACCCCAATAACAACCTGGGATTAAAAGCAATCACCTAGCATCCCCATAGCAGCCACCTGGGACACCATAGCAATTGCATACCAACACCTTAGCAATCATCTAGGATATCTAGCAACACCCTGGCACCATCTGGAATTCTATAGGAGCAACCTAGCAAGACCCCAGCGACTACCTCAGATAACAAAGCAATCAAATAGCAACATCCTAGCAACCCCTTGGATACAAAAGCAACTGCAGAGAAACATCCTAGAGATAGCATGGCAACCATCTAGCAACACCCCAGTAACCATCTGGGATAAAATAACAACCACCTAACATTGCTCTAGCAACTCCTTGGATAATAATATTGCGACTGCATAGCAACACCCTAGCAACCTATTTGAAAGCCCTAGCAACCACTTTGGGCACCATAGCAGCCACCTAGCCACCTGGGCACCTGCCTAGAAACATCCTAGTACCATCTGGGATACCATAGCAATCTCCTTGCAACATCTCAGTAACCACCTGGGGTAACATAGCAACCACCTAGCAACCTCCAAGCATCCACCTAGGATACCATAGCAACTGCCTAGAAACAACCTAGCACAATCTGGGATAGCACAGCAACCACCTAGCAACACCCCAGTAACTACCTGGGATTACTGGAAACATCTTAGCAACCACCAGGGATACATAGACATCACCTAGAAAGGTCTTGGTGAGCTTAAGATGCACAAACAGTCAGCTTAGCATTATTTTTATTAGGAACACAGTTTTCTAGTTTTTATTTCTTTTAAAAAAATTTTTAGGGCAAAATGGTTTTAGTTATGGCACATTTTATAGTTATTATTATAATTTCTTTCTTATTATTAACTGCATTTTGTTCAGTAAACAGCAATGGTGCAGTGAAATATACAGAAATGATCTTGTTTGTGTGTGTTTCCTGTACAGGACTTTTGCTTATTTTCACAAATCAGTAAAACATGTCATTCAGTCAGGGGTGTCTAAACATTCCATATGACAGCATCGGCCTTAAAGGCCCAGTAACAGTTAGAACCTGTTTACTTCTGAGAGCTAAACAGAGGTTAGAAAGTCATCATATTAAAATAATATAGACGTTTTAGTGCATAAGCATCATATCTGGCCTTTAGATTAAAAAAAATACAAAAAACTTTCAAACATCTTAAATAGGGATATTAAAGTTGTGTGAAAATGTCTAAAAAAGAGCAGATTTCTAATAAAATATAGATGCTCAACAGGAACAAATACCCACATGCCTGTAATGAATGCCACAGCAGTGGAAAAGCAGTTCAGTTGCATACATGGGGTCATTTATTGCCCTTTGTCATTGAGTCACCCTATATTACTATTCATTGGAGCCATGTGAGAATGTGCATACTTTGTCTTTCTATTGTTTCCTCATCTTTCAGTGTGGCTTTCAGAGATGCAGGATCAATGTCTGAGGAGAGGACAGGAACATCAACTCACCATTTCACATTTACAACACTCCATTACCCCTCCAGACTCTCAGAGAGAGAAAAAGAGAGATGGTGGCATTCCACGTTAGTGACGCTGCTTTGCTCTAATGCGTGTATGCTGTGAATCAAAGGGAGCGAGAGAGAGAGAGAAAGAGAGAAAGAGAGAGAGATGCTGCTGAGAAAACAAAAACGAGGACAGGCAAACAAATGTGACAGAATCTGCCTTGTATTTGCTGTAGTATAGCCTTTCTATAATTAAACTGATTTCTTATAAGACATCTGATTTTAATCCTGTATGAATCTGCATACAGGGCATTTAGTGTATGTAGATTTTTCCAGTTTGACAGTGATGACTATGGTGTGAACAGCTTCCTGTAATAGGCTGAACCTGGGGCTCCTTCAGCAATAAGCACACCTCACATAAACATATAATGTGGTCTCATAACTGTGAAAAAAATCACATCTTGGTGCATACCTCAAAATAAAATTCAGATCATACAGCTGTATATCTAATTTGTGTTTACATACAGGTCTGTGTTCATATACCTCTGAGGAAATCTGGTCTGTGTTCAGATACCTATAGAAAAAATAGGTTCTGTGTTCACATTTCTGTAAAAAAAACGTTAGTATTCACATACCTCTGAAAAATGAGTTCCGCACTATATACTTAAACCATAAAAATGTGATCTATATTCACATACCTCTAAAAAAAATCAGATGTGTGTTCATATACTTCTAAACAAAAACTGATCTGAGTTCACATCCCTAGTGATGCTGCCAGGGATGTTGGGCCCCATGTAAAGATAGAAATTTGCGCTTCCCCATCCTTTTAAATTCTTCTTATTAAAAATAAGTGAAGGTTTTTTTCTTTTTTTCATAACAATAAATACAACAAATTTCAGTGGAACTCCTGCAATTATGGCAAGTGACATATAATTTAGCATATCATCATATCACCTTCTTCATTTGGGAATAAGGCTGGTTTATTGATAAGGAAGATGGGGATACAGGGCTGTGCCTGAAGTGGCATCTGTGGGACCTGTGGTGTCGTCGCTGTATAATGAAAAACATGTATGTCCATTTTTGTCGATTTTGAGTTTTCTACATCATTTGAACACGCCAATGGTCATTTACATTAAGTGTGAAAATTTCATGATGAATAGTCCAATAAAAATGCTCCAAAACAGCTTGGAAAAAGTATGTGTAAAGTTGTAATTTTGTGTGTATATATATATATATATATATATATAGGAAGAAGAAACAATTTTAAAAGTACATTGTAGACAAAATGTTCTAGTCATAATGGCAGGTTAATAGTTTAATGTTGAGAAAAAATTTCCTAACATTTGAATATTTTAGTCCATCACAGGCTCTTAGAATCGCCCTAAACCTCTCCCAACCCCAGTATGACAAGCCTGCATGTATTTTACTGGTATAAACCCTGATCTGTGTTCACAGAGCTATAAAAAAATCAAATTTGTGTTTACATCCTGCTAAATAAATCACATCTGCTGTGGACCTAGCCTTTGTTGTATCTTCTGAATTCCACAGTCTGATTTCCTTTCAGTGATCCCACATCCAATGAAGACAACAAGCAGACTGAGACAATTTGTCGGCCCACAGGTAAATGTGGAAAAGATCAAATAAAGAATTGACACAATTAAGACAACAAATACATCATTTGAGAGAAAACTAGTGGTATGAGTAAAAAGATTTATGTGCCATGGCATCGGAATTAGGACTGCAAACCAGTCTCTGATAAAGAAGCCACTGATATAAAATTTAAAGTTACATTTAAATGTGAAATCACCTCATAATTATGTACATTAGAAGAGTAAGATATGTCAAGATATAACAAGTGATCTGAATTCCTATGAATACATGACTGTGTCTTTTTTTTTTCTTACTCTTAACATACTAGTTCTCTCTAAGACTCTTCATCATTGCTTAATTAACTTCAAATCGATTAGCTTCCTAATTGAACGGGGGTCATCCATCACTTGATTGTATCTAGGACCAATGAGTAAATGATCATCTATTCCTCTGAGCAACTTGATGAGCTAATTGATTAATTAATTCAGTGATAAATTAAGTGGAGTGAGGCTCCTAATTTTTGGCAAGACTGCCCAGGGTTCTCTAATGAATCAGTGATGTGGGTCAACTGATAACGACAGCCAGAAGCAGAAGCCACAATCACACCAATACCTAATTCATCAGTTTAAAAACCTACTAAAGCCAAAGCCTTATTTAAAAAAAAAAAAAAAACAGCCCTTGTTAACACTTTATTTAAAAACTACACACATAGTGACTTTATGATATTCTGATTCATAAGAATCCAGTGACAGAGAATGGTTTTGTTGGATTTTGTGCATATATATATATATATATATATACTACCACTCAATAGTTTAGGATCACTTTAGAATTTCATTTCATGCAATTTTCATGCAATTCACAAACAATACTGTCCATTTCACAATTAATGTAAGTGTATCAGATGATTTTTAAAGAATAAAAATGTTTGTATGAAAGCCTATTTTTGTATAGAGGCTTATTTTGCATATATTATCAGCAATTCTCAGTCCTCTGTCTAAAGTTAAGGATGTTGTTGGGCTAATTGGTTTTTGGGACACTCTTGCTCAATTGTGATGCACAGCTGAAAAACATTCTACTAATAAGTGAGTATAAAAGGGAGAACAACATTCTAGCTTAGTTTAGTATCTGAAGCATCAGCAGTTGATGGCTTGCTGACCGACTCAAAATGACCAGAAAGAAACAACTTTCTTTAGAGACCCGTCAGTCCATTGTTGTGTTAAGAAAGGAAGATACTCCATTGAAAACAAGAACATTTCACTGTGATTCTAAACTTTTGAGTGGTAGTGTGTATATATTTAGTCAGTTCTTGTGAATTTGGTGGCAACAAACACATTTTGGATTCCTAAAAGCTCCTAAAAAGCTAAGACTAAGTCCGACGTTCTTAACAATACTAGGTGTGAAAATGGATAATAAGGACAAGCGTCAGATGTGGCCTTGTTCACCCTCTCAGCAAAACATTTACCTCTGCACTCTGCCATCAGTTCCTTTAGTTGCTCAAGTTCAGTTTAGTCATAGAGCGCTAAAAGCACTTCAGAATACCGTCGAGGTGTCTGTGTGTCTGCGTGGAGAGGAAACAGAGTGAGTCACTGATTGGTGAGAGCTGGTCTGCGTGTGGGAGCGAACATAAAGAGCATTATTTGATTCCACTTGTGAACACACACACCTGCCCTCCACTGAGTGAATGTCTGTGTGTGTGTGTGTGCGCGAGAGTGAAAAGAAAAGAGGCGTTTTACCTCAAATCACATTATCAATTCCTACTTCATCCATTTTTCTTTCTCTCTACTGTGGAGATGTGTATTGTACCTGCAGAAGAAGTGTTCATAGGTCTTAGCGTAATTGCTTCACATGCACAATTTCAAATTTCACATTTCAAATTGTTCTCTGATGTCTACATAGAAGGTATGTGACTTTTACCAGGATGAAAAATGGATAACCCTATGATTTAACCCTACAATCAAGCTGTTTTCTCTTTTTTGGTGAGCTTATGATTTATTTGATGAGCTCTGCACGATGCAACGCGTCAAAGCTGACACAGACAGAAAAATAAACTAAACTTCTGGCTAGGATTACCCTGTGATCTGCTTCAACCAGCTACAAGTGGCTAAAATCACACAGCATGGCTGCTACTTACAGGTTGCTGTTGGGGTTGAGATGTCTTCAGTATTAAAACCCTGAGGGAAGATGCGCCACACTGTTGAAGTTTTGCAAAACTGTCTGGAGTGAAATCTGCCAAGCAAAACAAAAACTATTAAAGATGTGGACACTGAAGTGATCTTGTCCACCAGCAGAGTTTCTGTTCCACCTTAACAGCTGTCACCACTACGTTCTACCACACGTACAAGCTGTAAGGTTAGGGTTAGGGTTAGGTAGAACATTTAATAAAGAAGCCAACAGAGAACAGGAAGCCAACTTCAGCCTCGTTCAAAGATGAACATCAACCATGTACACTGACAGTCTGGTTTCTTGGAAAGAGGATTTAAAGTGCTGACATCACCTTCACAGCCTGGATGGGTAGATTTCAACCCATAGTTCACCACTATCATTACTGGTGCTCCATTGTTGTATGTATATTTGGGGGGATTAATATTTGTCAGGACCGTTATGTAACAAATGACCATCATCTTTTGCTAATGTGAGATTTATAGGAGACAAATTGTACATCAGTTCCATTTACCAAGCTCCCCTTATTCAACTCTGATCATATAAATACAGTATTCCATTCTATAGAACCTTAAAACAGCTTTGGCTTGAACTGCATTGCTCAGTATTTATTTCAGCCACATATTGTACTACTTTCAAACCTAAACACAACATAGTTTATGCATAGTTTATGTGTTTTAAACTTTGAACGTGAACTCTCGGTCATAAGACGTTTATAAAATGGCATAGCATCTCATACGTGTTGATGTGCTCTTCAGCGTGATTAGAAGTGTTGGACTGGAATGATGTGATGTTGTAGAGTCTCTTGACGTGACCCAGGAGTGGGGCAGGATGCTGAATGTCAGCCTGAGATGATGCACCTTTCGCTGGACACTTTAGCAGCGAGAGCCCTCCACTAGCACTCTCAGGAGAAGCAGCTGAGTGGCTTTGAGTGGTTTTACCTAATCCACCCACACAAGCTCGTTTTAAACATGCATACACGTTCACACATGCTCAAGAGTCTGTCTCTATACACAATTCCCGAGTGTTGTAAAGTGACATTCAGTTTTAATACTGAAATGTCTGGTTTAATATTGAGGTGCAGTACATTTGCACTGACAATTTTGCACTATTTGCACTAGATGTACTAATGATTGTTTAGAAAAGCACTATATAATAAAGTGTTATTATTATTATAATAATAATAATTATTATTATTATAATTATTATTATTACTATTTAACTTTAACTCTCAAATTACATCATATCTTAGCTTTGATAACATCTTAGCTGATCATTTTTGCAATGTCCTATAGTCCAATAACCATTCAGTGTTTCCAAATCCAAATATTTTTGTGGCATTTTCTGGGTCCACGCATCCATGTGGAAGACACTTTCAACTGAGTATAAATCCATCCTTCATGCTGATCGTCTTCCCTGGGGCAGATGGGATCTTCCAGCAAGACCATCATACAGCTAGAAATGTCCGGTATTGGTTGGAAGAGCTGACCAAGACTTCCAAGTACCCCCTAATTGCCCAGACTTGAACCCAATTAAGCATCTGTAGGACCATCTTGATTATCATGCTCTCTCTATGGATCCCCCTCCTCGTACCATCCAACAGCTCTGGGATGTGCTGAAGTCAGCATGGCTCCAGATACCTGTGACAACCTGCCAAGCCATTTCACCCCATAGTCCACCACTTTCATTACTGGTGCTGCATTGTTGTATGTATATTTGGGGGTGTAAATATTAGTCAGGACCGTTATGTAACAAATTACCATCATCTTTTGCTAATGTGAGATTTATAGGAGACAAATGGTACATCAGTTCCATTTACCAAGCTCCATTCTATGTCACCTCTAAACAGGGACTCATTAAATGCATTTATTGCTGCTTGGTTTGGTTTGTACTGCCAGGCCCCAGCCTCTCAGCCTGTGTAGCTGCTACTCTGGATATTAGGACACTATTATTATTATTAGGTCATAATAATGTGTCTTGATTGTGTTTATGAGTGAGCACAGTAAGAGGAGGGGTTTTTGACAAGCAGAAAATCTGGAAAAAAACTTTAAAATGTATAGCAACATTGATTGCAGCCATGCTGTGGGACCTTCAATATGGTTTGGCATGGACATCCCTGAAAAAAGACAATCATATAATTGCACCAAATATCTTTCAGTGTTCAGTGTAAAGGAGCCCTTGTACAAGTTACCTATACTATTGGTACTAGTACAACCCAATATAACGACAGACCCTGGCAGGCAACCATCTGGAGGGTCCTTTTTCTTATTTGGCCTGAAAAAACTAAAAAAACATCCATTATCTCCATAAATAATCTGAAAGGTTCACTCATTGGATCACAATATGTGTGTCCACTGTGCATCGGTCCATTTCAGATGAGCTTCTGTTAGGCATGCTGCTGTTTTATATCTTGCATTTCAGGATGCACTGATGAACAGTGTTTATGGAAAATGGTTTGTCTTCCCAAGCCCATGTGGTGATATCCATCACAGAAGTGTGCTGGTTTTAGTGAGGGACTGAAGCTCAAAGGCATTCAGTTACAGTCTTTGGCCTCGCTTTTTATACACAATCATCCAGAATCTTTAGATGATGTTATGCACTTGATAGCTGAAATCCTCACTGAAAAGCTTTATTTTGGTGGCTCTGAACTCTGCTGCCTCTGGATGCTTTGATAGTTCTATTATTGTTCTGTTGTGCATTCATTTAAACTTCGTCATACCCCTGTCCCACAATGCCAGACTGATGCTGAGTAGAGCTTTGTAGTCTGAGCTGAACAGTTGGAGCATTGCTGTGACTTCATTTAGACCCACTGATAGCATCAGCAAGCCAGTGAAAACCACTTCCTCCCACAATGCTCCTCTATTACTGACCACTGCCAGTGTGAAAGCACAAAACGAGTCCTAACCTCTAAAACATAGCCTGAACATTCAGGTCCAAGCATCTACTGCGTTGGCCAGGTCCAAAAAACTACGCAGTTGTCATTTTAGGGACAAAAATGTGGTTGCAGTTGATAAAATAAGTTTCAGTTTGAATTAAGAAAAAAATGTTTGGGTAATATTCAGATTCAGTAGATACCCATGATGTAGGCTGTGGATTTCATTGCGTGTTTCTTGCTATAGGGTAATGTCTTCATGTTTGGTTGTTAGGCTTGTCAGTCAGACAAGCGCTGATGAAAATACCCTGCAAGAAAAAAACAACATGGAGCAGTAGGGATCATCACCAGCAAAACCAGCATATGCTGTGTTATGGATGCAGGCGGGTCAGCAGCAGTGGATGTTAACATGCTGGTGACATGCTTGTGTTTTGAATGCTGGTATGTTGGTGAACTAGCCTAATCAAGTTGGTTGACCAGGTGTTATTCAGCAGACAAGTAGCTCATTAGCTAGCCCTAGATGGACAGCCCAGCAAGATATAACAACTAGAACAAGATGATGTGGGTTTAAGGCAAAAAAACACTCTATAAAACCCTATGCCCATATCAAGGGTAGCCACAAAAAGCCAATGTTTGATAATTTGCTCATTTCCTCTTTCCCATTGCAAAGAATGACAATAGAGTTTTTTGACTAATTGACTGTTTTTTGGACTATTCACACAACAAGGAACATAGCACTACTGCAAAACTGCTGAAAAGACAAGAGCCTCAGCCAACACAGTAAAAGCGTTGACCCGGACTGCTTAACAACTGGATTGGAGTGAAACCCTTACTAAAGAAGAGCGTGATTATGAAAAGTTTCACAGGTTCTGTTACTGTTTGATTTTGGTATCTGAGGAAGCATCTGGACCCGCAAGTGGCTATTATGTCAGATCATAAGGAACAAATTATATTATTATATTGGCCCTGGGGCCCAGAAGCAAAACTAAAAGGCAAACTTCAGACCCCAAATATGTATTGGCTAATTTATTACATTTAGAGTTAGAGGGTAAACTGTGTACATTTACAGAATCATTAAAGCCAAGATTTCTCACTGTAGTACTGTTGTGGACAGTTCTCAGAACAGAGTTCTCCTGATCCTGAAGCAGCCTACTGGACATTTTAAGATCTTATAAAAGGCTTTATCTTTCCATTTGAGCCAGTCCCTCGTTCTGAAGAGATGTGGAAGTTATGTCAGGTGTGTTAGGGTAAGTGGAAGAAAGTAAGTAGCTCTATTTACTTGGTAACATAATGAAATGTGACTTTTCCTGCGTTCCATGTCACTTATTTACATTTACTTTTACGATCTGCTGGTTCAGCACAAACTTCAGTGCTAATAATCTTCAGTTTCAAGCTGCTGGATAATCTAAGCTCTCCTGCAGTTCTATAGTGAGCTTTAGGTGTTTTTTTGTGGAGCTATTTTTTCCTATTATTTGAGTTTTTTTATTTCAATGACACAACATGTTTACTTGAGTTAAGGTTTGGGCTTCTCTGCCTAAATCATGTGGCAGGTGGACTCGGGCGGCAGGATTAGGAAACCCTGATCTAGACAAATCCTGCATTCTTCACTTCTAATTTTAAGGCTTATTGCTTAGGGCAGCTAACGCTGTAGCAATAGCACTATTGTAATAGGCCTGGATTACGTGCTGCCAGATGCTCTATGATCAGACACCCTATGATTAAAGTAAATGACTTTGAATTATAGCAGCAACACTATCTTGGCTGATGCGAATATTTAGACTTCTTCTAATTTGAATCTACAAGCCAAACTCTCAAACCAGCCTCTGTAAAACACCAGTTCTGGGCTAGTTACTGAAGAAAGTAATCCATTACAAATTACTTATTATTTCTCTCAAACTGTAATGGGATTATTTTGCTTATGACTTCCTGGACAAAGTAATCTCATTACTCACTAAATGACGTGGCTGTGTAAAATCAATGGAACCCAGTGGAATGGAACTCCAGTTGTCCTTTTCATGCAGTAGCTAATTAAACCTCGCTGTCTGTATCCCTGCCTTTGAGCAAGACAGAGACAATTATGCTGATTAAAATGACAAACAGCTCCTGCTGCATGAAAACCCAGAATGTAGTCACTAGACATGGTCCAAAAACAGCCATGAAATACTTTGTGAAGAACATAAAGCTTACAGAACTGTTGCTGAATGAGAACTGAGTTTGGTCTGTTTAGTTTTTTCTTCATCATGGGGAGCTTTATCTTTCAGCTTCACATTAGCATAATTGGGTAATATCTAGCTACATTTTCTGAAGTACATCATATTTTGTAAACCATGATAGGGTAACAGTGGGGGTTCTCAGAAGAAACTCAACTCAAAAGTTCGACTTTACTTAGATCTCAGCACAGCAAACAGCATACAGGAGGCAAAACGGCCCTCAGCTTAGCTCACGATTCCCTATTAGCTTAGCTAACTACAATAACACTCAACACTGGCCATGTCTAGCATATATATATATATATATATATATATATATATATATATATATATATATATATATATATATATATATATATATATATATATATATATATATATACATAGATGCCCCATAGTCTGTTGTTCTCTATCTGACTATATGAATATGTCTGCATGTCCATCATGTTGGAGCCGCTTGTAAACAAATAACCATGTAATGACACATGATGGCTGCTCCACTAATTTCCAGCCATTTAATTTTGTTAGAATCGTCAGTCATTAATCAAAGTTGCATGGACTATTCTCAGTAGCTTTCATACAGTCGAATATCATTATTATATTCAGAGTAACTGCCATGTGCTAGACGGGCCGGGAGACTCAATAAGGTCCTGGTAGGTTGTCACAGGTATCTGGAATCATGCTGCCTGCAATTCATCCCACAGCTGCTGGAGGGAGCGTGGTGGAGGATCCATAAAACGAACACAATGATCAAAGCGATTTCACAGATGCTCAGTTGGGTACAAGTCTGGGTTAGTGCTTGGAAGTCTTGGTCAACTCTTCCAACCAATGTGGGACATTTCTAGGCGTGTGACAATGTCTTGCTGGGACATCCCATCCTCCACAGGGAGGACAATCAGCATGTATGGGTGTACATGATCTGCAAGGATGGATTCAGACCCAAATCAGCAAATCCATAAAAGCACAGAGTAAATTCTTTGTCAGCTTCTTGTTAGAATTTTCTCGTTTCCACCTTAAATTGTGCAGCAGTTACTGGGCTCATCATGCTGCATTATATAAGGTGGTTAAAATCAAACCAGAAGCTGGTGAATAGAAGCCTAACTTTAGCTTCATGTAAGAAGATGCTAGTCTAATGTGAATATCTCTGCAGCTTAAGGAAAGCTGGACACTTACTGAGCATTAAAGTCTTGTTAAATTAATACATTTAACTACCCCAATAGAATGAGATTCCCTATGAAGGTTATGAAATGAAAGCTTAATAGAAAACCATAAACAAAAGTTCAGCGCTTCACCAATCATACAGCACAATCTACACAAACATGAGTGTGGATCGTTGTTGCCTCTCAGTTATAATTTCTGAGTGCAATGTTTCTGAGATTGTCTAATTTTGGACAGTACCTCTTTGAAACCTCCGCTCTGTAAGTTATTGAATGAAATCAGCCCCAAGATAGTGGTGCAGTTCACATACCTGGTTGAATCTGATGTGACATCTCTGTGTGTACATCTATGGTATCCCACCCTTCAGGATATGAGTCCCTGCAAAAGGAAACAAGTATAACAAGCAAGGTTCACATGGTGCCATGACAGTGTTACCAGCAAAGATGAACGATTATCAGAGGACAGCTTTAGTAGCATTCATTTCATATTTAAAGGAGCAATATGTAAGATGATGTAAGCTGTCAAATTCATAATTCACACAGTCCCTGCTCCTCCCTCTTCACTGCTCCCCTGTTTACTTATTAGTCTAGAAAACATGTTGCAAGTTCAGCATCAAATTGAATTTCTTTACTGGCCTAAAGCATCTCCAGAGTTGGTAAGCAACACCAGTGTTAGAGCATGTTTCTTCTAAAGGTAGTCTCGTTACTACAGTGACTCACTAGTGACTTTACAGGTACAAAGTGGTATTAAGAGACAGACTGGTCCAAGGCTAGCTGGTTAGCATGCTGTGCAACACAATACTTACTGTCACAACACATTACATATTGTAAAAACTGTTATTTCCACACATTCTGTTGATAATATTAGTTACTTTTAGAATATTCTAAACTAAAAGCCTTATATTTTGATTACAACATTTTACACAAGATTATAAAATAGGCAGGCTGACTGTATATTGTATATTATTGCTGTTGACGAAGGTGGGATTTTCCACTGTGGCTCAACAGAAAGCAATGGACTGAAATGTATATTGTAATGAATTATACTACTTCATTACAGGAACATGCAATTACATTACTGTAACATATTATTTTGGGGATATCAACATTGCAAAGTCCACACACACTGCATATAATATATTATTATCTACAAAATAATCAGAATATAATGTTTAGTATTTATATTGGCATAGGGGCAGCTGAGTTTTGTTCCTAAAAAGCAACTGGCCTGACAAACCCATCTAACTTCTGTCGTTAATCCCCCCCACCCCCCTTCCTCATTCAGAGCGTTTTTGTGTTTTCAATCTCAACACCCCAGTAAATCTGCAGTCTAATCCTCCAGTGCTGTGCTGATTGAAAAGCTCCAGCAGCTCGTCGATGCAGAGGGTTTATAGGATGTAAGTGATCGTTTTCCGTCCAGCAAACCTGCTCACTACAGGAGAGAGAGCAAGTGCTTTCACGCCACACTGGACAAGTGTTTCGAATTCCGAAAACGGCCGATCAGCAGAGGAGAAGAAAACCATGAGACGTCAGGAAACTCAATATTGAGTTGTTGTTTATGATAATGTTCAGAAGTACAAAGCACATCAGAAAACACTAGCAGTCTGAATTTTGTCTGTTCTTTTGTCTGTTTTATATATAACAGTATGTCATCTGCTCATTTAGATCAGTAAGTGTGTTTGAGATGACCTAACAGTTCATTGCAGTGTGAAGTGACTAAGTTTCGAGCTTGCAGTCTGCTAATGCTTATGATGCTAATTTGTGGAGTATAAGCTTCCATTATTTCTTATCTCCCTCAACATACACCTGAGTGAAAATAAGGGTTGACTGATTGATTGATTAACAGAGTTACATGTTCCCAGGGCCCTATATTAACAGGGTCCTATGTTAATATAGTTATATGTTCCCAGGGCCCTATATTAACAGGGTCCTATGTTAACATAGTTATATGTTCCCAGGGCCCTATAATAACAGGGTCATGTGTTAACAGAGTTATATGTTCCCAGGGCCCTATAATAACAGGGTCCTGTGTTATCAGAGTTATATGTTCCCAGGGCCCTATATTAACAGGGTCCTATGTTAACAGAGTTATATGTTCCAAGGGCCCTATAATAACAGGGTCCTATGTTAACAGAGTTTTATGTTCCAAGGGCCCTATAATAACAGGGTCCTATGTTAACAGAGTTATATGTTCCAAGGGCCCTATAATAACAGGGTCCTGTGTTAACAGAGTTATATGTTCCCAGGGCTCTATAATAACAGGGTCCTGTGTTAACATAGTTATATGTTCCCAGGGCCCTATAATAACAGGTTCCTGTGTTAACAGAGTTATATGTTCCCAGGGCCCTATATTAACAGGGTCCTATGTTATATGTTGCCAGGGTCCTACTTTAAGAAGGCCTTGTGTTTCCAGGACTCTATGTTAGCAGGGCTATGTGTAGCCATATAATTCCTATGATTTATAATTCCCCATTGGAACACCATTCCTGTTCTTTTTGGATTTTTTTTATTCTGTTATAATTATTGCACACTGACTTCTTGACTGCTCAACTCAGTCAATGATTTAACTCGTTGACTTTCAGAGGCAGCCCTAGGCTCTATGTTTCTACAGTAAGAAGGCCATATGTTATCAGGGTCTATATTACCAGGGCTCTGTGTTCCCAGGGTCCTACGTTAACATGGTCCTATATCAGCAGGGCTCTATGTTCCCAGGGCTCTACGTTAACAAGGTCTTATGTTAACTGGGCTCTGTGTTAACAGGACCTAATGTTCCCAGGGCTTTGTGGTTCCAGGGTTCAATGTTAATAGGTCTTATTGTTTATATAGTCATATTTCCTTTGTTTCTGGGAACCTATGTTCTTGGTTCTTAATATTACACATTACATTTCACACTACACTACACCAAGGAACCCTACGAAAGGATTGCTAAGGTCAAGGTAAGAGTCCTGGGGTCACCAAAGGTCACAATGTCTGTGTGGGGAAAAGAAAGAGTCATTTAAGGTTAATAGTGTAATGGAATTGGGTCTTAAGATAGGATTCCTCCCAACGTGAACCAATGAGGGCCAATTGACAAGAGCATGTTAGGGCATTGAGGATGTACTCAGATTCAGCTGTTATGGGCAAAGAGGCTTTATTTGGGGAATTCCAGTACTCAGAGCCCAGAAAGGCAGGGATCAAAACACAGGGAGCCAATATCATTACACTCAAAACAATGGCTCAGCACTCAGGTAAGTAACACGGGGACCTAGAGGATATATGTGGAAGTCTTAATGAGCTCCTGATGAACTGCAGATGTGTTAATAAGGAGCAGAGTGGGTGAAGACACATGAGGTGGAGCAGGCCAACAGGACCAGTAATGTAAACGGGCTTCGTATGGCACTGGGAAGATGGTAGCCCTCTATTGGCACTGCACCGAAAGAGTAGGAAGAGGAGTTCTGGGAGCTAGCACACATTGAGGAACTGCACATGGGGCCACCACTGAATGACCAGCAGCAACAAGGGAATCTATCATTGGAGAAGCAGCAGTTTGTAAAGCCAGCACCAGCATCATAACTGAGAGCTGAAAAAGCTGCAAGTGGAACCAGCACTAGAGAAGCAGCATTTCGGGAACCTAGCTTTGGGTCAGGAAGGAGTACCAGCACAGGAGAAGTGTGGAGAACCAGTACTACAGCCCTGCATGGAGCCAGCAATTGAGCCCTGGGTGGAGAAGAAACAGGAACAGGAGCAGCCCAGGGAGCAGGAACAGAAGCAACCTGGAGCAGTAACATGGTCAGCTCCAGTAGTGGCTGCCAAACCAGGGGAGGCAGCTAGAGAACCACCACAGGTGAGGTATGTTGGTGAGCCACCTCTTGGAGACAGAGAGGCTGATATTGGCTTGGTCCCCTCACAAAAAAATTGTTTGGGGTGCCTCCTCCTTCCTCAACTCCCAACTGACGGCATAATGGAAAAGATCCCAGGACGTTTCTCATGAGTGGGCCATATTGCTATGTGAGGCTCACATGTTGCTCAGTGTACGTAGCCTTGTAGCACTCCATGATGAACTGAGGGGGTATGAAAGAAGAGGAGAATGGGTGAAGCCAGGCTGGGTGGAGCTAGAAAGAAAAACAAAAGCACATGGCCTAGTCACGTGCAGACCTAGGAGGGGGTAGTAGATGATGGCATGTTAGCATGATGGCAATTACTTTGGTTTTGTTTTGCTACATCTTTACTACATTGATACTACTGTTTTTTATTTACATTAAAATAACTAATACATTCTAATTGACATCAGTATTTATAGGGTGTCCGAGCCCACATACGCAATTTTTTTTTAAAACAATTCAATAAGGTTTAACATTTAAGTTTCTATTACATGTTAGCTTTACTCCTCATAGCTCCAGGGCAAAGAAGCAAACTTCAGACACCAAATGTGTCTTGGCTGACGGACTAGATGAGGTGAGAGGAAAATTATGACTCTGAACTTCAGTGAAGGTTCAAATGCCTCAAGTGGAATAATGTGTGAGTGGCCACTTGTGTCCGTGTGAACAGAGGTGCTCCAGAGTTCTGCAGGAAACACAGGGGTACTTGTTTGACATCGGAAATGAACGATGCTCAGTGAAACTCCTGCAGGCAAGTCCGACACCAGTACCCCTGCACACACACACACACACACACACACACACAAACACAAGCACACTGTGCCAAACCCATGCACAGCCGCCGCGGCTCCCTCCCTCTCATTCCTTTCCACTTTCTTTAATGGCAGCGATTGCTGGTGAAGGTTACCTGTACCTGCAGGGCAGAGACTCGGAGTATGTGTATGCGTGTGTTCATTCCATTTTCAGCTACATAAATAGCCATTTCCCACCAGAGCAAACCCACTTTTACTCCGCCGGCCCACCACCCAGCTCACACAAAAGTCTCACCAGACGCATAGGCACAGTCAATGTCTCCTGTGGAGATCATTGTCAGCTTCAGCCAGACAGTCTGATATGTAAGTTTAAGCTTTTTTCCCTGGAGCTCGTCTCTCTTGGTGTAAGCTTGTTAGGTGTAGCCACTCTGAAACAGGTATACTGGAAAAAGCCATTGATGCATCTAAATTCAAACATATGCACCATTTCTATGTGAACAATACACATTGCATCTTTTAGTCGACTCCCTAATAAAGACCTTGGGACCCTCTAATGCCTTTGCTGGGTCTCTTATAGAGGCATGTGCTAATATAATAATGTACTTTAACCACTAGTATATCTGACTGAGACACAGCACTAACCAGTAAACAGGCAAGTTATATTGTCATTTTTTATTATTTTTTATTTATTATAAGGCACATTGTTTGGTATGGGAGCACTGAGGCTCATTAGATCCTAGTTATGCCACTGTACGAGAAACTCTAATATCTCCACCTGGTACCTATAAAGCTGCAGTTTGCAAGATTTTCAGTTTTAAGCATTAGAAAAATATCAAAATTAACTGATATTATAACAGAATGAGAAGAAATCACAGTTTTGATGGTGTGTCAAAAGTCTATGTTCATATATGTATGTATCTATGTATCGTGATGCAGAGATATCTAATGAAGTTTGCAAGCTGAATAGCTATCTTTGGCCTATCCTGTCTTGTAATCCCACTTTGTACCTCAAAGGCGAGTCGTTGTACCTTCATTGTCTGCCATCAGTCCAACATGCACTGCCCTGACGGTGAAGTCTAATCTCTCGTCAATCATGTTGAAGATTAGATCATTAGGTTGATTAGGGACAGGCTGCCAATGAAAGCAAGAGTAAATGTAATTAGCTGAAGCTCTTGGCAAGCGACGATTATCACCGCCGCCACCTGCTCTTGTCAAGAAATCATATTCAGAAGTAAACAAAAGAAGTGATATTAATAAAATCTAAATAAGAGTTGCTGCTGCTTTTCAGGGTCACTGGGAATGTTCATAGAGAGCAAAGGGATGAAGTTTGATTCTAAACTTTCTAAACACCATTTCTTCTAGACTGGTAAGTAAACAGCTGTTAATGCTAACATTGTGGAGAAGGGGCTCTTATAGTAGTGTTGGACCCCACAGCTTTCTGGTGCTATGTTGCCCCCTAATGTTTGGAGTATGAATTCCTCAGGCCATCTTACAAATTTGCTCCTCTAAAGCAGAAGGAAAGGGAAAGTCATTCAGGCCTCAGCTCCTCTCTCACTAAAAGCTGCTAAATCAGAACAGAACAGTCTTTTTAATGGTCAAGATAACAGAAACACTATACAGTAGAGTCACATTATTATGACCACAAGCTAATATCAAGAGTTACTGCTGTGTACAGCACGGACAGCAGCTAGACGGGCTGGCATTGACTCAGTAAGGTCCTGGTAGGTCCACATGTGTTCAGAGCCACGCTGACTGCAGTGCATCCCACAGCTGCTGGACGGCGCATGGGGGAGAAGCCATAGAACAAACATGACAATCCAGGTGGTCCCACAGATGCTCAATTGAGGTAAACAGTCGGGGAATTATGGGTCGGTGGTAGTGCTTGGAAGTCTTGGGCAGCTCTTTCAACCAGTGTTGGGCATTTCTAGCTGTGGGGCAGTATCGCATTGTCCTGCTGGAAGATCCCATCTGTCCCAGGGAAGACAATCAGCCTGTATGGGTGTATGTGATCTGCAAGGACCTAAATCGGTTGACAGTGTCTTCCACATGGATGAGTGGGCTGAGATGCCACAAAAACATTCCTAAAACCATAACACTGCCACCTACGCACTGCTGCCATCGAAAGTAGGAAGTGGTCATAATAATGTGACTCGAAAATAAAATGTATGTAAGTGTATACTCCAAATAAAATGACCAATAGCTAAAATCTAATGGGTGTTATTATTATTATTGTTATTGTTATTGTTATTGTTATTGTTATTATTATTATACCCAATACATATATAGTGAGCAATACTCTATACATTTATAATAACACGAGATACTTATCTTAAAATAACTCATGGGTATTTTATTATTGTTATTGTTATTATACCCTGTATATGAGCAATACACTATAATATGAAATATTATAATAACAAAATATTTATAACAACATGAGATACTCTGACTTTAATAAAATGGCTAATGTCTTATATCTGAAAAGAACTAATGGGCATTATTATTATTATTATTATTATTATTATTATTATTATTATTATTATCTTCCCCTGTATGTGTGTGCAAAATGAAAATGAGCAATAAATAATAAAAATGGAATAAGACCCATTGCTGTCATAAGGAAAAATGATATTTCTGGTCCAGTTCTCTTCGACCACTCATCACGCAATGTAAACAGCAGCTGACGTTTTGGAACGGCATATAAAAGCTAGAAAGAGTTTTTATGTGACACCAGTGGTATTTTATTCATGTGGAAATGAGACACGCACTTCCATTTAACAAACTCAATGCATTACATTTTACTGTGTATCTGTGATTCAGCCAGACTCTTTCTCGGGGTCTGTCATTAGGCTGACCTTTCAATGAATGAATGTTTGTTTAGTTCTTCCATCAAAAGCTGAATGTGACAAACTCAGCCCACCAACATACACGTGCAGCGCGATAAGACACATTAACAACACAACACAACGGACCTGACGCACAAGCTGCATTCAGAGCTGGAGAGGGGCGAGAGACCTAACCACAGAGAGAGAGAGAGACTAGAAAAAAAGAAAAAGAAAATTGCTAAAAGAGAGATGGAGAGAGACAAAGAGGGACAAAAGGAGAAAGGAAAGCATGAGTGCAAGAGGAAGATTGTGAGGGGAAGAGACAGAGAAAGAACGACTGAAACAGAGGGAAAGGTAGAAATTGTGGATAGAGAAAGAGACAAGGAGGGGTACTGAAAGAGAGATCATGAAAGAGAGAAATGAAGAGACAGACTGGGAGAGAGAGAAGAAAAGTGGAAACTGAGTGAAAGAAGGAAAAATAGAGAGAGAGAAGTAGAGAGGGAAAGTTAGAAAGCTTGAGAGATAGAAAGAGAGAAAAAGAGAGTAAGAAAGAGGGGGATACAGAAAGAGAGTGAGACAGGAAAAAAGAAACAGAAGAGATAAAGTAGCAGATGGAGAAGAAGAGAGGAGGAAAAAGACAAAAAGAGAGAAAGAGAAGTATAGCGTGCTTATTCGTAAGCAGCATGTTACCAGCAGCTCTTTCATATTCTAATGAGGGATTAGAGGAAACGAGTGGAGCGCGTGCTGCTTCAGAGAGACAAAGGAGAGGACAGAGTGAGCGAGTGACAGCACAGAGAAAAGAATGGAGAAACACTTTCTTGGCTGGAGGAGAGGAAGGGGACCAGGTCATCATCACATCACAGAGAAAAGAAAAGCGGCCTTACCTGTACATTTGCATATACCACATCACGGAAAACTGAATTCCCATTAGATTTTAAACGAAAGAGTGAATGAACTATAGACATCGTTCAGTGTTAAAATGCACCAT
This sequence comes from Megaleporinus macrocephalus, assembly GCA_021613375.1. Taxonomy (NCBI): domain Eukaryota; kingdom Metazoa; phylum Chordata; class Actinopteri; order Characiformes; family Anostomidae; genus Megaleporinus; species Megaleporinus macrocephalus. Next base: position 12,154,170 of record CM038719.1, read on the forward strand.
TCATGAGGAGATCTGGGGACCTTAGTGGATAATTAAACTGCTGATATATCTGATTGACTTTCCTACCAGTAATTAAAATCCAGGATGGGACTGAAGGTCTAGAATTAAGTTTTTTTTTTTACCCTCATTCATACAGAACAAATATTAGTGGTGTAGCTTTAAACCTCCTCTTCAAAATCTCCTATTTCTATTGGGGTGGAGAGTGTATAACAATTTATTGTGTTTTATGAAATTACCAATAATAGGGACAAGGCAAACTAACTTTACTTCACAAAAAATAATGCTGAGCTCATCAGTAGTGGCATACATATACATACCATCGTCCTGGCAGTGATGTCACTTGAGGTGTAGTAACCCTAACCCCAACCCTAAAACTTAGGAAATTATGCATCTGTTACATGACCATGTTAGCCAACAACGTTTCTGAAATGAAAACCTGGGACATTTCCAGCTTGGTGGTCAATATGACATGATAGTATCCAATGTTTTTATCTGTGGAATAAAAAAGGGAGATCAGTTGTGGTTTCTTGTATTTTGACCATATTAAATTATGTTGAATGTACTTATAAAACTGTGTAGTGAGTCGGAAAATCATGTGAAGCTATTGGAATAACACAATAAAAAAAAAAAAGGAATAAAACGCAATAAGAATCTCAAAAGTTACAAAGTGTAGTAGTTTTTGGCAGGAATGAGGCAGCGATACATTTACCACAAAAGATTCAGTGGTCGTATAAGCCTATAACTCTTATAATAAATAATTGGTAGCGAAAATTGACCCATGGCTACAGAAAAAAGACCCGTGGCAAAATTGCCAGACCCTAAACACACCCATGGGCTAGTTCCAGTCTTGGAGAGACAGCGACGGCTACTAACAACATATGCCACATGTCATTGTGTATATATATATATATATATATATATATATATATATATATATATATATATATATATATATATATATATATATTTATTTATTTTTTTTTTTTTTTTTTTTTTTTTTTTTTTTGGTATGAATGAATATTATGGTATTCATTCATATGGTACACATTCAAGCAGACTGTATATATGTACGAATCAGAGCTTCAGACATTTGTGGTGATGTGACTCTTGAGTTTTACACAGCAGTGTTCTCTAGGCCAGAGGATGATAGAAATGGTAACTAAGCAGCTCTGTTGGTCCAAACAAGCATATTGCGAGACGTCTGTGTGTCTGCTCTGCTGCCAGGTCTGCTTCATAGGACCTAGCGATGGGCTTTTAATTCAAAGGGAATATAAAAATCAGGAATATTTCCAAACACAAACAGGCCACCAAAAGCAGGAACATCTGGTAACCCTAGTCCAGGTATCTATAACAATACAGCAGTTGGTGAGGGCGTGTAACCCCTTCCTTTGAATTTGTACAAACGTCACACATGCACAAGCGCACACTCGCACCTTCACACACCTGTTTGTTAGTTGGGCGCTGGCTGAAACACTGATTGCACTGCGCAGATGTGAAATTATCCCATTTGGGCCAATTTCACCTCTTTTCCTTGCTGTTATTGGCCATGAGAACAAAGTGGCACACATATACATGAAACATCATTCTCTTCCCCCTCTCTCTCTCTCTCTTTCTCTCTCTCTTTCCCTCTCCCTCTCTCTCTGTCAGCCTGGTCATTAATATGCTTCCCAGAGAAGAAAATGGCAGGCTATTACCTATTGAATGGAGAGAGAAAAAGAAACAAGATTGACAGGGTGTTTTTCATACGCTGCGGGAGAGAGAAAAAGAGGGAGTCAGGAAAAGAGACAAGGCACACAGGGATGTGCAGGAGGGAGTGTGATGTGAGGGGTGAAAAAGAATGAACGAGGAAGATAAATAGAGTGATAGTGGCAGAGTTCTTGCTTTAAACCCCCCTTTCTTTCTCCCCCTCTCTGTAGTCTAGGTTTTTTTTCGCCCTATACTGCACCACATACAGCACTAGTGTGGTCAGAGGAGTGAAACCAGGAAGAGTATGTGCATCCCTCGTCTAACAGCGAGCTCTAGGAGGAACAATACTGCAAACAGAGGCCTCAGATTAGCTTTGCCTAACACCCCTGCTTCCACTGCTGCTTCACAATTCTATTATTGCTCAGGAACTTCCACAGGCTCTGGAGTATCAGATAGATCTCTCCATTTGTTTCTGAGCCATTCTAAGTTACATGAGAGAGCAGTGTTGCTTTTTCTTGTTTCTGCCTTTTACAGAATCCATCTCCATCCCTTCCTCGCCCCACTGTGTTTTCTTAAGAGAAACAAGTTAATTCATTAAAAATACACAGATATAGATTTAGCCTTGTCTTTCTAGCTTATTCTCCTTGCTCGGCCTCGTCTCTCAAAACTAGAGGTGGGCGATACGGCAAAATATAGTATATTATATAGATACGTCAATACATTTTCACTGTACATGAAATAATCTAATATTTTTTTTTTCCAAAAGTCTGATCAGCTTGAACATAATAACCAGTAGTGCTACATCATATAAATACATTAATTTTATTGTATATACTGTAAACTCAAAAACAAATTTTGGTCAGCGTTCTACAAGCACACAAAGGCGGGGTACACCATGAACAGTTCGCCATTCCATCGCATGGCCAACACTCACTCACTCACTCACACCTACAGGCAGTTTAGAGCGACCAATCGACCTATCATGCATGTGTTTGGACAGTGGGAGGAAACCGGAGTACCCGGAAGAAACCCACTCAAGCACAGGGAGAACATGCACACTCCACTGGACCGGGAATCGAACCCGAATTGTCTTGCTGTGAGCCAACAGTGGTAACCACTACAACACCATGCTAACTACTCAACCACTGTGCCGCCATATACATAATTTAGCCCTAGAAAAAAATGTATTGTCATATTGCCCAGCCCCAGTTTAACTAAACCCATTAAACACTATTACACAACTGAATCAAAACATATATATAAATAATAAGAACAAGTAATAACAGACTTGCGTATGTGGTGTTTGAGAATATATGATGCTATAAAAATAGCCAACACTGCACTATTTGGCTAAAACCAGAAGTAGCAGATGCCTTAAAGTCTAACCCCACCCAATGTAGTAAAGGCCAATTCCACTCATTAGCAAAACCTCCCCTAGTCTGTCTCAAATGCTCCGCCCACACGTAGACGGAGAATCTGATATCTTTAGTGCGTAAACTTGGCCATGCTGTCAGGATTCTGCTGGTTGCATTCTAAATAGCTATCTGCTCTTCCACCTATACACACTGCTGAGTATTGTTTGCTTGGGTCAGATGTGAAATCAGAGCTTGATTGCTCCAGCCAGGCTTACTTTAATGATCTCTAATATTGTGGTAGGAACTGGTTGGCAGCATTCATACTGACTGTATGCTGACCCACACCCTAGTAAACATTAGTTACACTACTCATTGTCCACTCTAACATCATATCATGGAATCTGTCTGTACAATGGAAAAGCGTTTTCTGAAAGGTTTTGTGGAAACTAAGCTCTAACAGAACAAGTTTGTTAGTCCGGTGTCTGCAATGTGCATCCATCAATTATTGGTGGTGGGAACTTGTGAAGGAGCACTGATGGGAGGGGTGTACTTGTGTTGCTGACGAGTACAAATATCAACAATTGTTACCCAGAATCATTAAGAGTGCCTTTAACTTCCGTTAAGTTAAGAAAGCATTTTCATTCCCTAGAAGGGTCTAGAAGAGGCCAGTCTGCTGCTTGGTTAGCGCTGAGAGCAGGGGTTCTTCCTTGTTGCCTCTTACACAAAAAAGCTTTTGTCTTTAAAGTCTTTTGCAATATTGTCCATGTCTTCTTTGCTGACGCTACAATTTCCTTTCTCGAGTCAAACCATGAAGCAAAACCCTATCACACTTCAACACAGCTCAACACGCTTCACAGAGCACGCTAACGGCTAATTCTGTAGTATCGGGTTGCCAGTTTGTTTCAAAATCCACCAAAATGTACTAAATATGCTCTATGAATCGAATGTCAGCATTTCATTCCTAATGTTAAGTAACACATCAGTAATAAAGTATGACGCCAATAATCAATTTCTTTAGGAAATCTTCAGACTGTATTAAAGTCACCACTAGATGGAACTGGCAGTCTTATGTGTATAATTGTCCAAGCAACAAAAGAAGAATGCAAAGTTCTCAAACCTGTTTTAAAACATGCTTATGTGTCCAGGCTACACCAAACAGATCACAGACCATTCCAGTTTCCAGCTACTGCAGAAATACGTTGAGTCAGTAATGCGGAGTAAACCGGATAATCTGCCTTTAAGTGTGTTTACATGCACATAATAATCCCATAACTGCATCAGATTTTGTCAGTAATCCATTCACCACATTTGCATGCATTTAAGTAATCAGATAACAGGGGAACTCTGGGTCTACATGAGTTAGGCAGTAATCAGATTTCTGCTTTGCAATCAGCCAATGAACCCACAGAATTAGACATGATGTGAAAGTGTAAGGTAATGGCTATTTTGAAAAAAATCATCACTTTACCTGACATGATCTAGAAGATACAGGGGTTGGACAATGAAACTGAAACACCTGGTTTTAGACCACAATAATTTATTAGTATGGTGTAGGGCCTCATTTTGCGGCCAATACAGCGTCAATTTGTCAAGTCCTGCACAGTGGTCAGAGGGATTTTAAGCCATTCTTCTTGCAGGACAGTGGTCAGGTCACTACGTGATGCTGGTGGAGGAAAACGTTTCCTGACTCGCTCCTCCAAAACACCCCAAATTGGCTCAATAATATTTAGATCTGGTGACTGTGCAGGTCATGGGAGATGTTCAACTTCACTTTCATGTTCATCAAACCAATCTGTCACCAGTCTTGCTGTGTGTATGGGTGCATTGTCATCCTGATACACGGCACCGCCTTCAGGATACAATGTTTGAACCACTGGATGCACATGGTCCTCCAGAATGGTTTGGTAGTCCTTGGCAGTGACGCGCCCATCTAGCACAAGTATTGGGTCATGGGAATGCCATGATATGGCAGCCCAAACCATCACCGATCCACCCCCATGCTTCACTCTGGGCATGCAACAGTCTGGGTGGTACTGGGTGGTTTGGGGCTTCTCCACATCGTAACTCTCCCGGATGTGGGGAAAACAGTAAAGGTGGGCTCATCAGAGAACAATACATGTTTCACATTGTCCACAGCCCAAGATTTGCGCTCCTTGCTCCATTGAAACCGACGTTTGGCATTGGCACGAGTGACCAAATGTTTGGCTATAGCAGCCCGGCCGTGTATATTAACCCTGTGGAGCTCCTGATGGACAGTTCTGGTGGAAACAGGAGAGCTGAGGTGCACATTTAATTCTGCCGTGATTTGGGCAGTCGTGGTTTTATGTTTTTTGGGTACAATCCGGGTTAGAACCCAACATCCCTTTCAGACAGCTTCCTCTTGCGTCCACAGTTAATCCTGTTGGATGTGGTTGGTCCTTCTTGGTGGTATGCTGACATTACCCTGGATACCGTGGCTCTTGATACATCACAAAGACTTGCTGTCCTGGTCACAGATGCGCCAGCAAGACGTGCACCAACAATCTGTCCTCTTTTAAACTCTGGTATGTCCCAGAATGTTGTGTTATTGCAATATTTTGAGCTAAACTGTGCTCTTACCCAAATAACTGAACTTCACACTCTGCTCTTACTGGTGCAATGTGCAATTAATGAAGATTGGCCAACAGACTGGTCCAATTTAGCCATGAAACCTCCCACACTAACATGACAGGTGTTTTAGTTTAATTGTCCAACCCCTGTATATTCAAATCCTTCATTTCTGCTGTGTTAAACACTCCTTGTTATCTACTGTTTTTGCACATATGCAGACTGAGAACACTGAAAGAAATCAGAGTAAGGTTACATAAAAACCTCATTACTGAATCCAAATCCATCTCCCATTATCATATATCTAAATTGATTTCTACACCTCATTAGATTACTGCAGAAATGAAACACATGTAAACTCACTCTGGCAACAACCTCCTCTCAACAGAAGAACAATGCAGGAACAATGCTAACTGGCAGCTTCTAGTATTAGTCAGCTACATAAGCCCGGGCAAAACTAAATACCAAGCATGTCTTGAACTATTTGACTGAATTTGGAGGAAGGGGGGCGTTGAATTCTATTAGTTTGGGCCAAACTATCGCTTTAAGAGATTTACTGTGTGCTCTGGATGTCCTTGCCAGTGTGTGCGTTCGTGTGTAATGTGTTTGCTGTGGGTGCTGATGAGGCACTGATCCGTACAGCACTACACTGACCCCAGCGTGGCCCTCTGTGCAAACCTCAGGCCTATTCTCTCTCTCTCTCATTGCTCTCCTCTCGTCTCTCATTATAACTCACATTATAACTCGTATATCGCTAACAGTGAAATTCCACAATATGACATGCACATACATTTTGTGTCTGTTTCATTTGTACCCCTCTTTAGCCTGGAACTTCACTAACAAGCCGTTCTGCATACTCTGCTGTTCTTAATTATAAAAACATTCCAAAATTAGAAATGGCCCAAAAAGTACTTGATTATAAACAGAATATTTGACTTACAGTAAAAGTTATTAAGATATTTTATTTCATAATACACAAACACATGAAAAGTACATCTGTTCAGACATCAGAAGACATTAAAATAGAGAACAACAACAAATACATTCTCCACACACCTTCAAGAGATTCTTGGCTGTTTGCTGTTTAGGGAGAGTCCATTGACCGCCAGGCATTCTGCCATACATCCAGCATAAAGCAGAAGAAGCTAGTAAAAGCTCTAATGTTATAGTATAGTGGGTAAATGAAAAGGACTGATGACCACTCCTGTGGGAAAAGAATGCTTCTGTGTTGTGATCACTGAAGGAGGTAAGGCCATATAATTAAATGTCTGTATGTTTTCTAGTCATCAGCAGTCAAATTGGCTCTAAACATTATAGACCACCTGTCGTAACACTGCCTCACTGCTTCAATGTAGCGGACAGTATATACCCGTGTATCACTGCTGTCGGAACAAAGCCTTGTTTCTCTATTTTCAGATGTTGATATGATTAGAAAATACCTGCTGCCTATACATTGTGAGGACATTTCATGATGAATGGATTAAAAGAGAAAGTCTGACTTACAGTAAAAGTAAAGTGCCTTTGCATGTTTTTCCCAAAATTTGCTGGTGTTCACTGTATTTTGTCTCCTAGCGGGCGTAACAGATACCTTCCCCCAGATATTGAACAATTTCTGAACAGCATACTAACAAATGGATTCTGCTGAGGAATCACTCAACCACCAATCTTTGTGTGGGAGGTTAAACTTTGACTCCATGTGCTACCTATTCTCGGGAGGAGAAAGAAAATAAAAGCAATGAGGAAAGTGAAATCCTGTAGGCTCATTAAAGGAGTGAGTATAATAACAACTACTTCGTTTTGAAGATCTTTTGAAATAATGGCTGTATCACCGTCAGTCCTTTGAAGGTTAAAGGCTAAACTACTCAAATACAACCCACTAGAAACCTGCTTGTCTGTATAAGGCTTTTGACTCACCCTACAAATTGCAAGCTACTGAGTTGGGGATGCCTTACAATGCAAAGTATGTAACCCTCATCATCCCTGCATGTATGTGAAACTCATGCTATCTTACAACTTGATAATCTTAATTTTTGAGACCTTTTTAATAAAATATTGCACAACAGCGACACCCAATGGCCAAAGTGGAGTAACACAGTAAAAAAGATGATGAACAAGCTACACGCTCAGCATCTTGCTGTGCCAAAGTAGCTGGAGTGGTATCAGTGCTGTTACAGCTCAACGCCAACCCTCTCAGACTGAGCCAGAGCTGTGTGAGTGGACACACTCACTCTAGGTCCAGGTCAGGAAAGCGGTTGGACACATACTCAACAAAGTCGAACTCCTCCACGTCAAACTCCACCTCCTTCCACTGCTTGGCTGTGCGGCTGCCCTGAGGACTCTTCATTGAAAAGCTCTTGATTCCTAGGCAGGGTAGTACCACCACCTTTCTTAATTTGACCTCCATCCCCCATTTCTGACCAGAGACAGAAGAAAAAAAATAAAGAGGACAATCAGTCATTGGCCTTCGTGATCCTTGGGGTTGTAATGTATAAAGGTAATTTATCGTTATCTGTCAAATGCCGTTTTATCCAAAACACCCATCATATGTGTGCACGTTGTAGGTTTGCAGCTATTGACTGCAGTTGACGTAGAATTTTTCAGCTACACGCTACAATATCCTAAACGGGAAGAGACCACTATAGGACCATATTAGCTGACACCAGCAGAGCCGTGGTCTATTAGTGGGTGCTGGTATCGGATAGCCTGTAATATCAAACCCACAAGGTTCACCTGGTCATGTCGTCATTCTTTCTGAAAATCACTGTCACTTTCTGGAGTAAACCACAACATTCCACACACCATAAATCTATATGTCACAAGATCCCTTAAAATTTTTAAAACACTTTCCTGCTTATGCTTTCTTTTGACCCACACAGGATTCTGTGACTTAGAGGTCTTAAGGCCCCTTACACAGAACACGCATCGTCCAAATATTGGAAAGCATTAGTTTTAATGGAGATACACACACACACACACACTGGCCCTCTGAGAACTGTTCTGATACTAAACATGATGAGGGATGCTGAAAGATTCATTTCATATAACTTATACAAGTAGACTAGAAAAATGAATCTGAACCTGGTGTGTATCGGCTCTCCCAGCTGACATTCTATAGACGCTGGCATTCTCTGACACACGCTACACCATTTAACAAGTTTTTTATAGCATTTTTGAACAAGAACAGTGATTAACAAGTGAAACCCAATACATCTGAACATGCATATACTATATCTCGGGTTTAGATTATTATTTGCCCTTGCTATCTGTTACAACCCCTGTTGTAATTTTTGGCAGCTCTGCTGTTTGTCTGTTTTCTTTCTGTTCTCTTGTTCCAGATGTGAATGTCTGTGACGCCCTCCTTGTTCCTGATTGGTTACCTGGTTCTCCGCGTTCTTTTAAAAGCAAAGTCAAGTTCAGTGGTTACCAGACTGCTGTCTCAGTTCTTCTGATTTTGTGATTTTCTGCCTTTGACTGTTACACGTGTGCCTGACCTTAGCTCGTTCTGGGACTATGTCTGTCTATGTCTGTATTGCTCCTGTCGCTCGGTTTGCTGATTGTAAATAAACTGTAAATATACACTGGTTCCTGTACAGACTGTGGGTGGTGTGTATTTGGGTGTTTGACGCCATTTGGGTTTGCGTTCACTTTTTCTCCTGGACATCACTGGTAAGGGAGTTAGGGAAGATCTGTGTCTTTTTGTTTCACTTTATTTTGGGAAGGTAAGGTAGTCTCTTTCTCTCAGCTAGAGCTCTTTTGTTTGTTGTGTTGGCCTTGTCGACTCCTGAAGTTTAAACACGCTGCTCAATAAAAAGAAACTTAATGAGAAACGACAGTTGTCTCTTTTGCCTCTCTGCTCTGGTCTGACACTAGACCCGGCCGTAACATATCTAATTTCAGTATATTTAAAATGACTAATTATTAAAAGTATCATGGCAACGCTACCCCACACTAACCAGCAAGCTTTGTGAAACTTGCCAGTGAAGTTGCTTTGACAGTAGTGGCCTACAGTTAGAGTTGATAATGTTGGTATAAAATTATTTACAAGGATTTTTATGTTTAATAGTGCATTCACTTTCATGTGACATAGTTTAAAGGTGCAGGAGAATTTAAAGGTGCATAAATATTGCAATGTTCCCATTTAGAATCTTTTTGTGTACCACAGGGAGTAACAGCAGTGATTTTTCTAAAACATCACTGATTTTTTTGGTTTTTTTTTTTTTTTTTAGAGAAAAACTGCTTAGATCTGGATTACCTAATCTGGTCATGACACCAACTAGAGACTTCAGAGGTCTACAAACTGACAACTGCACACACATTCATGCACACACAAACACAAACTTTACCAGTCCACAGGCAGCACAGTTGATGACACGACCAGGCTCCCAATCTTCAAACGTCCGCTCTATAGGAACCTGTCCTCCTAAGTTATAGTATTTTCTGTAAAACACATACCACAGCGTATTGTTAAGTCACATGAGTTGTTTGTATACTTCAAATGTTGTATTGTTAGACAGACAGACAGACAGTCAGACAGTCAGACAGACAGACAGACAGACAGACAGACAGACAGACAAAAACCCTGAATAGTAAAACAAGGTATTAAATAACAGCTACAAATAATACTGGGTTGCCACAAGGAAAAGCTTGGAGGAGCCATAACCAATTTCCAGATATTTAGCTAATCTTTTTGGTTTGTGTGTGTGTGAGTGTGAGTGTGAGTGTGAGTGTGAGTGTGAGTGTGAGAGAGAGAGAGAGAGAGAGAGAGAGATGTGAGTATGCCTATGGGAAGTAGGCCTGTGTAGGTGTGGTTGAAATGGTGGCACATAGTCTTGTACACAACCTCACACAAACCTTCTCCAACAGCAATGGGCTGTGTGATTCATCTGTTTGTTTTTTGTTTGTTTGTTTTTTTGGTGTATGTAGTCTTAAGTAGTTAAGACCTTTAATCGTCTGGACATTCCAGTCACCAGGGTTAAATAAACACACTCACATATGTGAAACCACTACTAAAACTACTACAATAGTATTAATACTACCTGATAATGATGATGGTGAAATAATAATAATAACGCATTAGATAATGTTCTGAACCATTTTGTGTAATAACTCTGTGAGAGAGCTCTAAAAAGCCCTTAGACGTCTGCTTTCCAGTTTCTCCAGAACAGCCCATTTTACATCAAAGCCTTCTGAATGACAGTGTGTAAACTTGTTGGAACCCCTCTTTTCATTTCTCTCAGTGAGACTGATGAGCGAGTCACTTACTTAAAGTCAGGGTTGACGTTCACGTGTTGTGTGTCGTTCACAACCTTTATGTCGTCCCCATGGGCTACAGGAGTGAAGCAGCTTCTGCAGAGGAACTGCACCTGGGCCGGATCGAACCGCTTCCTCCTCTCGTCTTTCTGCCTGCTGGCCAAAAGCCGCTCCATCACAGCAGACCTCTGCAGCTCGTACACCTGCCACCAGCACAGCACATGAGGAGAGTCACAACCTAAACAAGATGCCACACTGACCAAACGATTACAACTGGACCACCATCATGCCCATGTCCAGCATGTATTACCACCTGATAGAGACACATAGTTACTTCTCACCATCATAAAGTTATGACAGATAGATGATAAGAAATGTCAACATATGGACAGTCCATAATTTTTATATGGAGCCCATTATTATTATTATTATCATCTGAGTAATAAGACATCCTGTCGGTGGTTTAAATGGCATTCATTACTGATTAGCTGATAAAGCTGAGGAACATAATGCTGGAGAATCCAAAATGAGAGAAGTAACCACAAAGACCTGAGGTAATGATTTAGGTATGATGATTTAAGATTATAAGCTTCCATTATCTGTTAGCTCAATTACACTCACAGCTACTGCAAAACCAATGAAACAGTGAACATGGGAGGCCAAACATGTCCTGGCTAAATGTGAATTATATAAATCCTATTCTTGGTCAAACCATCTCTCTAACACTTCTCCAAAAGTAAGCTTTTTCATGTCGCTGCTGTCGACAAAACTTTGTATCTCAGTTCTTGTTGTTTTGCAGTTTATTTGGAATATTTAAAAGCACCCGTTCGATTTTACATCAAATGTAAATTTTATGGTAAATGTTCCAAATGAAATGGCCCAAACTGACTCTGAGATAAAGTCTGGTTACATTGATTTACATTAGAAGTGAAGTTTTCTTCTTCTGCTATGGCTTTATCATTTTGGAAATTCAAGATTTTGTTCTGCCCGCAGCTATATGACAACAGCAACCATTTGTAGATAAACTGGAGATCTGTGGTTCCCCATCCTGGTCCTGGATCACCCGAGCCATGCACAATTTAGTGTTTTCCTGCCAAAAGACATCCACTCAGGAAGGGCTTGTTAATTAACTGATTAGTTGGACCAGGTGTGCTGGGAGAGGGCCAGCACTAAAATGTGCAGGGCAGGGGGTCCTCCAGGACCAAAGTTGGGAACTATTGGTATAAAGGACTATAAAGGAGTAAATAAAACATTAAATGAGAGCTACAGTTTCAGGTTGAAGGATCAGACCTTCCTGCGGAACTCTCTGGGCTCCATGCTCTGTACTTGGGCGACTGCTCTTCCGGTCAGCTCTTCCAGGTACTCGTTGGTCTTTTCCCTGCGCATCTCCCGCCCACCTGCCTGCGCCACCACTGAATACACGCTGTTCTTGGCCCGGGCCCGCCCGCTGGCCTGCTGCTGAGCGATCTCATTGGTCAGCAGCCCATAGCGCACCACCACGTTGCATTCGGGGATGTCAAGGCCTTCCTCGGCCACACTGGTGGAGATGAGGAGGTTGAGGTCTCCTTTTCTGAATTTCCGGATTGTTTCTTTTTGACCGCTCTACAGAAAACAATACAACTTTTGTTATTCTCACATTGTTAAATAAAAAACATGAAATCTGCTGGTTCATGCTTGCTTCAGTCTACAGCCAAAAGTTTTGAGAATGGCATAAATTTTGGTTTTACAAAGTTTGCTGCCTCAGTTTTCTTGTTTATAACCTGTTGTCAGATGTTTATGTGGTATAATGAAGTACAATTATAAGCATTTCATATGCATGTTAACATTTTACTGACAAATTTGCTTAAACTGCCCGAGTTGTTGAACAAAGTGTTGAAAAACAGTGTTGACCCTTCTTCCTAAAGACTTCTGCAATTCGCCTCAGCATGCTGTCATGCAGCTTCTGGGCAAAATCTTGAATGATGGCAACCCATTCTTGCCTAATCAGTTGATCACAGTTTCTGGGTTTTTGTTTGTCCACTTTTTGAGGACTGACCACAGGTCAAAGGTGTCAAAAGTATTCACATTCATTACTCAGGTAGAAGTATAGATACTAGGGTTTAAAATACTTCTGTAAAAGCTGAAATATCAACTCAAGATTTTTACTCCAGTAAAAGTGTAAAATTACTGCTTTCAAAACTACTTAAAGTAGAAAAGTAAAAGTAATGTAAGGGGAAAAATTCCATTAAGGACAAAAGCTTGGGCCGCATCACAGGGGTCTATAGTGCACTAGCCCACCTAATAATATAATAAAGTTATTATAATGTTATATAAAAATATTAGTGTTTATAATTTGGGATGCGCTAGGCTTCCTGTTTCAGCTGCATATACGCCCATTCAAAATGAATGTATTTTAGGACAATGTAAATATATGAAAGAAGCATATCTGTTACTACTGAGCATTAACATGTGTTTCATGGAGTAGAAGATATGATGACTAGTTGTCTATAAGTATTGTAATAGTGTAAAAAGTCAAACTTCTAAGACATGTTATCAATAATCTTTACTGGAATGTAAAAGTACATGAATGAAAACAAGCTGTAATTGAAATAGGAGTAACGAGGCTATGTTTAAAATGTAAGGAGTAGAACGTAAAGGTAATGGAGTGTAAATGTAAGGAGTAGAAGTAGGGTCAGGTAAAAAATAATTACTCCAGTAAATCTCTACTTAAGTAAGGTAACGAAGTGTTGTTTCGTTACTTGACACCTCTGCCAAGGGTTCTTAATAGGATTGAGATCTGGAGAGTTTCCTGGCCATGGACCCAAAATTTTAAGCCACTTGGTTATCATGTTTTCCTTGTGCCATGGTGCTCCATAATGCTGGAAAAAGCATTGATCTCCAAATTACTATTAAATCATTGGAAGAAGTTGCTTTGATACCATTTCTAGAACTGAGGTAACTGTGAAAACCAACATTTGTGGCATTCTCAAAACATTTGGCCATGAATGTACACTGTATAAGTAACAACAGAATAAATTAATTATTAATAAGAGATATGATTGCAAGCTATTGGTCAGTACCGTACTCCTTCTTTATTATTCTCAAAAATACAGATGTGCCTGACTATCACACTAATTTGGTCTATATGCAGAATATTGTTGGGTACTGAAAGCCAGGGTTCTACCTGTGTCATGTGATTGGCCCCGATCCCAGCCCCAGTGAGGATGGCAGCTTTAATTTTGGCACGCTGCAGTTCTGGGTTGGCAGAGACCCAATCGAACAAGCAACGTGTGCCCTCTCGTGTTTTGGAGAATAGGATGCCGCGTGAATTTGTGTCCTGAAACTGTTCCAGCAGGGTGCGCTGCAGCTGGGCCAATTTGGGGTTCTCGTTTTGAGTTTCTGAAGCCAACAGTCTCAGTTCCACTTGGTTCTCTGGGTGAGGAAGAACATCATTCAGAGTTTATAAACAACCTGTGGAATTCCCCTTTAAGGCTAACACAACCTCAAAGCAGCAAACACCACTTGCACGTTCTTACCTTCAAAGAGAGCCGAGAGGAAGAGGTCAGTGGCGTCCAGTGTGATTACGCTCTTCATGAGGTAGAACTCCTCCAGGAGCCGCAGGGCGTCCACCATGCGCACAGTGTCGTTAATGAGAAGCGCGTCATTATACTTCCTGAGGTGAAGGGCGCACTGAGCCAACAGCCTGTTCTCTTCCCGAACACCTGCAAACATCATGCATACACCTGAGACAACGTCCTCCCATTTCACTGTTATTACTCTCACAAGAGTAAGCAGAGACATCAGTAAAGCTGAGCTGGTGTCTCAGTAAAATATATATATATATATATATATATATATATATCAAAAACCTGGAGCCTGCTTTCTGCCACCATTGCAGCACCACTGAAGGTGGTACTAGAAGCTTAAAACAAGAAGCTGAACTGGTAGACTGAGGCACCAGCATGGAACTGCTGCGAGGTGAAATTGGGAAACTCAAACAAGAAGTTGAGGCACTAGAATGTAACTGCTGCACAACTTAAGGTGGAACAGAAAACCTTTTATGGTTTATAGGCATGAAAAGCAGTAGCGACCCGTGACCCTTAAGCCTCGGCCCTCTCCCCCAACCCCCGTCTGAAAAAAAAATATATATACTGTTTCCTCTCCAAATAAACTGCAAGTCAATAAACAAAAAATGAGATGACAGAAATGCAACAAACAATAACATCTGTACAACATAGACAACTTCTTAAGCTAAATAAGGTTCCTCCCCCTTATAAATAACCGAACATCACAGAGCTCCGTTTGCGCTTTAGAGGATTATGTAGACAAGGCGCCTGAGAGTATGGGGTCACATTCATTTCAATACTCAAGTGTTTTTTCCTTCTTTAACGCTTTTTTGCGCTCGAGTTTTCAGAGGGGGTGGGTTTGACAGTTTGGGGGGGACATGGGCTTCCATCGTGACTCAGCAAACTAGGTAGCGGAGGTAGCCTAGCGCTAGCTAATTGTTTCGCCAGCTAGCATTGTCACAGCGGGTGGAAATTATCATACAATTAAGCCCGCCCACTTAGAGGGAAGATATGATTGGTCAGTTTTACTGTTATTTGAAATTGGTATTGCACTGAATTATAACTGCCTGGCCTTCTGTACATGAACAGCGGGACCACCAATCACCAACATTCTGCGGAGACATCACAGTCCTTATACGGGGAGACACAGACTTCCCTCACGCTCCAACACAGATTGAATAGACACGTTTGATTAATTTATTTTATTGTGTAATTGTTTATATGTTGATTGTTAAACTGTAAGTAGATAAAATAAAATTATACATATATAATATTTATATATGGGTGTGTGTTAAGAATATTTTAGGCCATGAAGGTTCCCCACTGCTAGAATGTAACAGCTGCACAAGCAGAACAGATAACCTTTTATGGTTAATAGGCATTAAAAAGTAATAAGCTCAGTTTCTGCTGGACAGGTGGGCAACATTAACTTCTTTTGGCTGTTTCACAGAACCAATAGATCAGTGCTGTTTTGTCCCACTGCCTAATGTTTGTGATAGTAACTGGTTTTAGCATTGCAGCAGCCACTGCAGCAACAGTTTACTAACCCATAATCTTGCTGAGGTTGGTTACATTACTTGCTGTGTAGTTTTTAGCTTTAACGGTATATCATAGCATTTGTCGGTACGATGGGTGAAGGGTTTTTCCAGGGGTCTGAAGAAGCACTAAGGGGAGGGGTGCATATGTCTTGCTGTTGAGTACAAATATCAACAATTGCTCTTCAGAACCACTAACTGTGCCTTTATCTTGTTAGACTTAATGTAATGTGTAACCTTTCTTCTCCAGTTCCACCACATCGTTTTCATACTCCTGAGTGCCCATCTCACGGAGCGTGACATCTGAAGCCATGTACCCATGAATCATCCTCATCATCTCCTTCAGATGGTTCCCAAAGGGGTCCTGAGAATGATTGAGATACCAAGGCAGGTTACAATAATTACGTTTAAAGGAACATTTATAAGAAAATAATATTCAATGGGGCCAAAATCAATTTGCCACAAGAACAGCTACAGATGCCTGCAAGGCAAACTTACGAAAAGCCGTGTGTCCACAATGTCGTACTTCTTCATGGGTCTGGGAACAACTTCTTTGAGCTCTGGCACATAATTCTTGGTGGACACAATAACAGAGTCCAGATTTGCACAGATCTGTACGAGAGAGTCAAGATTTAATCAGCAATACACAGACTATTGTAATGCATTCATGAAATCCACTCAGGGATTACTGGAGAACGAATCCATGCACATTTATAACCAAGGCCAAAGTGTAGACAAGTCTGATATATGTAAATGAGCTCTTTTTGATTGGCTGGCCTTGTAATGTGCCTTACTTGAAAAGAGGTCCTCATGACTTTAGTTTAAATGGGCAGGGCTGAAAGCTGTAAGGTGAAATGGGCGTCATTTCACCTCACAGTGCCATCAAATAGTCTTGAATAAATTGAATAAATAAATTGGTTTAACTGGTTTACTGAATAACTAAAGAAGCAATTGCTTTTTCTTGAGGGCCAGATAGTGTAGGACAGGGGTATTTAATTAGAGTTCAGTAAGGTCCAGTTAGAGGAGATTTCCTCAGGCCAAGGCCCGGACCATCATCATTTCTAACTTATGATTGTTATGATTCAGTGCCATATTCTGTATAGTGAAGTAGTCTAGTATCAGCATCTTATACCATCAGATACTGAAACACATACCGTTCAGTATATTTCAGTATATTTACTGTTTAAATCCTAAACTGAATAAATTATTTATAAAGCTCCAAATAAATGTTTTTTCTTCACTTCAATTAAAAACAAGGGCTACATTAAAAAAAATTGAGCGGTATTCTCCTAAACTAGACGAGCAAGTCCATTCCAGAACCGTTCCTGTTAAACAGTCAGACAAGAAAAGCTCCGGCGCTTAAAATAAACACAGTCAAAATGAAATCATTCTCAATAGTTTATCGGTTTGGGTCCGCATTGGACAATGTCTGGTCCGCCTATTAGTGACCCCTGGTGTAGGATAACTTTTCTTCCTTTTCTTCTAATCACTGCATTCATTTAGACCTTGTAAAGAAAAGGGTACATTTTGGAAATTTAACAGTGTTTAATTACAACTATAAACTCTTTTATATACAAAAGAAATGAATGAGAAAAGGATGTCTTTCCATTACAACGTGGCCCCGTCAAGTTACAGGCTGTTTGCAAATAACATCACACAACTGCTCTGCTATGTGAACTGCAGCTGGAGGGCAGCAAGTGATTTTCCACATAGGGAGCTCTAAGACAAACTCTCAAAACCTTGTTTATGGATGCTCAAAATCTCTTAAACTCACAAGGAGAAAACAAAAGGAGCTTTTATCGATAAATGACTTGCAAGTCTTCATCTGTGGTGAGGAGGAGGCTGAGGGAGCTTCCCGTTCAAGTTTCTTGTAGATGTTGTTTTAAATCCATCACTAGTTCACATTCACAGCATGTACAGAACATCTGTACGCAATACAACACTCACTCCTAACGACCACACAAGAGTGAAGATGGCGGTTTAATAATTCGCCTTTATTCCTGTTTTACTTTAAATGGTGCCTCAGGCGTCAGTATGTTGGAATACTTGCCTCAACATTTAAGGCGGAACAGGAAAACTGGTGAATAAAAAGCTGAACACCGGCATATGGTTGGCAGCAGCGAGTACTGTATTTGTAAATTGCTTAAAAATTAAAATTAAATTAAAAATAGTAAAGAATCTAATGCTGACTTTAAGTAAACAGTCGCAATGTTAATGCCATGAGGTGTCGTGGAGTGTAATGTTTGGACAATGAGTGTGTCTTCGTGAGTAGAAGGTCAGTTGGATGAGAAGGTAGTTCTTATATTTGCTGCCACAATAGCTGCTAATCTTGCAGTTCAGTTAAAATTGCTCTTCAGCACATCAGGATCACATGCAGCATATATTGTGATTTTCTTTTTATATATTTCTCTCGTAATATCGTCTAAACGAGTGCAGTTCAGGCTCCTCGCCTTCATCTCAAGCATTCAGTTTTTAACTTACTGTCTCCATCTGGCTTTCATCTGTCGTCGGAGTAACGTGAATAAAAAACCTGCTGAATGCTTTGTTAGACGACTAATGCTAATTTACTTATTTGCTTCTCTATATGCTTTTTACTATTGTTTATTTTCACAGGTCGGTACAATCATCCAAGACCATTCATTCCATCATTGTTTACTCAGGATCACTTTAGACATTGGTCCCACGCTACTACAACAACCCACCTGCAGTACATGATTGACGGCTCCCACCAGGGTTTTGGCTCCGCCGGTGCCCGGTGAGGCAGTGAGGCCTAGAATTTGAGGCAGATTCCTTTTTCCTTCAATCTTTCCCTTCACATAGCGCGCCATGATCTTATTATACACGCCATCCTTATGAGTGTGGTGGCACTCGTCTATGATCAGCAGTGTGAAGTCTGAATGCAGGGACAGAGAAAACATAGCACACAACAGAGTTATTAATTAATAAAAGATCAAAGTCCTAAACAGGTTTAGATTGCATAGAAACAAAGCCAACGTGATGAATGTAGCATGATAGGCTGGGCTGAAGGAAGTAAAAGACATTTCACAATGATGTAGTTTAGAAATTGCATAGGGGAAAAAATATTTACAATATAACATTAAAAATTTAATATGTTAATGTTTATCGTTGCTGTCCGATCAAAAACATGGCAACTTCACATAAGAGTCCAAAAACCTTCTTCACTTTCAATGTAAGTCAATGGAACCAGAAATCTTTTCGAGCTTTTTTGGAGCATTTCTATTGGTGATATTTACTTTTACACTAATATTTCTGCAGTTTAGAAGCATTTCATTTATTTCTATTGTTTTTTACCTCCCTTTATCTCTTAGATGTAAACAGGCTGGACTGTAACTATGCCTGAAAGACTGAACGACAGTGCAAAAGTTCGACCACCTGGACAGTCTGCATGTTTTGTTGATGTTCTAAAAGAAAATATTAGATAATTTACAAGAAACATATTGAAAAATGTCATTGTTCTGCTAATTTAAGTGTCCATGTCTGTTTGGTCTCACATACTGAAGAGAAAATAACAAATGATAAAGAATGTGTCTTTACTTTCAAACAGGCCACTTTTATGACTTTCCCTCCGGCGTTTATAAACAGTAACTGTGTGCAGGGATGTGTTCTCTATAGACAATGTGTTAAAGGTGCCAAAGAATTGAAAACTGTGTTTACACTGTCATAGTCAAATAAGGAGTTCAGTACATAGAACTGACGTACTAAGAACCTCAAACTTCGCCTTCACCTTCTGTCCCTCAGACTGTTTAACTCATCTCAGCACAGTAAAGAATACTCCTCTAACACTGTTATACTCCGGACCCCCATATCAGCTATCAGACACTGTTATACTCCGGACCCCTATATCAGCTATCAGACACTGTTATACTCCAGACCCCCATATCAGCTATCAGACACTGTTATACTCCAGACCCCCGTATCAGCTATCAGACACTGTTATACTCCGGACCCCCATATCAGCTATCAGACACTGTTATACTCCGGACCCCCATATCAGCTATCAGACACTGTTATACTCCGAACCCCCATATCAGCTATCAGACACTGTTATACTCCGGACCCCCATATCAGCTATCAGACACTGTTATACTCCGGACCCCTATATCAGCTATCAGACACAGTTATACTCCAAACCCCCATATCAGCTATCAGACACTGTTATACTCCGGACCCCTATATCAGCTATCAGACACTGTTATACTCCAGACCCCTATATCAGCTATCAGACACTGTTATACTCCAGACCCCTATATCAGCTATCAGACACTGTTATACTCCAGACCCCTATATCAGCTATCAGACACTGTTATACTCCAGACCTCTATATCAGCTATCAGACACTGTTATACTCCAGACCCCTATATCAGCTATCAGACACTGTTATACTCCAGACCCCTATATCAGCTATCAGACACTGTTATACTCCAGACCCCTATATCAGCTATCAGACACTGTTATACTCCAGACCCCCATATCAGCTATCAGACACTGTTATACTCCAGACCCCCATATCAGCTATCAGACACTGTTATACTCCGAACCCCCATATCAGCTATCAGACACTGTTATACTCCGGACCCCTATATCAGCCATCAGACACTGTTATACTCCAGACCCCCATATCAGCTATCAGACACTGTTATACTCCAGACCCCCATATCAGCTATCAGACACTGTTATACCCCGGACCCCTATATCAGCTATCAGACACTGTTATACTCCAGACCCCTATATCAGCTATCCGACACTGTTATACTCCGGACCCCCATATCAGCTATCAGACACTGTTATACTCCGGACCCCTATATCAGCTATTAGACACTGTTATACTCCGGACCCCTATATCAGCTATCAGACACTGTTATACTCCGAACCCCCATATCAGCTATCAGACACTGTTATACTCCGGACCCCTATATCAGCTATCAGACACTGTTATACTCCAGACCCCCATATCAGCTATCAGACACTGTTATACTCCAGACCTCTATATCAGCTATCAGACACTGTTATACTCCAGACCTCTATATCAGCTATCAGACACTGTTATACTCCGAACCCCTATATCAGCTATCAGACACTGTTATACTCCGGACCCCCATATCAGCTATCAGACACTGTTATACTCCGGACCCCTATATCAGCTATCAGACACTGTTATACTCCAGACCTCTATATCAGCTATCAGACACTGTTATACTCCAGACCCCTATATCAGCTATCAGACACTGTTATACTCCAGACCCCCATATCAGCTATCAGACACTGTTATACTCCAGACCCCCATATCAGCTATCAGACACTGTTATACCCCGGACCCCTATATCAGCTATCAGACACTGTTATACTCCGGACCCCTATATCAGCTATCCGACACTGTTATACTCCGGACCCCCATATCAGCTATCAGACACTGTTATACTCCGGACCCCTATATCAGCTATCAGACACTGTTATACTCCGGACCCCTATATCAGCTATCAGACACTGTTATACTCCGAACCCCCATATCAGCTATCAGACACTGTTATACTCCGGACCCCTATATCAGCTATCAGACACTGTTATACTCCAGACCCCCATATCAGCTATCAGACACTGTTATACTCCAGACCTCTATATCAGCTATCAGACACTGTTTTACTCCGGACCCCCATATCAGCTATCAGACACTGTTATACTCCAGACCCCTATATCAGCTATCAGACACTGTTATACTCCAGACCTCTATATCAGCTATCAGACACTGTTATACTCCGGACCCCCATATCAGCTATCAGACACTGTTATACTCCAGACCTCTATATCAGCTATCAGACACTGTTTTACTCCGGACCCCCATATCAGCTATCAGACACTGTTATACTCCAGACCCCTATATCAGCTATCAGACACTGTTATACTCCAGACCTCTATATCAGCTATCAGACACTGTTATACTCCGGACCCCCATATCAGCTATCAGACACTGTTATACTCCAGACCTCTATATCAGCTATCAGACACTGTTATACTCCAGACCCCTATATCAGCTATCAGACACTGTTATACTCCGAACCCCCATATCAGCTATCAGACACTGTTATACTCCAGACCCCTATATCAGCTATCAGACTTTGTTATACTCCGAACCCCTATATCAGCTATCAGACTTTGTTATACCCCGGACCCCTATATCAGCTATCAGACACTGTTATACTCCGGACCCCTATATCAGCTATCCGACACTGTTATACTCCGGACCCCCATATCAGCTATCAGACACTGTTATACTCCGGACCCCTATATCAGCTATCAGACACTGTTATACTCCAGACCCCCATATCAGCTATCAGACACTGTTATACTCCAGACCCCCATATCAGCTATCAGACACTGTTATACTCCGAACCCCCATATCAGCTATCAGACACTGTTATACTCCGGACCCCTATATCAGCCATCAGACACTGTTATACTCCAGACCCCTATATCAGCTATCAGACACTGTTATACTCCAGACCCCCATATCAGCTATCAGACACTGTTATACCCCGGACCCCTATATCAGCTATCAGACACTGTTATACTCCGGACCCCTATATCAGCTATCCGACACTGTTATACTCCGGACCCCCATATCAGCTATCAGACACTGTTATACTCCGGACCCCTATATCAGCTATCAGACACTGTTATACTCCGGACCCCTATATCAGCTATCAGACACTGTTATACTCCGGACCCCCATATCAGCTATCAGACACTGTTATACTCCGGACCCCTATATCAGCTATCAGACACTGTTATACTCCAAACCCCCATATCAGCTATCAGACACTGTTATACTCCGGACCCCTATATCAGCTATCAGACACTGTTATACTCCAGACCTCTATATCAGCTATCAGACACTGTTTTACTCCGGACCCCCATATCAGCTATCAGACACTGTTATACTCCAGACCTCTATATCAGCTATTAGACACTGTTATACTCCAGACCCCTATATCAGCTATCAGACACTGTTATACTCCAGACCCCTATATCAGTTATCAGACACTGTTATACTCCAGACCCCTATATCAGCTATCAGACACTGTTATACTCCGGACCCCCATATCAGCTATCAGACACTGTTATACTCCGAACCCCTATATCAGCTATCAGACACTGTTATACTCCGGACCCCTATATCAGCCATCAGACACTGTTATACTCCAGACCCCCATATCAGCTATCAGACACTGTTATACTCCAGACCCCCATATCAGCTATCAGACACTGTTATACCCCGGACCCCTATATCAGCTATCAGACACTGTTATACTCCGGACCCCTATATCAGCTATCCGACACTG
This sequence comes from Megaleporinus macrocephalus, assembly GCA_021613375.1. NCBI lineage: Eukaryota > Metazoa > Chordata > Actinopteri > Characiformes > Anostomidae > Megaleporinus > Megaleporinus macrocephalus. Next base: position 12,177,485 of record CM038719.1, read on the forward strand.
TTATACTCCGGACCCCCATATCAGCTATCAGACACTGTTATACTCCGGACCCCTATATCAGCTATCAGACACTGTTATACTCCGGACCCCTATATCAGCTATCAGACACTGTTATACTCCGGACCCCCATATCAGCTATCAGACACTGTTATACTCCGGACCCCTATATCAGCTATCAGACACTGTTATACTCCAAACCCCCATATCAGCTATCAGACACTGTTATACTCCGGACCCCTATATCAGCTATCAGACACTGTTATACTCCAGACCTCTATATCAGCTATCAGACACTGTTATACTCCAAACCCCCATATCAGCTATCAGACACTGTTATACTCCGGACCCCTATATCAGCTATCAGACACTGTTATACTCCAGACCTCTATATCAGCTATCAGACACTGTTTTACTCCGGACCCCCATATCAGCTATCAGACACTGTTATACTCCGGACCCCTATATCAGCTATCAGACACTGTTATACTCCAGACCTCTATATCAGCTATTAGACACTGTTATACTCCAGACCCCTATATCAGCTATCAGACACTGTTATACTCCGGACCCCCATATCAGCTATCAGACACTGTTATACTCCGAACCCCTATATCAGCTATCAGACACTGTTATACCCCGGACCCCTATATCAGCTATCAGACACTGTTATACCCCGGACCCCTATATCAGCTATCAGACACTGTTATACTCCGGACCCCTATATCAGCTATCCGACACTGTTATACTCCGGACCCCCATATCAGCTATCAGACACTGTTATACTCCGGACCCCTATATCAGCTATCAGACACTGTTATACTCCGGACCCCTATATCAGCTATCAGACACTGTTATACTCCGAACCCCCATATCAGCTATCAGACACTGTTATACTCCGAACCCCCATATCAGCTATCAGACACTGTTATACTCCGGACCCCCATATCAGCTATCAGACACTGTTATACTCCGGACCCCTATATCAGCTATCAGACACTGTTTTACTCCGGACTCCTATATCAGCTATCAGACACTGTTTTACTCCGAACCCCCATATCAGCTATCAGACACTGTTTTACTCCGGACCCCCATATTAGCTATCAGACACTGTTATACTCCAGACCCCCATATCAGCTATCAGACACTGTTATACTCCGAACCCCCATATCAGCTATCAGACACTGTTTTACTCCGGACCCCCATATTAGCTATCAGACACTGTTATACTCCAGACCCCCATATCAGCTATCAGACACTGTTTTACTCCGGACCCCTATATCAGCTATCAGACACTGTTATACTCCGAACCCCCATATCAGCTATCAGACACTGTTATACTCCAGACCCCCATATCAGCTATCAGACACTGTTATACTCCAGACCCCTATATCAGCTATCAGACACTGTTATACTCCGAACCCCCATATCAGCTATCAGACACTGTTATACTCCGGACCCCCATATCAGCTATCAGACACTGTTATACTCCGAACCCCCATATCAGCTATCAGACACTGTTTTACTCCGGGCCCCCATATCAGCTATCAGACACTGTTTAACTCCGGACCCCTATATCAGCTATCAGACATTGTTTTACTCCGGACCCCCATATCAGCTATCAGACACTGTTTAACTCCGGACCCCTATATCAGCTATCAGACATTGTTTTACTCCGGACCCCTATATCAGTCATTAGGTATCAGACTGTATCAGATTTATCAGATTTATAACTGTATGTTATATATACTATACTGTAACTATATATATAATAATGACTATACTGTTATTATTACACTATACCTATATTATTATATTATATATATAATTATATACTTATATATTATTATATTATACATCATGTATACAGTCTATACATTTAAATAGTGCTGCTGCTTTATAATACATATTTGCAATGCTGACTGCATAACTGTGTATTTGCACTACGGACTGCATAACTGTGTATTTGCAATGCTGACTGCATAACTGTGTATTTGCAATGCTGACTGCATAACTGTGTATTTGCACTACCAGCGTCTACACTGTTTACACTGAATAACTGCACAACTGCCATCACTCTCACATACACACTGCGGGACTTTTTCTATTTTGTATGTTCTATGTTTTTTTGTTGTAGCTGTCCTTACCTGTCTTACCTTGTGCACTTGTGGAACAGCTACTAGATGCCTTGAATTTCCCTCTGGGATCAAAGAAGTATCTCTCTATCTATCTCTCTATCTACCTATCTATTTATTAATGGGAAGCCAACAACAGAACTTACATCTTCATCAAGATCCTGGACAACTTTAACTTAAAGCTGTTAGTATGCTATGTACATTTTACTCCGGACAACATTGAGCAGTCTTGCTCAGCGTTTCAGACTGAAGAGAGGAGCAGTTCCACCTTTAGTAGCATTACAACCCCAACAGTAAGCTGTAGGTAGCAGCCATGCTGTATGATCTAATCCCTGTTTGCTGGTTAAAAAGCTTTATATGCTGGACTGAAAGCTTAACTACTAGCAAACTTTAAGTAACCAGCATTAGCAAAGCTAACTATGTAGTCTACCTAACTACATTCATTTTATTTTCCTGCCTGTCTATTTTGACATGTGTAATCATCACGGTGTGTCAGCCAATCAGAGCAGAGCTCATCAGATTATTCATGAGCTCACCATAAAAGGCAAAACAGCTCTTTTCATTCTAGGATCAAATTATTAAGGTCATATTTCTTCACCCTGACTAAAGTCATATTATGGTGACATCCAATTAAATATACAACATAAATGTATTCTATGGCACCTTTAACTTATTTCCACTTGGAAAAACAAACAGACATGTCGTTTGACATTTGCATGTATGGCTGCCGACACTCTGCTTAGTTCATAAACTAGTCTGGGCTGAGATGATCTTGTTTTTACTTCTTCCAGTTCAATAACTCTATATAAGACTGTCTGCAGTGAATACATTACCTAGCACTTCAACAGTGAAAGCTCAGATCTGTATATGTGAGGGTAATGAAGGTGCTGCTGGTGTTGTACCTGTGAGCTCCACATGCTTGTCCTCCTCTGTGTTTATTAAAGCATTCTCCAGAATCTGTGCGGTGCAGATGACCATGTCCGAGTCCCTGACCACACGACCAAAGAAGTCCTTCACCTGGCTGTCCCCACTGATAGGCACGATTTTTACAGTGTGACCCAGGTGGGGCTGGAATTCCTTCTGATAGTGCTGATCAACCAGGTGCACCTGGAAAAAACACCAGAGACGAGTGTACATGAGACGTGGAGAGATGAACTATGAACAAAGGTTAAGCTCAAGTACACTTTATAAATTGCGTATTAAGCAATATTTGAAAATCCCTTGGACTCTTATTAGTAAACGATTGTTGATACTGGTAAACTAGGAAACAGGTCTCGTAGTGACTCCTGATTGGTTCTTGGTGACCATGACTCGCTACTTCAAACAATGTGGGTACCTTGTTGACGAGAACAGCCACTTTGCCGTTGGGATGCGTCTCCAAGTGCCTTTTAGCCACATAAACCGCAGCTCGAGTCTTTCCTCCTCCAGTGGGCAGCCAAATGATACTGTTCTCCCTCCTTAAAGCCACCTGGACCACCTCCTCCTGGTACGACCTCAGAGAAATCTCCATCTGCACCAACACACACAGTAAACTCAGCGCTCAGACTTCTGCACACGACTGTAATTGCCATATCTGTGTATCCCTAATTTACATACTAGTTGGCAGTAGCAGTTACTGCATAATTCATGGTAGTTAGAAAATAATAAGCCTGCATATTAAGATAGTTAGACAAAAAACAAACAACAAGCTTTAAAGGGGAACCCCACCAACTCCAGCGGTTTACATTTAAGCAAAGCCATTCAAAGTGACTAGATGTGAAATGTTCCACTCTAGAGAAACTCGTTTACATCACTGGAGAAAGGAACAAGACGTCGGCAGAGTTTAAGATGTTAAAAGCTATCTAATAGAAATAGGGGCGTAGGAAAATATAGAAAATATCGAATATCGGGATATTATGTTTCGTGATACTGTACCGATTCTCAAAAACACAGTATCGATACACAGATTCCTGGCAGACAGTGACTCATTGTGTGTTGTGTTTAAACCTCTGACCACTAGATGGCAGTGTTCCAATCCATTTTCAGCTCCACTCCAACATTAACAAGCAGCACAAGGGTGCAGTGCTATTGTAAGCATTGATAAACCTGTTCATACAGTGGTGTGTTTTAATAGTAGGGTTTGAAAAATCACAGTGTATCACTTTGCTTACAATATCGCGATATATCACAATATATTGAATCGTGACCGCCGTATCACGACAGGTATTGTATCGACAAGTTCTTCCCAATACACAGCCCTAAATAGAAACCAATAGGTTATCAAATGGCAGTGACATTATTTCTTCAATACTTTTTCAGTACATAGTTTAAAATAAACATATTTTAAGCTACATGTAGGGTGGAATGGTACATTCAGGGTGTGTTATGGCAAAATAATAACAAATGTGTTAGCAATATGGTATAAAAAAACATAGGTTCACTGTTAATAGACTGTAAATAAAAAAAACATTGTAAACTCTTGTATCTATGACTACCACTAAAGAAATTGGACTTTTCCACAATTAACATCCAACCACTCTGATTGTTTACATGTCAATGACAAATTTTTTTCATATCTGTGGAAATCCTCTCTTAAGAGTCTCGTTTGATGTTTTGGAATTTCTATGATTTTTAGTTCTTTAAGTTCCTTCCACCCAAAGTCACGCTGCGAATGAGGAAGACTGTCGGGCAGATTTAAAAGAGTAATATAACAAAAGCCACTTTGTCATTTGTATAATACTAATCATGCTTTACTGTTAGCAACACAAACCTTTGTTGACAGATCTGCCACTTTAAAACGTATGAAGCTTGTTAGCAACTCTTCTAAACAACATACAATCTGTTAAATATCAATGACGCCATATTCTTTTTAATAAAAGAAGAATCCCCACATACCAGCTGGATCGAGCCCCCCAATTATTACCCCAAAACTTCACTTACAGTCCTTTAACAGATAAAGTAAACATGTCTATGATGCTTAGCTCGTCCAAAGTCTATCAGGCGTATGAACCAGATAAACCTAAAGCAGCTGAAGAATAAACTACCAGGATCACTCACCTGCACTGTGCTGGGGATTTAACAGAACCGTCAGTAACACACCTCAGAGTCTTCTGAGGAGATATCATCACCTTGACTCTTTAAACGACTGCTCGATCATCTGGTCAGCAGGAGAAACGAAAGTGGAAGCGTAGGGTAGAAGAAGGGCCCAGCATAGGGGGGTGAATGACACACGGCACTAAATGGGAGGAGGATAAACGCCAGCTGATCAGTGTTTATTTTTGGAGTAAAAGCATTAATAGGAGGAGACTGTCAGATGTAAAATAACATTAATATTTATAATAACAATAATAATAATAGTAACCATAATCATAAAATACAAGCGAGACCTGCTACACCACCAAAAGGGTCCCCATGAGATAAACAGTACTTAAGCTTTGATCTCTGATAGAGAGGAGAACATCAAGCTTAGATCTGAAAACATCCTCAAGTGTTCTGTCCATCCCGCCACTGTGAGAACACAACGCAGCGCTCTGGGTCTGAAAGGATGTAAAGCTGTCAAGAAGCTCCTCACTAAGACAAGACATAGACATAGTAATAACAATGACCACCACAACAAAGTCCAGAACTCAATGTGTTCACATTACTCACATCATGAGGAGCAGAAAATGAGAGTAAGAACTTGTGTGGAAGGTGTGGAGAAATTATTCCAGCAGATTTCTTTGAAGAACTGTAAGTGAGTCTCCTTTAATGAATGGAAGCTGTGATAGAGACTAAGAGTGGACACAAACAATACTGCTCTGTACATGCTTGCTCACTCACTCACAGTGTATTTGATGGATGATGATCTGTTGGAACCAATAAAAAGAAGAGGAGCAGAGAAGAATACTGAAGAAGATTATACACAGGGTTTGAGGGTGGAGGCACACCAGACATAAAAAAAAAAATTAACAAATAACACATTTAGATTACTGACATCCATCTTTTTCATCCCCTCTGGAAGCATGTGATGTTAAGCTTTATGTAAGCAAAATAAATAAATAAATAAAATAAAATAAAATAAAAATAAATACACAAATAAAGACTGTAGAATTACAAAGAGCTCACAGATGTTCTACACCAGGGGTCACTAATAGGTGCGCTGCAGTCCGGATCTGGACCCAGACGTCGTCCAATGCGGACCCAAACCGATAAACTACTGATAATGATTTAATTTAGACTGTGTTTATTTTAAGCGGTGAAGTTTTTCTTGTTTTTACGGTATACAGGCTTTACGGCACAATGAACTCAGAGACCAATCATGTGCGCTATAGGATCACTGATAGAGCTTCTCAGCCAATCAGATCTGTGCACATTGGGCGAGGTTTGGAGCGAGGAGCAGCAGCCGGAGACTAAAGCGAGTAAAAACAGAAAAGTGAAGTTTAGCCCTTGTTTTTACTTAGAGTGAGGAAAAAACATTTATTTGGAGCTAATTTATTCAGTTCAGCATTTAAACAGTAAATATACTAAAATATACTGAACGGTATTTAAAAAAGGTTGGTCTTTCTAAGCTACTTCACTATACAGGATATGACACTGAATCATAACACAAGTTAGAAATGATGACGGACCTTGGCCTGAGGAAATCTCCTCTAACTGGACCTTACTGAACTCTAATTAAATACCCCTGCTCTACACAAACAAATGGACAAACAGCTTGTTCTGTATGAAATAATCAGCCACAGTATATGAGTATAAGAGACATATGAAACCCTACATCGGGCTGTTTAAGCACAGAATCTTCTTGTTTTGCAGTTCCAGCTACTGAAAATGTCAAAGCTGCTGTCTGAATAGGGTCAGTGTAACAGGGCCACACCAGAACAGGAGAGACCCTTGCTGGGCCCCACTCATGTACACAAATGACATCAGGAAAAGGAAACCGAAGGGCTCAGAGGATTAACAACCTGTGTTGGTAACTAAATAATAATGAAACGCAAGCATCCACACCCCACTCTGTTTTGGAACTGTCATAGTTACAGTTCACACACCCCTCACTGGGCATTTCCAAAAAAAGGGTGGCAATTGGCCAAGCAGTCATTTGATTCTCTTACAAATCTTTTATGATGTGCTTATAAATCATCACCACCACCACAACTTAATTAGATATTTTTTCTAAAGAAGTGTAATAGAATGTAGAAATAACAGTTTTAGCCTTCAGTGTCAGTGATGCTGAAACCGTAAAATAAGCTGGTTGAAGCACTTTGTTACGGGATTGAAACGGGTTCATCCTTTCTGATATCTGATATTCATTTTTCTGAGGAAATCTGCCAAATAAGGATTCAGTGTATATATAAAATAATAAATAAATTCTTATCATTTTATTTTGTAACAGTCCAAAACTGAAGCTGTTGAAAAGCCTGTAGCAAGTTGATAACATATGTAAAGATTGGTAAAGGTTTAAAATCTAACATTGACTGCTCAGTACACACACACACACACACACACACACACACACACACACATACATACATACATACATACATACATACATACATACATACATACATACATACATACATACATACATACATATATATATATATACACACACACACACACAAACATACACATAGACACACACACAGAAGCAGATGAACTACAGTAATTGTAGAACTATGAATATGCTATACTGCTCTATGGTAAGTGGAGCTGCTAATTGAGGCCAGTTATTATATATAGAAGGTAAGTGTACCCGATTACTCAGTTATATTTAAGTTGTAAATCAAGAGTACGAGATAAAAATTTACCTTATAAAAAACGTTTATTTTTTAAATTTTTTATAAACAGAGAAACAGAATTACAGTACAAAGACCTGCAGCAATTTACATGCACCGGAAAAATGTAACCAAAGCCATGAACATCATCCCCGTTCTTTGGGAAACACAATGTGTTTTTGATCATGAGACAAAAGCCTGTATAACTCAATAAAAAACCAAAGAAATAGCATATAAACACTGCAGCACTTCCTCAAAGCTAATAATGATTCAAGTATGTAACCAACACAAGAAGAGAAAGAGTGTGTGTGTGTGTGTGTGTGGTGGTGCCACAAGCACCAATATACTTGTGGCATTGCTGCAGAAAACGTTTAGAAACAGAACTCCTCAGATAACGTGGTGAGCATCACTTCAACATGTGAAGCGTGAAGTTGCTGAGAGCATGCAGCATCAGAACAGGCAAGACTCGGGTATACAGGGTTGTGTATGTGTACATACTGTGTAATGTGTATAGGAACTATTCAACAGACACTTTAAACCAGTGGTCACTGACTCTTCTACTTTCCTGCAGAGTTTAGTTCCCACCTGAATCTAACAAGCTCACCTGATGTGTCTGTAACAGCCAATCAAGGACTAATAGGGGTTGAAACTGGACTCCACAGATCTCAAGGTCCAGGGTTGGCGACCACAGCTTTAAAAGAAAGTCCTCCAGGCTACAGTGGATACCGTTCCCAGATTATATCACAACTTTCAAAACTATACTGACTTTTTTCTGATTAGTTAACATCCATTTCACAAGTGCAGAATTACTGTAAATACACTCATTATTTGGAAGATGAGCTTAGAAACGTCAAACAAACACTGGCACGCGCTGGAGAGGATCATCAGAACATGATAAGTTACGTGAAGAGTCAGCATGTGGTTATTTTACTGAAGTTTGGCCACTCAAGGACTCTCAAAGCACGAAAGAAACACTGCAATGACAAATATGGCTTTTGATGGCATTGTACATAAACAGTGGCACTACCGTAACTAGCACCCCTGACCTTAAACTCCAACAGAGACCCCAGTCACATGAGCAGAAGCCCAGCGCAGGTGATCGTGAATGGAATGCAAACGTTACGTCCTGAAACCTAAACTACAGCCACTAATCCTGCAGAGTGGACTGCAAGGTCACCCCAAAATCTGGCCACAGCTCTTCCCTTAAGGAGAAAATGTGCTAGTAACTTTAGCCACTGAGTATCAGCTCTAGAGATGCACTGGCCACTGAAAGAGGAAAAAAAAAAGTTTAACCAATAAAATAAGTAAAAAAAAATGAAAATACACAAATAAACAAAGGTTAAAGCTGCACTATGCACTATGTGGGGATTTGGAGACCTCTCTGGTGGAAATGCGGAATTGCAAGCAACATGCGGAAGAACTTTTTTTTAATGTTATTTGTGCTTCGCCCCCTTCCCTGAGCAGATGAACCTGATGACTGCAAGCAAGTTGAAAGAGCACTGAAAGAGAACACCAGTTACATGTTCTTTAGAAGACTAGTTATCATTGGCATCATATCCTTATCAGTATAATGTTGATCATAAACATCAAGCGGGACCTTCTTATTGTGTCTGTGCATGTGACATTAATGCATAAAGACGTACAATGTTACCCGACTCAACCCCCCTAACTTTTAAACTGCTATTTCAGGCTATAGAGGGCGACACAGCAACAGCAACACAAAGACAACACATTTTAGCCTGCCTTCTTTTTATCCTCCTGCATCAGCAACGCTGCTTCTTTTAAGTCTTACATAATGCGGCTTTAAATAGATCTTCAACCAGCTGTCAAAATCAAAGTCTGCACTCAGAGCTTTAAGGGTCCTAAAAGAAAAGAAATATTGTTCTGAAATGATGTTTGAGCCCTGGTCAGTGCTGCCGTGTTCAAACAGCTTGAGCGGTAGCAGGTCAACAGTGGGATGTTCTCTATGAGGGACACTAGTAAAGTGATTTGTGATGACTGTTCACTGTAAGTATCAGAAGACAGTTATGATGCCTAAGAACTTCTCCATTACAGGTTTGAAAGCACTTCAAAACACTAGAGCATCTTGCTTCAAATGCAGAACACGGACACCATTTGTAGTCTCGGTTTTTGTTTGGACACTCATTCCCACTCCAAAAAAAAAGAAGAAGAAGAAAAAGAGACAAACACAAACAACAGTGCCAAAGTGCAAAGTATGACTAAAAAAAAGAATTAATATAAGATTCTTTCAACAATCATTCTCTTTTGCTGAGGATGCTAGAATTTGTAGCACATACTGTAGCTTACATGCTGCAATGCGTTTACTGAGGTTATTGTATGTGAACAGATTTTATTTATTGTCAGCTTTCTTTTGTTTTTGGTATCAGATTTAGGCCTAAATCTTAGTCTCTGCTTCTGTCAGCTGTTTTCATTTTGGTGCATCACTAATCAGGGCAGACAGAACGAGCGTCACATTAAACATTCGCTCTAATTGTCTTAGAACTATGAGGCTTTCGGGAAACTGGGCTAAGACCACATTTCACCTTTACAGAATCACCTGCTATGCAACAATTAAACTGACCTCCGGAGATACTAGTCTACAGGGTGACACTGCGGAATAATTTAGCCCCCCCCCCAAAAAAAATTAAAAATAATCAGACCAATATCTCAAATAGTCAATCCCCCCCAAGACATGCCTGGTGTCTGAAGTTTGCTTTCTATTTACTTTTGCAGCATATTATGTGAGGCTAATGTAGCTAAATGTAAATCTTTTATATAGATACGCTGAGATGACATGATGCTACTTCACTTCTTTTGTATAGGCTGATACATTTTTGAAAACTAATGCCTTAGAATGAACTGTTTAATACATTTCAATGACGCAAATGTTCCACTAGAAGTAGGTCATGGTGCTTAAACTACTCAAATACTCTATGACTGTACCTGCGAGCAGTGAGTGTGGCTATTTTAAGCCAGGTGTGTTTCAGGACCGGATTAGATTCATTATTTTGTGGTGATATTGGCCCGATACTGCTAAACACTGACATCTCTATCTCATAAAGCACCAAAGTCTACATAAAGTCTACTGGACATGACTTTATGGCAGTTTGTGGCACAACCTTAGTTACTGTACATCATCAGCTTCATTCACTTGTTAGCTAGATTAGTCTCACAACTACAGAAGACACAAACATGTCTTGGCGTCCTGACTAGACTTAAAGTACGAAAAAAACAACTACAGGAACTTGATTAACAGAACTTCCCCTTTCGGATCAGTACATTAGGCCACTGGAGGGCCTCAGTGCTCCATCGTAAATAATAGCAGCCAGCACAGTTTTCCACTTAACTGAGTCAGTTGTGGATCACACAGCCTGTATGACACACATACATCTGGTTCTCTAGAAAACAGGTTATGCAGTCCCATCGTTCTGAGTGAAAATGCTCTGTTGAATGTGTTCTGTAAAGAGTAAAACCAGGAGCCTCAGCATGAGTCATACTTTTTTAACCTCAGGTAGTGGGAGCAGAAGGGAAACTGAAAGAAAGAATAATGAATAACAAAAGGCTTCTCTCCACAATCTGAAGCGCTTAACTATCCCTTGCTAAACCCAAAAGCATTCGTTTCCCAAATGCCCTGTCGAGTCATTGCTCTCTCCTCATAATCTTGCATATCTTATGTTTTTACACAGTACATGTGAAAATGTTTGAGGTCGGCCAAGAAATTCCTTAAAACCATTCATCTGGGTGTTAGGTGTGTTTCTGATTGTAAAAACACAGTCCAACATTAGAATAAATACAGAAAAAATATGATTTCAAAAGTTAGACATGTTTTAAGCTGTTTAGTAAAGACACAGCTTTGGTTTCTCTTTACTGATCCAGTCACTGCACATCTGATTTAACTCCATGTTAATAAGAATATAAAGGAGACCTTTCCCCCTCAACATCTGTACATGTGCATCATTAGATTACAAACTAACCCAGAAACAGAGGGGGTTAATAAAAAATGTGTCATTCCAGAGAACATGACTTGAGTCAGAACTGTTTCAGTGGTGTTGACAGAAGCTAGACATTCGAATAGTTATAAGCCTCATAAAGATACATTCACAGAAAGGTATTATATGAAAACACTGTTTAATGATACTGCAGAGATTAAGTTTTAATAAAATGGATATTTAAAATATAGTCAAGCTGAAAGTGGCTATATTTGCTTTTGTATTGTACACATCATGACCACTTGCTCCTAACACCACTATTGCACAGCTTCTCTACA